>CM035818.1:54416024-54838524 GCA_020458035.1 Magallana ariakensis
CACGTATGAAGACGTTTATATAAGCAGCAGGAATAACGGTAAATCACACCGTCGCGGTTTCATCACGGTCGCTATCAATATCGCGATCAAAAACCGCGATGGTGTATCGCGGGAACGATAAAAATACCGTTGCGGTAACGCGGGCCAATACGGGATCCGCGTTGCCTGTACTGTATCAAGATGTATTCATGGAAAATTGAACGTAGCAGATTTTCAATCCAAACATAAGGGGAAATATACACTGAATGTAAATATACATATATACTTGTATATGTCTTGGGTGTTTCGTATTGACTTGTTCATAAAGTCTTTCACTGTATCATAATTTATCATAAAAGCCTCAGTGACAGGCATAATAATCAAATTATTTTTTTTTTATTAATATGATCAATTTTTATGTTTGAAAATATAAAATATAAAAGAAAACATTAAAATCACCCATCAGGTAAGCGGCAGGTGTGTACTTTTCTCGACGGGTGCATGCATTCTGCGTAAGAGTTGTCTACTTACCCGATTTTTACTAATTTTGTGTTAATTGATGAATATAAACTTTAAAAAGTCAATTTTTTATTGCGATTAGAATTTATTTTGTTAGAGAAAATTAATATTATCCATCAATTAAACGGCGGGCATATAGATTTGCTGGCGTATGAATTCTACGCAAGAGTAAATATATATCTATCTTTACCAACATCTTTGATTTTTCGTTGATAAATCCTAAATGAAAGCTTTTGAAAATATTTTGTTTTGTGAAATAAGATTTTTTTATCATATTTAATCATAATCAATAATTATTGTATCGATATATAGCCGCATTTGCCGTGGGACTTACGTGGGACTTGTTTTCTCCGTGAGACTTGTTTTAGTATCACCACTGCAGTATTGCAAGATTACTACGCGAAACAAATAATTTATAGGCATGGTATCATTCGAATCATCTTTTTTCAAATAGAATTATACACACCGTTGTTCTTAAAAAAACCCATTCATTACCTGTCTTCCTATTAATTTTTCCTTCTGTACTCATAAACACGCAATTTGATATTGAACTATTTTTTCCCTCGCAATATTATCTACAGGCATCTGACTCCGTGCTTATCCTTTGTTTAAGGTATCACACCGGTAATCGGCCAATCAATAGTTCAATTGTAGTTCCATATATACTTCAGAATTATTTTTTTTCCTTGACTGCATTTTTACATTTTCCTTTACTCAGTTTAAAAAATTGTTGTACCACTGAGGAGGATATTTCATGTATTTTGTTAGATGATGATCTTTTTTCACAGGGACTACTTCTTTCAGAGCACATTCAGCAGCTTCCTGGGGAGTGTGCAGTCTGTTTACATACAAACGGAAAACACGTGGTTTTGAGGGTAGACCTGCTAGGAGCTAGATATTTTAAGAAAATGCCGTATCGTGTGCCCTTTTTTGGTGTTAGCTGATGAGATAGGTAACAAATAACATTTCCTCCTAATATTAATTTTTGTCATGAGAAATACAAACTGATTTTTAAGAATTTTCCCCCCTCTATAGTATCATATAGTGAAAACAATTACCGGTGTGATACTTTTATGTCGCATACCAGCGCAAGAGTTATCGTTCGTTCCTGTACTATCAACTAGAGATAGGCCTAAACGTAAACTCATCTACCACTTGCTATCTTTGCTATTAGGCATTTTCAATGGATAATTATAAACAATAAAGACATATACCAGAAGAGTTCTATTATCAAAATATTATTATTCCAAATCTCACGAATCCCTGGTTTTCAATTGAGTGTAATCAATGCTGATAGCGAGCGCAGCGAACCCTAAGAACCAGTGTGCGCGGGAAAAAGAACGAGCTAAACCCACAGATTCATCAAACAAAATTTTTTGTCTACGTCCCATAATGCTCTCTAATGTTTTCACCCGTGGTGCTATGCCAAAAATAGCCGACATTTAACTCGTAATTTACGGTGTCTTGAGGTTTGAGGACACGTTTTGAGTACTGCACAAGCTTTGGCGAGACCCAATAAATTTGTACATGCTTCCATACCTTCGTATTGAATCGAGATACGTAAACAAATGAATAGATTTGAACGTGTGACGTCACAATGATCTCGCGCTAGTTTTCCCGCGATAAATTTAGAGGTGGATCAAACATCTGTAATAAACTTCGATACCTGCCTTAGATGATTTGTGGGTTTTTATAGTGTGTTATTTTATTTTGATAGAGAAATTATATAATTATATATACAAGCAAGAGTTAAGCTAATTTTGCGTGCATGAACAGTAAGTATAAGTAGGAAGGAAATTAAAAAATTTTAAAAAGTCATTTTGAACTAAATAATAAAGAATACAGAGAAAAATAAACGTTAAAAAAATATGCAGATATTGCATATTGTCTAACCATTACGTTGGAAAATGGAAAATTACACACCTACAAGTGTACAAACACGGACCGTGGCACGGATACAACGTATGCCAAAATAAACAAATTTCAGTAAAAAAAATAAATTATGAATCAGGGAAAAAAAATAAAAGTCAGATAACAACAAGGTACAAAAGAAAAAATAATACTGTATTTACACTTTACACTTTACTTCCTATAGGTAAAAGGATTTGAATAAGGATTGAACAAAATAACCACATATAAATTAAAGCCGTATAAAACACACCGAGAATGTTCACAAGTAATCGTCTCAGCAACCATGACCGTTCTAGCGTGATTTTATGGTATTAGATGTCCTTGATAATTCCTATAGGTAAAAGTATTTTAATGCAGGCTTAAAGAACTATCTATATACTGATAGGAACTATCCGTATATAAATCAAAACCATATAAATCACACCAGCATATTTAACAGTCATCTTTTTAGCAGCCATGACAGTTCTAGCTTGGTTTTATGGGATTTAGATGATCTTGCTAAAGTAAATAATAGTGTAGATAAGCGATCAAACCTCGTTTTATTTCCAAAACATGATTAAAGAAGTGTATATACTGGAAAATACATATTTACCGCGTTATTTATGTTTATTTTGGCAGAATTTCTAAATTCATCTTAAGATTCGTTCCTGAATTCTCATTGGCTGTTCAAAAATAAAACCGATCAAGGTCATGATATATGGCGGACAAATTCAACTTGTGTTGTTGACATACATGTAAAATATCCGCTATATGGACAATATTTGATATTTTTGAATACATTTAAGCCCCACGCAACTACTATGTTTGAGTTCAGGTAAGAAATGCAAAATGTTAGTTATTTATACATGTATAAGATTTAGCCGAAAATGTTGCGCGGGAGTACTTGCACCATTACGGAGATCCTATGGAGTTGTAGACATCCAAACCCCAACCCCCTTAACTTCCAGAAAAAAGGGAGATGATAACTTTGTGTAGCTAATTAATATCCTGTATTTATATATTCATAAAGAAAGTGTACTTCACATTATGAAGTCATTCTAACATTTTCCCATGCTCGATTCATATATTCCTTGGCAGCTTCATAGTCAAATTCAAACATCTAATTTTTATTTTGAGAATATAAATTTTAGACAAGTCAGAGCGAATATTGAAAGTATTTCAAAAATTTGCTCATCGCTAGTATAACATCAACCTCCCTACCAAGGGAAGGGGAAACTGCAGACTGATGCATGTTTACTGGGCACTGTAAGGCGGTTTACATGTTGGTCCCAGTCACTCCTTTTATTCCAGGTAGCTCTCAGAGAAAAGAGCAGGCATCACGCAGTGACTACTTCAGGCTTTAGGCACCTAAGCTCACATAAGGTTCCAAATAGGTCCGTTAAATTGGGTAGTTAAATTGGAACACTAGTTTCTTCCACAGTTCCCAATAAAATTTAGTATATTATACGCGACATTATCCACCATACTTGTTGTAGTGGTAGTTTTTGTCGCTCCTTGATTAATTCATTGTATGCATGTACAACTCTTGTTTATCTTACCATTCGTACCTATTATAGCTATATTGGAGTCTTTATAAGGTCATTTATCAGAATTTGTAAAAGTCAATTCATTCATATTAATGTATCTACTAAATAGCTCTACATGTAAATTGATAGAACAATGTGTTTAATCAATCAAATTTTAAAGAAGTGGTGCTTAAAGACTCATTAGATATGTAGTGCAACCCTCGTTTTTTAGTCGCAATGTTAAGTTTTCAGTGACAAACTAAACCAAATTGCAGAGAATATATTTTATTGTAAAGTAATAAGTACCAATTATGTGAATGTCACAAAATTGAATACCACATTTTAATCTGTATTTGTATGAAAGCTCCGCAGTCTTTAGCATCAATAAAATAAACTATGTACAATGTGTGAAAAAGTCATTACAAAGCCTGTCTATTGTTGATTTTTGTATAAGGTTAAAGAAAACTGATAACATAAAACATACAATGCTAAAATAACGCATTCGATTTCTTTTCCATTTTAATATATATCTACATTGTAAATATACCGTTTCCTATGTAATTATCTGATTGATTTGCAAGAACAGTTGTTACAATAGATTTAAGAGAAAAAAAAATTGGACGAATTTTCTTCTGTGACCAGACTTAATATGTTTTTCATACAAATGTGTTCTTATGGGTTTCTAGCTATGTAAGGGACCATTGGGTTACTAAAACTACATGTACGAGGGTTGTCCAAAAAGTTCGTGGACACATGTCATTTTATTCAAAATAACGGCGCCACTATCAGGAAAGCATTATAATATTTTAACATAGAGTATAATAATATATATGAATAAAAATCAGAGCAATTGACATTTTTGTATTGGAGTTATTATTATACATAGATTGCCTTTACAGGCTGCACGGCCCAGTCTGACGTTGACTTTTAACGACGTTTCTATAACGTCGAAGTCCTGGGTTTACCTGAGAGTAATATGCCGCATTCACCGTTTGGTCAGAGGCTACAATCGCATACTCCATCAAAATATCGCTTGTGCCACTTGTAGGTAAGTAAACTCGAACTATTTTGATATTTTTCCTGTTTCCTCCATCGTTTGTTTTGTTTCTATCAGTGCTTTACCTCAGTCCACACAATTTAATGATGGCGCGCTGTTCCGTGCGGTCAGCTGACGTCGCTTTTTCGAGCGTTTTTAAAGACATGTTCTTGCCGTAATATCTTTTTAAAGTCCTTTGCTAATATGAAAATAGCTTCAAACGACGTATGAAAATGGCGTACACCATACAGACTACATCATTATAGAAGTTTATGAAGTTTTGAAATGTTTTGTATAAACTGTAAATATTCATATCTTAAAACTCAATTACAAAGTTTGGACAATTTTTACGCTGGTCCGTGCGTACTTTCCGCGACCCTTTGATACAATAAAATTTTAGTTTTTTTCCTATGGAAAACATTTAAAACCACTTTAGTTTGACTTGAAATTTTATGACAAAGATTTAGATATACAATATGTATATATAAACGCATTTAAAATGACAAAAACGCGATTGTCCACGAACTTTTTGGATAACCCTCGTAAGGTGTAATTATGGAAAATGGAATGCTATTATTACACAAAAATAATATCAGTCAGAAATTCCTCATTCAAAATCCTTTTCATTTTAATCTTTGAATAAAAATATCATTAAATTTCAATTATTGATTTTTTTCAAAATTAGAGATCTAGTCTTTTACCTAATAATTTTATGCAATTTTTGCATATTTGTAAATTTTGTATTCAAATGATATAGGAGTTAATATAATCGAGAAAAAAAGAAATCCTCGCGTTATTTCCCAAAAGCTAAGAAATATGAGCTCAGATCGGGAACTCGACTTGTATTCCTGCGTGAAAATAAGTAACTGAAAAACAACATTTAATAAATATATATTATTACAAAAGTTACTTGATCCAAAGGGACGGATCACATCGAGTTGCCAGGCGCGGATCATCAGATTAAACGAGACGCGACCTTGTCTATTTAAAAGTTTTAATTTCAGAACTATCTTTTTAAAATCAACTATATGACGTTTACTTATATGCAAAATATACTTTTAAACGAACTCTTTTAAAACGCGCTAAAATACAGACGTTATTTAATGTGTATTACGTCATCAGTTTCAGAGAGTGGTGATATGGAATCGGAAATCCACAGTGTGGAATCCAGAAAATCGGATCACACTCTGTAAAATTGACAGTATCTAGAAAGAAAAATTGATAGGCATATAATAAAAAGATATCTCACTATAATGCTGCCGTTACTGACCATCTGCTGGTCAATTAGTTTTATAGATTTTGTATTTGTTGTGTCCATAAGGACAACGAAACCATTTTCTAGCCTATATTTCTCATATGAATTTGAGACTTGCATTCATAGAAACTATTTTTGTTTGTTTAAAGAAAAAAAATCATATTTCAATTTACATCTTTCTACTCTACAACATATAAACAAACAAAACGGGAAACAGACAGTTCTACAGCATAATATGCACAAACTTATCTTCCCAAATAAGGGAACGTGTGTTTCATTAATATTTGTTCAAATTTTCTGAAAAAAAACCTTTTTGGCCTATACCGAGGATTTTGGTGACTCAGTATTTTGAAATAAACTTCTAACCTGCTCATCTTAATATTGCATTCTTAAGTTTATGATTTATATGACGTCACACAAACAATATAAGGGTGCATTACAACTAGTGTATGTTTGCGGATCAGCCATTGATTGACAATATGAATGTTTTTTGTTGTAATATGATATATTTAAGTAGGACTTAGGCAGGTCCTAACATAAGTCCTACTTATGAACCTACTTACTAGTATGTCAAAATCTTAAAAACCTAGTTTTTTAATTTAGTGTGATCAATGCTGTTTAAAACTAGCCGGCCGCAATAATGTATCGGTCTCCTATTATTTTTTGACGTTTTCTGGAGAGGACAACAATTCAATAGGATATCGTTATGGTTCAAAATTGTTTTTTTTATGTGGCTAATGTGGATAACTTCGATCTGCAAACGTCGTTTTAACTACTGTGGTTTCATCAATATTCGTTGCATACTAATTTTCGTGGATTTCGTTGTTAACTTGATCCACGAAATGAAATGTTCATTGAAGTGCAATTTCTATTATCATTTTGTATTGATAGGGTCATTGGCCACGAATTTACGTATCCTTGAAACAGTGATTTTCACTTTATCCACGAAAATTGATACCCTTGAATATTAATGAAACCACAGTAGATAAAAACACACCAGCATTTTGACCAGTCATCTTTTTCAGAAGCCATGATAGTTCTCGTCTGATTGTATGGGATTTAGATTGACTTCATAACTTGAATATTAGTGTAAAAACATTATTAAAGAAAAAGTATGTAATGAAAAATTCATATTTGTTAAAAATGGGGGAACTTCTGTATTTAATTCAAGATCCGCTTTTGAATCATTATTGGATGTCCCGAAATAAAACCGATCAAGGTAAGTAAAAATGGCGGACTAATTGAACTTGCGTTGATTATATACATTTAAAATAACTGATAAATTGACTATACTTGATTAATTTATATTAATTTATGATCTACACAACTCCAATGCAAATGTTATTGCCATCTATATAAAATTTGAGCCGAAATCGTTGGGGGAGTGAATTATTCGCGTACTTGCATCGTTACGGATATCTAATGCAGTTATAGCAAAAAAAAAATAATAATAAAACAAAAAGGGAGAATGTACATTATAGCAGCTAATGAATATCATGTGCTGCAGTGAAAGTTTATAAAGAAAGTATACTTCACATAATTAGTAATTTTGTCATAATCGATATATATATATATATATTGTTATATTGCCCTATATTGTTATATTGTAACTTCATAGTAAAATTTAACAACTAATTTTTATTGATGGAATTAAAGAGTGAGTTAAATCAGAGCTAATTTTGAATTTATTTGAAATGTTTGCTTATCGCTAGTGTAACATCAACCTACCAACCAAACGGAGGGATTACTGAAGGCTGGTGCATGCCTACCGGGCAACGATAGGGTAGTCTACATGTTGGTTCCGGTAATGCTTTCATTCCAGGTAGCCTTCAGGAGATTGGCAAAAATAGTAGGCATCACGTGCACGTAGTGACTCCTTCAGGTGTCAGGCACATATGCTTATATAGGGCTCCAAGTGGGTCCTTAAATTGGGAAGTTAAATTGGAACACTGGTCTCCTCTATAGTTCCTAACACCATTTATTATATTTTATGTGACTTTATTTAGCACGCTTATTGTAGTGTTTATATTTTTTATTATACCGCTTCACCTCGTGAAATAGTTGCTGTCTCAAGGGAAAATAAAATAGCAATCGTTTTCATAGCTAGTAAATAGGTACATGTATATAATATCTGCTCTTTGATCAATAAATGGTATGGATGTACAGGTCTTGTTTATCTTATCATTCCTACGTATTATAGCTATATTGGAGTTTTTATTAGGTCATTTATATCAGAATTTGTATACGTCAACTCATTCACATAGATGTAGTCTACTAAATAGCTCTACATGTAAGTTGATAGAACAATGTGTTTAATCAATCAAATTTTAAAGGAATGGTGCTTAAAGACTCATTAGATATGTGGTGCAACCCTCGTTTTTTAGTCGCAATATTAAGTTTTCAGTGACAAACTAAAAACAATTGCAGAGAATATATTTTATTGTAAAGGAATAAGTACCAATTATGTGAATGCCACAAAATTGTATACCACATTTTTATCTGTATTTGTATTAAAGCTTCACAGTCTTTCGCATCCATAAAATAAACTATATACAATGTGTGAAGCGCCAAATTCTATGGACTAGTTCTTTTCAATCGTCAAGTGTTCAAACAACTGAAAAAAGAATAAAGAGATTAGAAAAAAAACCCGCATTATCTTTTGTTTTGTTTTGCAAGACCTCCTTATCTTTGCATTTAAAACTTTGATAATTGAGAATAATTATGAATATAGACATGCATTTTTAGTTTCCTATTATGAACTCCCTTCTAACCAACAAATGCCACATTGAACATAGAATCATGGTTTTGTGAAATAGTACGATCTCGCAAAACAGGAAATGTAAATCTTTCAGATTATGGAGAAAAAGTCATTACAAAGCCTGTCTATTGTTTGATTTTTTTATAAGGTTAAAAAACTGATAACATAAAACATACAATGCTAAAATAACGCATTCGATTTCTTTTCACCATTTAAATATATATCTAAATATACCGTTACCTATGCATTATCTGATTGATTTTCAAAAAAAGTTGTTACAATAGATTTTAGAGGAAAAAAAATTGGACGAATTTTCTTCTGTACAAATGTATTTGCCATTATTATAGTATAATACAATGATAAAAATTTGATTTGAATTTACTACAACGTATGCCTTTCAATTTGAATTACATTAGTTGTCAGGTAACATCTATTCTGAATATAATGCTAAAATAATTTGATTTTATCTAATACGAAATAAAAAAGTATATAATCAAAGTAATGAAGGAAGGAATATATTCGGCCTATATATTGTGATATACTTTTTACTTTTTAAACGTAATGGAGATAAATGTCGATGTGTCTTAATTTTTGACATTGATTTTTTATATGAAGATTAACTCGAAAAAGAGCAGATCCGAGTCAGAGTGATCCGGTGTAACGAAGAATTTTGACCCGGGTTGAAAATTGACCCGGGGGTCATTTTTCAACGTTGAATATTGAGACCAAAATTGTTGAATAAAGACCCTGATCCGTTGAAAATTTCAACCCGGGTCAATATTCTTCGTTACACCGGCCCGACAAGTTCATTGATTGAAGCTACATGACTCTCGCTGGAAATAAATTAGATCAAATAATTAAGTAATCATTTGGTTAATTCCCTTGATTGGATATAGCCAGTTTAACTTGCCAGGTTTTCTACGGCCATTGGTATGGGGTATGACAGAATGAAGAGTTTGGGTATAATAAGGTACTTATCGAATTCTTACATTATAATTTGTTATCCTTGGTAGTTTTACTAACTATAATAACTGTGCAATATAAAATTTTAAAATAAAAATTAAGAACCATCGCAAGGGGAAAAGCTAAAAAATAAGAAAAATGATAATATTTTTAGGCTATTTGAAGGATTTATTCGGCTTTCTTACCATAGGAACAGGTGTTAGTTTTCAATTATAATATATACAGGAAGAAATTGATGAAAGGTTTGATAGTAACTTAAATGGGCTAATATTAAACAAACACATTTCGATACATATCAGTTCCATTTGTTAATTTTAAAAGTAATAGTTTCTACATCGTTTTTCTTCTATAACATGAAAATTGACAATATATATAAGGTTTGTATATATCCTTGATAGCTTACATTACTGACAAACCCTTTTTATATGGCTTCAAAGTAGTAATGTGTTATACCAACTTTATCTTGGATTACCAAAGCAACGGTTACTCCAAGCTTAATCAAACTTACCACATAGTCCATCTGTAAGCTGTACGTTATCTATTGCGATGTCGCCTCTGAAGCTTGAGCCTCGTGTAGCAATGAACTCTATCTAAAAACACATTATTGTCGTTTTTTATGGTTCTATACTGTACACCAATATCTTGAACAATCTTCAAAAAGAAGCAGCAAGGTAATGGTTGAAAAAAAAAAATTAAAAATTCCTACCAGATGCTTCATCATTCAATTGCCGCCAATGAAACGTTCACCGGGATATGAAGTTGGTTGGTCACGTGATCAAATCCTGTTAAGCCCGAAGGGATTCTCAGTAGATTTAATCACGTACCAACCAACTTTATATCCCGGTAAACTTATTTACATTGCTGTTTATTACTTATATTTACGTTTGAAAAAGACAAATCGTTTAGAACTGTTAAAATTACAGAGATTTTATGTTTACAATAATCCAAGCGAGAAGCGATAAGCGCGTTCTATGATCATTGTGACGTCATGAAAAAGTTCATACAGAATTGAACGTTTTCGCTATTCTATAGGTTCATATAAGGAAACATATGTGCAAATGTAAATATTTCAAATTTTAAAAAAGTGTATCTTAAAATACCTCAATATTTTTAAATTAGGTGTAACGAAGAAATTTTGTTGAATTTTTATCCTAAACATATTATTATTTGAGGAATAAGGAATCATTCTTTGAATATTATGAGGTGATATTTGCGGTCGGGGCGTGGTCAAATCCAAAGGGCTTTATGATAGATTTGACCACGCTCCGATCGAAATTATCACCTCATAATATTCAAAGAATGATTCCTTATTACTTATATTCATATTGTTTCCACTTTAACACAATATTTCAAACCACTATTTTTTCATGAAACAAATGCTATGTATTACTACGCGGTGCAGCCAATACCGTTTTTCGATTATGCTATAAGACACGCCCATTTTGTGTCACTCATCATTTATGAAGTTACTGGGTTATAGGGTTCAAAATTGATGTAAATATTTCTGAATAGCTTACCTTTGAAGAACCTGAATTGCCCGGGCACTTATGTAGAATAAGTCTGGTGCTGTTCCACTGGTCACCTTGGTCACCACTTTCATAAAAGTAGGTCATGTCGTCAAAAGTCACTTCAAGGGAGTTAATGTTTTTACCATACATGTGGTAATCAAACGTCAAGCATATTGGTGAAGCTAAATCAAAATTAAATCAGTGTTAACGTTTAATATATATATATTTTTTACACGGCATCGTCGATACAAAAATAAACTAGATGCTTTCATTAGACAGTAATACCTGCACCAAGTGTTTACTCCTAAATAACGCTTTTTAAGTTTTAGTAAAAAAAGGGCCACATGCAATTTCTGGTACTTTTTAAAAATTATAATTTCATCCCATAATACACATTGCCCTTTATGTACAATTTTGGGTTGATCTGTTTGCATGTGAATCTTAAATTAATCAATAATACAAAAGTAATTAATGTATATAATTATTACAAACAAAATAAAATTAGCCTCCAACCCTCGACAATTGCCTTTTTGTCTGCCAACATTATCGTGTGCGCGGATTTAGAGTAAGGGTTGAGGGTAAGGGGTCCAGACCCCCTGTCTGAAAAATTCATTTATGTAGTAAAAAATACCAAAAATAAACCTCGGACAACAACCCTCCTCCTTCAAACACAATTATTACTCTGAACTCAGCCTCCCCACTACCCATTGATAAATAAACATCAGAATATACTGATCACTACGTAAAGCCTGCACATGTAGTTACAATAAAGAAGATTGAAAACAGTGCAAATAAATGACATATTGCGCAATGATTTTCACTGCAGGATTGCTAGGACAAAATATAATTACTGATTCAGGTGGTATGGGACACAAGTCGATATTCATGTGGATAAAAGTGCGTTATAATCGAAACACTTTTACCGTTTTAGAATTTTTAAAATTTCACAATACATCAACAGTCTCGTTTAAACTCATATTTTCGTAAGTTATATGGTCAATACAACGACCTTGTCAGCAAACACAATCATCCACTGAGTCGCATGCTGACTGACGTTTTTCATACTAATTGTTAGACCATAATTAATTACCTAATTGTCTACGGACTTTTGCGGTTTTTATTTTCCCGATTACGACAAAGAGCACACGGCGGGTGTGACCGGTCAGCAGAGAATGCTCACTCCTCCATGGCACCTGATCCTGCCTCTATGTTGGAGGTCCGTGTTGCTCCGCTTTGAACTTGTATTTCGTTTTATGGATTTTTGAGATGGTTGACGGTTTGTTATTGTCATTTTTTTCATGTATTTGGCCCCCAATTTTTTTTTAAAAACATTTTTGGAAACTTAAGGTAATAATTAGATAAGCCACAGCAGGATTCGAACTCTCTACTTACAGACACATAGTTAAGGCTCTAACTCATTGCGCTTCGATTGATTGTGTTAAAAAGACTATACATAAAAATGTGATCAACAAAGACTGATGAAAATTAATTTAAGATCTTAATTTGGCATTAAAAATCATAATTCTTTTGGGTCATAATTATGTGCTAAAATTGACTAATGAAATTTAATGAAAATCTGATTTTTAAGTTTGAGCCAAAAATAAGTCTAGTAAGAAACCTCCTTATCGTTGTAAATGACAAGCTGTGTTACAAGTATGTTGTTGACCAGCTGGGTAACCTTTATTGTGTAGTTGTCTTTTGTTACCATTAACAACTTAATTAGGGCCCCCACTCCACCGCTGCCCTATAGTGTATTCTGTCAAACGCTGCTGATCATGTCAAGATACATTTAGGTTATGGCCCCTGTCCCTGGGGCCATTCCCCCTCCCCCACTTGAAAATAGCCAATTATCTTGAAAACCATTGCATCCTATATGTTTTTGTGATCGGCATCGGCCGATCACAGTTGTGTCCATATGAGGCATCCGGCAAAGTTTACTATTTGTGCACGCATTGCGCCTTGCACTACTAAATTTACTATGCAATGACAGCCTCATGTAAATCTTTAATTGCATGTACTTTTGCTTTGAGAGTAAAACATTTATACTGTTATATACGTATTGATTCAAATCATGTGTTTCTTTAAATATGCGTAAGAATATTATTCGGAAGTACTATTCGCTTACTAAAAGTAACGATTATTCATGCCTTGCTATTTCGGAGATCAATAAAACGGTGCGACATAGTAATGCTTTCGCATAACATTAACAGAGCTGATCATGACCAATGATATAACATGCCGATCATTCCTTTAAAAGAATACTTGTTTTTTCCTTAATGTATTATGACACTTCAAGTGTTATATAGGTCGTGACCCTATGGGATTGTTCTGACCCCAATGAACAGGAAATTACCAAATATCTTGAAAACTGTTGAGATATCGACCATTAAACCAGTCAAACTTCGTTATCTCAAACTACTTGGGACTGTTTAAATACTTCGAGATATCCGAGTATTCGAGATATCGAGGGTAAAATACATAAAAAATTAGTGGTTCCACATATCCATTGTATTCTAGATATCAGTGTTCGAGATATCGAAGTTCAACTGTATTTTAGTTTCTTGTTTTATAATGCATCAAATGATATCAAGTACATGGCTCTAAAGAGTTGGTTTTAAACCATCCTCTCCCCCTCCTCTGAAATAGGAAATAAATACATTTTTTGAATAACTGTTGAAATCCCCATCCATATAGCCTGTCCCAAGATATTTTTGCCGCATATGGTTTATAATTATTCGATATATATATAAATACCTCTTGGTTCAGACGATGTTCATTCAATAGTATGAAAAAATCCCAAGATTTCCCCTTTGAAACGCCCCCTCTAGCTTGTCGGGTATCAATACACAGCTAAAAATAACAAGAGGCCAATAGGCCTTAACGGTCACCTGAGTACCATAGCTCATACACAAAATTGTCGAGGAGTCTCATAAATGCATTTAATTGAGTTTCATAATGGATTAGAAGATTATAATAATGTAATGACATCCACCTCCCAGTCTGAAATCTTTTGGAAAGGACTCTTAACCTATAGTTTAGCACAATACTTGAAGCTCTTAACAGAGTTTATGACATACTATAGAAGAGGTGCCCAGATTCCATTCAATTCATTTATCCCACGTATGTTAACGTACAAAATAGGTTTTATGTTTATATGTTTTCATAGATAAACTAAAACAAGGTGGCTTGTATACTACTTATTACTTTACTATTAACAAGTCTATTTGATTATCTTAAAAAATTTAAAAACAGTTTATGTTTAAAATGATAAAAATACTTGCATAACTATTTTGATCATACAACTTATAATTACATTCTATTTAATGATTTATTACTAAATATGAACAAGCCAAGGAAGGTAACTCCATTATGAAGAAGCAAGGGAAGATAACTCCATTAACTGTTATAATCCTCTTCCCTGAACTCTTTTCAGATGCTTTCACAATATCTTATCAATAACTGTAATGGACAGCTTCATTATTTTTCTCTATTCAATGATTAATTAGTAAATATGAACAAGCTAAGGAAGATAACTCCATTAGGAAGAAGCAAGGAAAAATAACTCCATGAACTGTTTACCCCCCCCCCCTTTCAACTCTTTCCAAATGCTCTCCAAATGCTAGGTTCTGAACCCTGACTTAGGGATCATGAATTTCACAATTTAGGTAGAGGAGTTCATAACCATGCATTCAGTGTTTTGCCCACATGTGTGGGAGTAAAGATGGTTAAGATTTAATACATTTTTACTATATGGCTATATTGGCCCCACCCTAGGGCCTAAACCCCTGTCCCAGGGGTCATTAATTTCAAAATTTAGGTTCAAGACTTCATTGACATCATATCCATGCATTTACTTTTTCACAAATATATACGGGAGTAGAGAAGAAGATTTTCTAAGATTTAATACATTTTTACTACATGGCCATATTGGTGTTACCCTTGAGCCTAAACCCCTGTCCCAGGGGTCATAAATTTCACAAGTTAGTTAGATGGCTTCATGGACATTTTATCCATGCATTTAGTTTTTAACAAATATATATGGGAGTAAAGAAGAAGATTTTCTAAAATTTAATACATTTTTACTATATGGCCATTTTGTCAACCCTTGAGCCTGAACCCCTGACCCAGGGACCATAAATTTCACAATTTTGGTAGATGGCTTTATGGACATCATATCCATGCATTTAGTTCTTAACAAATATATATGGGAATGGAGAAGAAGATTTTCTAAAATTTAATACATTTCTACTATATGGCCATTTTGGCCTTACCCTTCACAGGATGAAACTCTGCCATTCAGTCAACTGAATGTTAATTGAATGTTCTGGAAAGGTGACTGAATAGCACAGTTATGCCATTCAGTCACATTTCAGTTACCGTTCAGTCACATTTCAGTTAACTGAATGGCAAAGGTTTATCCTGTACTTGAGCCTGAACCCCTGACCCAGGGACCATAAATTTCACAATTTTGGTAGATGGCTTTATGGACATCATATCCATGCATTTAGTTTTTAACAAATATCTATGGGAGTAGAGAAGAAGATTTTCTAAGATTTAATACATTTTTACTATATGGTCATATTGGCCCCACCCTAAAGCCTGAACCCCTGACCCAGGGGCCATAAATTTCACAATTTTGGTAGATGGCTTCATGGACATCATAACCAATTATTTACTTTTTAACAAATATCTATGGGAGTAGAGAAGAAGATTTTCTAAGATTTAATACATTTTTACTATATGGCCATTTTGGCCTTACCCTGAGCCTGAACCCCTGACCCAGGGACCATAAATTTCACAATTTTGGTACATGGCTTCATGGACATCATAATCAAGTATTTAGTTTTTAGCAAATATCTATGGGAGTAGAGAAGAAGATTTTCTAAGATTTAATACATTTTTACTATATGGCCATTTTGGCCTTACCCTTGAGCCTGAACCCCTGACCCAGGGACCATAAATTTCACAATTTTGGTAGATGGCTTCATGGACATTATATCCATGCATTTACTTTTTCACAAATATATACGGGAGTAGAGAAGAAGATTTTCTAAGATTTAATACATTTTTACTATATGGCCATGTTGGCCTTACCCTTGAGCCTAAACCCTTGTCCCAGGGGTCATAAATTTCACAATTTAGGTAGAAGATTTCATGGACATCATACATGTAACCATGTATTTAGTTCTTAACAAATATCTATGGGAGTAGAGAAGAAGATTTTCTAAGATTTAATACATTTTTACTATATGGCCATATTGGCCCCACCCTAGAGCCTGAACCCCTGACCCAGGGGCCATGAATTTTACAATTTTAGTAGATTGCTTCATGGACATCATAACCATGCAATCAGGTTTTTCCTCACATGTGTGGGAGTAGAGAGGAGATTTTTGAAAATTTGGCTGTTTTTTTTTTTGCATATTTAGCCCCACCAGTGGCACCCTTGGGGTGGTAGAGCCACCAATTTCACAATTTACATTTCTCTTACCATTGAAATGTTTCACACCAAAAATGAAAACAATTGGCCATGTAGTTTTTAAGAAGAAATTAAAAATGTAAATTGTTAACGAACGACCCACGTCGCACGTCGCACGACGACGGACGAAAGTTGGAGAAAGCAGGATTTTTGGGATTAAATGTCATTTTTTTACCTATTATTTGAACACCACGACTACCAGAGAATTTTTGAAACCTTTTTACAAAACAACATGACACTCCAAACAAACTCCAAGAGTTCAGTTTGCTTGTGTATAGGATGTAAGAGCATTTAAAGAAAGTAAAGCGTGACAGACGGACGAAACAGGTTAACAACAATATATCCGAACTTTCGTTAGAAAGTGCGGGTATAATAAGTATGATAACATTGAATAATTTCTAATTACTTTGAAGATAAATTTTAGATAATACTTCTATAATTTCAAAATGGTTCCCTGTTGCGAAAGAAAACAACAGCTACAAACAGTAATGACCGATAAACTATTCTCATTCATTGCAACTTATAAATAATTCATACTAACAAAACACAGAAAAATTGCTCTTTACCTGCCGGAACTGAAACAAAACCTTCCAGCACAGCCATATCACCTGCGGTTTTTCCGGAAGCTTCAATGTACGCATATTTGGTTCCTTCAACTGCATTGGTGGGACCAGTTTGAGTGCTCGGGGTAGAGGACTATTTAGTGAATGAAAAAAACACAACGCACATTGTTTTCTAGTAAACAAAGGTAACGTATATGAAATGAAATCCTAATGTTTAGTAAGAAACAATCGTATTTTATTCTCATATCATACTCTATATGCATACATGTGCACAAGAGGTACTAACCCTGTTCTCGTTCGATTTTTAAGGACACATTCCACCACCATGCATTCTGTGATGCATATATATACTTTCACTCAAAGACTACATAATGAATGAAAATAAATAGCACACCAATACCACAAAAATGTCTAACATTTATCATATTAAAAATACACATACCAATTTAAGTCAATTTTGTTCAAGCTGTCAGTGAACAGTTTCATTAATACATTAATTTAAAATTAAATGAAAGAACTTTTTTGTAGGGATGGAAGGCAATGATCCAGGTGATGATTTAATTTCCAAGGGGGGGGGGGTGTTCCAAGCGGGTTTAATTGTTAACACACACCATGCAGAAATAGGTATCTACACCTAAGTTTTGCTTGGGTAAACACTTAGTCACTCCGTTGACCACATATCGCCATTATAAGATTTTCCGGTCAATTTTTTCTTTTGTTTTTGCTTTAAAATTATTGTAGCCGTGAGCGCCGTGATTGAAATTTTTTGAAAATATGTTTGTTTACC
Organism: Magallana ariakensis; assembly: GCA_020458035.1. NCBI lineage: Eukaryota > Metazoa > Mollusca > Bivalvia > Ostreida > Ostreidae > Magallana > Magallana ariakensis. The sequence continues at coordinate 54,434,285 of CM035818.1, forward strand.
ATTATAAGCCTATTGGTTAACGTTTTTTTTCTCTCTCTCTCTCATTTAATAAAGCTTCATTCTGGAGTAAAATTAAATCTAAAATATGGTTTTGACCACCATCTTCCTACCTGAAATCTTACAATAAATCACATTGATAGGAAATAATTCTCCTACATTTGTTTACTTTCAAAATAGCTTTTATGTTTATATGATTTATTAAAAACAACAACCCGCCCCTTTCAACTCCCAGGGGCTAGACAGATACTCTCCCCCTTAGGATATTTATATGAAAACAAACACCACTGAAACGTTGTTATATCAATTCTCATATTTTACCTGTCTGTTCATTTATCAACCATTTATTCAATGACACAATCTGCCATTTTTTCAAAATTGATTGTACACATACTACACTTCAGTATTTTTGGCTAGCCAATTTTTACTTTACTATTAACAAGTCTACTGTTCATTTAAAAGTTTCAAAAACTGTTTTGGTTGTTTTGTTTTAAACAAATAAAAAAAACTTGCTTAACTCTTTTAGTATTTTAACTTCTTAATTACATTATTTAACAATGATTAATTATTAAAATGAACAAGCAAGGGAAGATTATTTCATTAACTGTTACATCCCCCTAACCAAACTCTTGCCAAAAGGCTTTCATGATATCTTTAAATTTGATAGACAGATTCATTCATTTTCTTTTTCAAATATGTACTGAATTCTTTCATTAAAATTCAAGAGCTGAATAAAATAATTAAAATTTTTAACATAATATACAGCCCACCCACACCCATTATATAAATTTATTTAACACTATAGGCCCCACCTTTGAGTCAAAACCTGTTCCCAGGGAAGACATAAATTTATACAATGAAAATGAAATTAAAATTGTTAATGAATGACAAACAGCAATTACCCTTAATAAAAATGCATGTTCAATATATGGTAATATTAACCACACTTACCCCTCTTCCGCCTCAACTTCTGCCCCATGGTCTTGGGACACGAATCTTACCATTTAACATCAGGACATTATAAACAATATACATGTAATAAAATATGACTTTATCTCCCACAACTGCGATAGCACAGAAGAAAATATAAAATCAATACAATTTCACAGTGTGGCCACATTGGTCATGCCCTAGGGCCTGAATCCCTAACCCAGGAACCATTAATTTTACAATTTAGGTAGTGGGCTTCCTGGACATCATAACCATGCACTTGGTTTTTCTCAAATGTATTGGAGGAGAGAAGAAGATTTTCAAAGATTTAATACATTTTTACTATATCGCCATATTTTGAACTTGTATTTCATTTTCTGGATTTTTGAGATGGTTGACGGTTTGTTATTGTCATTTTTTCATTAGCAGCAGGGACCATGAATTTCACAATTTTGGTATGAATAGTAAGAATAAAGAAATTGCACTTAAACAATCAGTTGTTTGAATGTTGGCACATTATATTAAATTTATAATTTAAAACGTTTTCGTAAATGAACATGAATTCACCTAAACTTACTACGACAATGGGTTTCTTTCTTTTATTTTAGTAATAATTTGTAGTTCTAATGAGACAGATTTCGGTAGGAATTAGTTATGTTTACATGTGCATGAATGTTAAAACTCCTATCATTGACATGATTTATCATTGTTGACAAAATTTATAGATGACTGTGGTGAATGTATTTAAAATAATAACTTTGATTTAAATGTTTTTATGCAGGCAAGCTAAAACCATTTATAATCAGTTCAAATTATTGGATTTTAAATTACACTTACTAGTTATTCTTTATTTTTTGGTACTTAATTTTAGACCCCTAAACATTAAACCATAATTTTCAAATAAGCGTTTAGTTGCTAAATATTACAAAAACATACACTTCTAATGGTCCAATCAAAGTCATCAGATCCGACAGCGTCTTTCAGGAAGCAGGCAGTTGTGTCTTCAAACGTGCAGTTAAGAGGGAGTGTCGCAGGTGTTGGGGTTGTGGTGAGAGGAGCTACATAAAATCAACAGAAATGTGCATGATATGGATTTACCAGTGTTCCGAAAAATCTATCTATCTATCTATCTATCTATCTATCTATCTATCTAGCTAGCTAGCTAGCTATCTACGTATCCACCCTTCTAAAGCTAAACAAATATAACATGGGGCTCCGTAAACTGTCGATACCACAATGTAGATAAGTAAGCCCGCGTATTAAAAAAACTGAAGCACTAGAAACATGAAGCAACATGAACAATTACAAGAGGTCCATGGGCCTTATCGGTCACTGAGTAACTTTAGTGTGGATTTTGCAAAGTACATTTATGTGCATTATAATCACAGGGCTAATAAAATTATTTTTGTTGCTGTATGGTGCATTTGAGTTGATTTATCTCTCACGTGTTGTTAGGTTTGACCAACCTCAGCCTTTTAAAGATACTAGTATGACCTGGACAGTGTTCTGTACTTTTCTGATAAATGTACAATTGATGTGCAAACTAAAAATCTGATCTTGAAAAATCGTGCGAAATTACACCACCCTACCCTATATAATTATTAGAGCCCTGCCCTATATCTAACACCAGAACACCTGACCCAGGAGTTATGGATTTTGGAATGGTAACTCATTGGATTGATACCCAGGAACAGAGAAGAAGATTGTGTAAGACTTACTGCATTCATTCCTAGGGTGAGTCCCACCCTAAAAACAGAACCCCTGGCCAATAGGCCATGATCCTCACAATTTTAGAAGATGCATTTTTCCTCATCATAACTATGTACTTATACTTCATCTGCTTAATATTCAGGAGCAAAGGAGATTTTTAAAGAATTAATGTATATTCACTATATAATCATTAGAGCCCCGCACTAACACTAGAACCCCTGACCCAAGGGCCATAAAATTCACAATTTTATAAGAAGCATTCTTCTTTTAAATACATTTATGTACATTGTTCAAGGGCTAAATACCCAGGAGCAAAGAAGATTTTGTAAGAATTAATGCATATTCACTATATAATCCGTAGAGCCCCACCCAGATGAACTTTCTAAGCAACTTAATGACATTAGCGTTCCTTTTCATATTAACTATATGATTTATGGTAGTTTTGACTTTTTTATATAAATTAATTTGTAATATTTTTTTCTTATGTTCAATGTTATATTAGAGTTTCTAAGCGTTTTTGACTCTCTAAAGATAATCTGCTTAAACTATTTACTTCGTATTATACATGTAACATATTTAGCAATTTCATAATACTATTTTTCCTTACTTTTCTTTTCGAATAGGCTCGATCATGATAACTCCATTCCAAATTTGTATGTCTGTGGGATAAATGAGGTGGTGGGTTTGTAAATGTAGGTGTGAAATAAATATGTATAATTTAAAATTCAATTATCCCATGTAATACTATATTCTATAAATTATTTATTATAACTACTGCTTGACTTTGTATTTCGGAGATGGTTTATATAATCTTAGCCTGTTGACCAATCCTTTTGAGTCATCAATAAAATATGTATAAATTAACTAAGAGCACTATCCTAGTGCCAGAACTACTGTCCCTGGGGCCATGAATTTCACAATGTTTGTAGAGAGCTCATTGTCTTTTACAATCATATCAGCAGGTGTCCAGGAGTGAAAAAGAGGATTTTTTAAAACTGCATTAATTTTGATGGTTTTTGAACCACTCCTAAGGCTCTAGAAGGACAGTGGTCATTAATTTCACAATTTATACTCCTCTTCACCCATAGATACTATATGTCAAATTTGGTTAAAATTGATTCAGTGGTTCCAGAGAAGAAGTTAAAAATGGTCAAACGTGTACGACCGACGAACGACAACGGACAAGGTCACCTATAAACTGCCAAATTTTCGGGACAACGGGTCCCTTTTTGGAAACATTGAAAATATGTGAAAAAGATGAAAATGTCTAATGTTAATCATTGAGCTTAATCTTTAGCATATTCCCTATTGTTTTAGTAGAAATGATACTTAAAAATGTATCAAGTGCCATGAACGGAACACAGAAAAATGAATATATTTCATCTGTTTGTTTTAACACATTCGAGTGTGTTACTATTATGGATTATTTGTTTGAAAGACCTAAATAAATATACAGTCACAATTTCGTTAAAAGAAAGTTATATTTTCATGTTTTCATTTACCAAAAATACATGATTTCTTAGGCTTTCCTGTCATGTAATACTTTCATATTGTTTAAACCAATTATGATTCGCATAACTTATGGTGTGTTGGTCGCATCGTCCAACATGGCAAGCGATTAACATACATGTGCAATGTATTTAACAATTACAATTGCATAAACATTCATTTAATAAAAAATAACAACTGGCATACTATTAAAGTTTCCCTGTGTTTTGAAGCTTTTAAATGTACTAAACTATATAAAACTATAAAAATAAATAACTAAAGATACATCTAAAAGTATACTGTTTGGCGTGAAAAGAAAAGCATTAACAACAATAAAGCCATAATAACAAGAGAACCTGTTATTAGCGCTGCAAATATACATATAAAATAAGTTGGACTACTTAAAATGGGACGAACGGCCATATTGTACATATGTGGACCAAATATATATAAACATTTTTTGAACTGACTAGTTTATGGCAAAGACTGACCAAAACTGTGGGCATAATATAAAAACCCAATAAATATGAGGTTATTTTACAACCAACTTGCGCACACACAAGTGCAGACTATCACCATTTTTAAATCCTTTAGAATAGCTGTAGAACTGTGCAGACTTATCTTGAATATTTTAAAATCTGAAAAAAAAAATTGAAAGAGTTTTATTTGTGTCCACTCGACAACCATTTGTTGAGAAAAAGGTGGAATTTTGCACATTTTGTTGTAGCTTCGTCTCCAAAAAGGGTCCCCTATTTTTATCAGAAGGCATTGAATCTGTTTTCAGAACAAGAAAAAAAGTCCAGTCTATACTTAGAAGCATTGTGTCTATGGAGTCACAATTGACGTTATATTTCATAGACAAAAATGAATGTCAATTCAATACAATATGTGCTTAATGTCACATACATCTTCATCCAGGCCCAGATGTTGTGTTTTCAGGTATATATTATTAAATCAAATTTTATTCTTCAGAGTAGGGATTTAAATATAAATTGTCTTTATTCTTGTATTCATTCTTAATATACATATATTTTTAAAAAAAAAAGTTACTTAAATGTACCTCCATAGACAGAGACAAATTTAGCTCGTGCTAACTAATAGTTTCTGAGACACATTTTAATTCTAGAATACCCTATCTCGAGACAACTTTAAATAGGCAAGCTTTGACCTTTTTCACAACAAAGTCAAAGTTGACACTAATGACCTTTCATATTTTTTTCAGATTTTTAAATCTTCAAGATGAGTCGTAGTTGTGCATTCTAAGTGTTTGAAAAGGCATTGTTCTGTTCTTGTATGCATAATTTGATGACAAAAGAACATGTAAAACTTCACACGCTTCAAACGTATTCGTTTTTTAACTTTTGAGAACAGCTTTAGACAGTTTTTAGCAGAAATAAGCCAGTTCAAGAAATATTTGAATTTTGGTTCTCAAAGATGTACATAGCTGCACATCCCCATAAGACAATGTTGTTATTTACCGGTGCTGCAAACGCCATCCAAAAAATGGACATCATCAATGGCGATATCACCACGGTATCCATTACCTCGGACACCAATGAATTGAATCTGTAAAATATCAAATCAACCAAGTTTTAAAAAGAACTAGTACTCGCTTAAGCATCAAAATTAAAGATTAATTTGATTTTATTTGTTTTTCTGAACCAAAAGTATTTGAAATGAAAAAGATTGTTATTGTTTACAATCTGCTTACTGAACATCAGCCTATTATTTTTTGAAGATGGTTAAAATGAAAACGAGCACAATACGATATAAATAACTTTCTTCATTTTTATTTTGATTCATAATTTGTTTACCACGTGCTTTCTCGAGACAAATCTGTGTTGTATGGACTATGCGCCTGGTTGAACAAGGCGTTCATAATAACTTTGCAGGAAAGCACACAACTACTTTTTACTTTCATATCATAAACCGACCGCCTTCTGGCCCCCTCTGGCGCCTTCTGACGCCAGTTATAATCATTACAGGATCGATCTTGATAAGATCATCTTGTTGCCTACATTCACTTAAGGATTTTATTTTCATTTTTCTCCTATTTATTTTACTTATTCCCCCTTTAAAACTATACTAAATATATATATTTTATTACAAAATGTTTTTGGTTAAGGTTTGCACAGCATTTTTATTGATATTGGGTCACAAAGTCAGATACTATATGTTAACTTTAGAGAAATGGGAAATCATCGGAGGCAATGTATGTTTCGCTACCCCAACACATGACATAATCTATAACTAATACCAAATTTGTATGCCAAGTTAGTGAATCAAACTGAAGTTAGATTGAAAATGTGGACTATGTTAAAGGTGATGCAAATATCCGAATTTGAAAAAATGCAATATTTTAATAATGTTAGTCGGAGAAGATTACTCTTACCATTAAAGCCATAAGATTTCGACAATGGGAAAAAATCAATTCGACAATCAATGATAGTCTATTTTCGTTATAAATGGGATAAGAATAATCAACTTTTAAAACAAATGTATCCTTTAAAATGTTCTAAATTCAAAGAACTGAAAGATTATGTCATAACAGATGAATCCCTTGGAAAGAAATACCCTGTTTCCATATTGATTTGTTTATATGTAGGAGTTTAGGTTATTGAAAATAAAATATTATTTACATCACGAGTTTTCCCGTCAAATTGGTCCTCATATGAGTGAAATGGCGTTGACATATAATATTTTGTTTGGATGTTAATTAGAATTTTTTCTGCAGAATAGGAGATACAATATTGACTTTGGTTGCAGCAAAAGCTTCGGAAGCTCCTGTTTATAAAACCAGAAGCTGGTGAATCTTTTTCCAAAAAGTACCTTAGAGTTCTACAAGATTGTTCACAATCTGAAGCTCTTAACATTAATTGTGTAAGGAGATGTTGAGGTTATGTGGGTTTGTATAGAGTACCAGGGTAAACCTATGCTCAATGACTGGTTATTTGAGATTGACCTAGAGTAATTTTACATTCGAGTTGCAAAACAAAAACCCCAGCTGCTGTGCAAATATTGCTGCTGTGTTATGGTATTTATTTTTCCAATGACATCAAGGGGTTACGTTGATTACACACAGGATGCAGCAGATTGTGACTAGTTTTCTTGTGTTATCCAGGGTAAATATTAATAAATATTTATATAACATTCAGGTCACAAAAAGCAGAAGAAAAAAGTCTATCTAATTTTATAATTTTACTCCTAATATTTGATAGTTTGAATGATAATATGATTTTATACCGATTGATAACTGTAAACCAACTTTTATTCGCGGCGACTTTTATTGTGATTAACTGCCGATAAACTGGTTCTCGACGACATATAGTCGCGACCAAGTCTCATTCATAACAGTGTTGCTTTAACAAACGACTTATGGTCGCGACCAGACCTTATTCATAACAGTGTTGCTATAACAAACGACTTACGGTCGCGACCAGGCCTCATTCATAGCAGTGTTGCTATAACAAACATACGACAACGTCTGAGGCGTGTTCAACAGAGCGAGCGTTCGCCAAAATTTCCTATACCCGCAACACAAATTTTGGCGAGCGATTTGGCAAACGATCGCGAGCGCTCGCTCTGTTGAACACGCCTCTGGTTCGTGGCGAGAAATATTTGCGACGACAAGGCTCTCGCTAACCTCGCGAAAATTCTTCTCACGCAAATAAAATTTGGATTACAGTATCTTTGACTGTCTAAATAATTCGTCTACATAAAGTGAAAATAACATTTATTTCATAATTATTTTGAAATGCTATTCCACTTTTAACTTGATATTATTTTCAGGTATCAAAAGTTTTATCTCTAATTTAGTCAATTTCAATTTGAAGATTTGAACAAAATCTGTAATATTTATTCTTGTAAATTCAACTATTTAACAAAAACTTCGAAATTATTCTTTTTTTATATAGTTATTTTTATGAAAATTTAAAATAACATTAAAAGTTTTGATAACTATTTAACCCTAAAGTGAGATAATTAAAGACATGTTCTTGAACTGCAATGTGTGCATTTTATTGATGATAACTCTTAACAAAAATCCCCCTCCCATTGTGGCCCAACCTACACCAAGGTATCATAATTTGAACAATCGTTATTCTAATCTTCTTGAGGATGCGTTCAGACAAGTACTGTTTTTCTAGATTTTTCTCTATTTATGTAATATCCCCCCCCCCATTTGGTAATCACGGTGATAATAGGTTAAACAAACCTTAATATACCCTACCTTCCACAGCTTTCTACCTAACTGGTTTTTGAGAAGATTTTTTGAAAAATACCATTAAATTTCCAAAATTCCTAATTTTTTATTATTAAAAGTAAGCATGGTTTCATTAATATAAACATAAACCCCCTTCACCTTTTGTACCAACTTTGGCTGAAATTGGCCTTGTGGTTCTGGAGAAAAAAAATGTAAAAAGTTTACAGACGGACGTACAGACAGACGGATAAAAAGACCGACGACGGACAGAAAGTGATCTGAAAAGCTCAAGACCGACGACGGACAGAAAATGATCTGAAAAGCTCAAGTGAGCTTTCAGCTCAGGTGAGCTGAAATATTACTAAAATGCTCAATGGATACCTGTATATTTAATGCGTTCAGTATTTGAATTTAATGAATTTTCAACGTATCTATCAATATTTTAACCTCATATTGAAGAATGTGCTTAGAAACAGCAAGTAAATAGATATATGCTTTTAATGACTAACTGACCGCTATAGCTTAGTTAAAGTATCGGACATGCAAACCGCAGATAATGCTTTTGAATCCACCTGCGGCTTTTGTTCACATTTAGTGCATATATTTTTAAACATATAATTTTTGTCCAAAGTTTCAATTTTTTCGCTACTTTGACTTTAATATACTTCTTATCTATCATGCGTTCTATCATAATCAAGTAATAATCTGCTGATTTGAGATACTATTACAAGGTTTACATTACTTTACAATCTTAAATGAAATAAACATTTTACAAGATAACGGAAATTATTATCTGACAGATAATTATGAACGCTTTGGAAGGTTATAAATACATACAAACGTTAAATCAAAGTAATGAAGTACTGACGGCAGTTAATTTTTTTATTATTATTTATATTGATATCAACATGATTTATGTTATTTCGCATGGCAGGTAGTTTTTAGCTGTATTTGAAAAATAACGCCGTTGTTTTCTAACATGAATTATTGGGAATTTTTCGACAATACATGTAACTCTGAGCTATATAATCGAAATATTTCTGGAAAAGTGTATCAATGCAATTTTTAAAACACAAAAGAATATGAGGTCTAGTATACGCAAGTACTGGTTCTATCTTTAGATTGGATAGTTTAATCGAACTATGGCGTAGGAATACAAATGACTACAAAAATATCTAAATTGTTTTTACTACTAAACATCTGACTTGTTTTTAAGTATTTATAAGTATATTCACTTGAAAAATAATGTTTCTATATACATTACATCAAATTTATCGATTATTCTTAAGTACTACGTTTCGACAGCGGTGATGATTTGTGCTTAGGTACAAACACTGTTTTACTTCCGGTTTGCCAGAGTAACTGCATAGGAGAGTTGACTAAAATCAATTCCAAAAATACACAATTCAGAAACAAAGAAAATATTTTTGTAAGAGGTACAAATGAGAGCAGTTATATTGTATATAATAAATATTGGTGTTTGAAAATATCTAAAAATATGTGTAAAATATGTGTACCTTTCCGTTTGAAGGAGGGATGGAAATAGATGTGACAATCCAGCTGTTTCCTGCATCCCCATTTCTGCTGAATAAAGTCTGGTCGCCATTAGAAGATGTCAAATTCACAGAAAGTGAGCCAATGTTGGAACCATACATATGGTAAGCAAACGAAAGACAGAAAGTTCTACCTACAATGCACAGAAAATAACTTTTTGTAGTCAGTTCAATGTAAAAACATTAATATACAGTGTGTGATGTACAGATTCAAAAACAATTCAGATATAATTATTTTAAGTGTTTGTCGTCATAATGTCTGAGTTGATTCTATTTATAAATATTAGCAGAGTCCTACTTGTAGTGATACTTGGGCTCTGTAGAATGGCTTCATCGAGGATTGTTCTTGGTGATGATGCTTCGATGTAAGAATATGTTTGTCCTTCATAAGCTGAAGTAGGACCTGTGTTTGAAGACGGTGTTGAACTCTGAAAGGACATATCTCTTTTAGTGGATATTTGTTTTTGTGCTAAATTATATTATACCAGACAAATGATCTAAAGAAAATACAACATACAAAATAAAAGTTGGCACCTACTTGTCTAGTTGTCCAATCGAAATCATCCCCTTGTGTATCAGTCAAGAAGCACGATGTTCCAGTTTCAAAAGTACAATGTAGTTCCTGGTCAATATTAGGATCTTGTGTAGTCGTGGTAACAGTTGTGGTTGGCTGTGTTGTTACGGTTGTAGTAGGGGGAGCTACATAAAACCAACAAAAATGATGAGTGTTCGAAAAATCTATCTATCTATCTATTTATCCAACCAATTGAAAGCTAAGAAAACATAAAAAGAGGTTCACTTAGCTCTCGATGCTACAATACCGATTTAAAAAAAAGAAACACTAGAAATATCGAGCAATATGAGCAATAAAAATTGCAATATTTTCGGGAAAAGTCTCTTTTTGTGACACATTGAGAATATGTAAAAATAAATGTCTATTATCAATGATAATAGAGAATTATATAATAAAAAAATAGGTCAATGATAATTCATCATTGACCTAATACTTTACATATGCCTTTTTTTTCAAATGTAGAAATAATACTGAACATTGTCCGATCCTCAGCAAGTCGCGTTAACTTTTACAAATTCTGGGGACATATATATATATATATATATATATATATATATATATATATATATATATATATATATATATATATCCTGGCTCTTCAGGCAGTTATGTACATATGACTTGCACGTCAATTAAAAAAAGCAAACATGCTGCAGGAATTGTAATTGAAACTCCTAATATTTTATTATATTAGAATGTATATTGGTGTTTTATTTTTCAATTAACACTAAATGAGTGATAGAAGTAACTATTTAAAGATATTTTACTCATAAGATTGTTTGGATCTGCGGAGCGAACAAACTCAAAAAAAGAACGCAATTGGTATTACGAACGGAAACCCGAAAGAATATGAATATATTTTATTATGTATTGGTCTTTAAAAGTTTTTCAAAAATGTTCCACGACGTATTTTTTGGAAAGACAAAACATATAGTTACACTTTCGTAAATACAAAAATATATTTTTAAGTTCTAATGAAACAAAAATATATAATTTCGTAGGCTCTCCTGGAATGTTATTCTTTTAGTGATGGAGCCAATCTTAATTTGCATTACTTTTTTGTGTTGAAAGTATTATGCAGTTAGGCAAGATATTAACATAAATGTGCAATGTATTTAAAGAACTACAGGGCATTAAAAAATCATGTAAAATACGATAACAACAGACATTAACATTAAAAGTTTCCGTGTGCTTGTAGCTTTAAAAGGTATTGAACTACATAAAATAATAAAAATACACAGTTACATGCATCAGTGTACTTTTTGGGTTGAAAAAGATTTACCTTAACAAGGATATAGCCATGATGACAAGAGAGACTGCTATTTGTGCTGAAGAGATGCACATAAAATGTATTAGTAAAATGAGTTTGACTATTATAAGGAATTGTTGTAATTTACCGGTGCTGCAAACACCATCCAAGAAATGGACATCATCGATGGCGATATCCCCACGGTATCCACTACCTCGGACACCAATAAACTGAATCTGTAAAATATAACATCAATGAAGATTTTAAAATTTGCCTGATCATCAAAATTTATGATCAATTCTAGAAAAGATAACAATTAACCAAGGCGTCAAAAGAATGGCCGCCAAATTTTTGTTATTCTGAAAGAAAAATATTCAAAATGAAATAAATTGGTAAAACAATCTACTCACTGAAGATCAGACTATTTTTATGGAATATTTGTTTACAACAAAAGGAACACTATACTTTCACTAATTTATTTTAATTTCTTTTAATTTTTTTTTCATGATTGGTTTTTCCACTTGCGCCCTCTGAGCAAATCCTCTCCCTGGTTGAACTAGACGTTTATGATAGTTTTTATGCATGAAATAAGTGTAGTCAACATTGGAACAATTGTAACCTATATTATTTTTAGTTTAGAGAACTGAAGGACGGTGTCATAATTGATAAATCCTTGGAAAATGAAATAATCCTTCTCTCTATCTATTTGTGTGTATGAGGGAGGTAAGGTTAATAACTTGATCTATAATTTTCATAATGAGTTTTCTTCTCCTAACTAGTCAGAGAGACCTTCTAATGTGTGAAACGGCAGTGACATATTGTATGTTGCTTGGATGTTAAGTAGAACTCTTTCTGAAGTGTTGAAGATGAAACGCTTATCTTTAGCTGCAGCATTCGAAAACTGTGGCTCTTGCTTAAGAAACCTGATGCTGATGAATCGTTTTGTTTCTATGGAGTACGTAGGTATACCTGTGCTCAATGACTACTCGCTTGAGATGGACCTACACAGAGTATATTAACATTTGGGTTGCAACCCCCTCCAAAGAAAAAAAACCCAACCCCAGACGGGTTATGTCAAAAGCTCGGACAGAAGGTTGATATGGTCATATTGTTGCTGTGTTGTAGAATTTGTCTTTCCAGCGACATCAAGGTTTTAAGTTGATTACACGCAAGCTTAAGATGCTACAGATTGCGACTAGTTAGCTTGTGTTATTCAGTATAAAAATTATATAATTATTGCTTTTTGGGGGGTCAATAGCAATCGGCTCAGTGAGTATTATACTACTCGACTTCTCGAATAGGAAAATCATCGTACTGACCTAATAAAATCCCAGGACATACTGTTTTATTATATGATTCAGCGACGAATTGATACAGACAATTCAAATTGAATGTTATCAGGGATGAATACTTCATTACCTTTTATTCTGAAGCAATAGCCAAACAAACTGAAAAACGCGATTGGACGACATGAAAAGAAAAGTAAATTTTTGTTTTAAACTTGGATTCTCGTTACCCAATTAAGCTTTGTGCCAAGTTTACTTGAAATTGACACTCTGGTTCCAGAGAAGAAGTCGTAAATGTACAAAATACACAAGGACAAACGGAAAGATCTAGCGGCGGATCTAGATGATCCGAAAAGCTCAATTGAGCTTAATATTATTCAATTTTTTAATGAATATATTTCATGAGTTCAATGATTAAATTTAATACATATTCAACATATCTATTCTTTATTTTAATCTCACAAGAAAATGAGAGATGTGAATAGAATCATTTTTAAGCGCTCCCAAATGCTATAAATGCACTGCAAAAGTTAGAAGAAACACAATCAAAAAACACATGACATGTTTTAGTAAGAGTAAAAACTGAAGTAGGTAATTGTGTATAATGAATATTGGTGTTTGAGGATTTCTGAAAAATATGTGTACCTTTCCGTTTGAAGGAGGGATGGAAATAGATGTGACAATCCAGCTGTTTCCTGCATCCCCATTTCTGCTGAATAGAGTCTGGTTTCCATTAGAAGAAATCAAATTCACGGAAAGTGAGCCAATGTTGGAACCATACATATGGTAAGCAAACGAAAGACAGAAAGTTCTACCTACAATGCACAGATAATCAATATTTTTAGTCAGTTTAATGTTCATTAAGTAGTATAAAGTGTGTGATTGGGCTACAATAGATGATGTACAGATTCAAGAACAATACAGATATTATCATTATAAATGTTTGTCGTCATAATGTCTGAGTTGATTCTATTTATAAATATTAGCAGAGTCCTACTTGTAGTGATACTTGGGCTCTGTAGAACGGCTTCGTCGAGGATTGTCCTTGGTGATGATGCTTCGATGTAAGAATATGTTTGTCCTTCATGAGCTGAAGTAGGACCTGTGTTTGAAGACGGTGTTGAACCCTGAAAGGACATATCTCTTTTAGTGGATATTTGTTTTTATGCTACATTATATTATACCAGATAAATGATCTAAAGAAAATACAACATACAAAATAAAAGTTGGCACCTACTTGTCTAGTTGTCCAATTGAAATCATCCCCTTGTATATCAGTCAGGAAGCACGATGTTCCAGTTTCAAAAGTACAATGTAGTTCCTGGTCAATATTAGGATCTTGTGTAGTCGTGGTAACAGTTGTGGTTGGCTGTGTTGTTACGGTTGTAGTAGGGGGAGCTACATAAAACCAACAAAAATGATGAGTGTTCGAAAAATCTATCTATCTATCTATCTATCTATCTATCTATCTATCTATCTATCTATCTATCTATCTATCCAACCAATTGAAAGCTAAGAAAACATAACAAGAGGTTCCCTTAGCTGTCGATGCTACTTTACAGATTAAAATAAAAGAAACACTAGAAATATCGAGCAATATGAGAAGTAAAAATTGCCATATTTTCGGGAAAAGTCTCTTTTTGTGACATATTGAGAATATGTGAAAAAATGTCTATTATCAATGATAATAGAGCATTATATAATGAAGAATAAGGTCAATGATAATTCATCATTGACCTAATTCTTGTCTTTAAAAGTTTTTTCAAATATGTTCCACGACGTATTTATTGGAAAGACAAAACATATAGTTACACTTTCGTAAATACAAAAATATATTATTAGGTCCTAATGAAACAAAAATACACAATTTCGTAGGCTCTACCGGAATGCTATTCTTTTAGTGATGGAGCCAATCTTAATTTGCATTACTTTTTTGTGTTGAAAGTATTATGCAGTTAGGCAAGATATTAACATAAATGTGCAATGTATTTAAAGAACTACAGGGCATTAAAAAATCATGTAAAATACGATAACAACAGACATTAACATTAAAAGTTTCCGTGTGCTTGTAGCTTTAAAAGGTATTGAACTACATAAAATAATAAAAATACACAGTTACATGCATCAGTGTACTTTTTGGGTTGAAAAAGATATACCTTAACAAGGATATAGCCATGATGACAAGAGAGACTGCTATTTGTGCTGAAGAGATGCACATAAAATGTATTAGTAAAATGAGTTTGACGATTATAAGGAATTGTTGTAATTTACCGGTGCTGCAAACACCATCCAAGAAATGGACATCATCGATGGCGATATCCCCACGGTATCCACTACCTCGGACACCAATAAACTGAATCTGTAAAATATAACATCAATGAAGGTTTTAAAATTTGCCTGATCATCAAAATTTATGATCAATTCTAGAAAAGATAACAATTAACCAAGGCGTCAAAAGAATGGCCGCAAACTTTTTGTTTTTCTGAAAGAAAAATATTTAAAATGAAATAAATTGGTAAAACAATCTACTCACTGAAGATCAGACTATTTTTATGGAATATTTGTTTACAACAAAAGGAACACTATACTTTCACTAATTTATTTTACTTTCTTTTAACTTTTTTTTTCATGATTGGTTTTTCCACTTGCGCCCTCTGAGCAAATCCTCTCCCTGGTTGAACTAAACGTTTATGATAGTTTATATGCATGAAATCAGTGTAGTCAACATTTGAATAATTGTATTCTATATTATTTTTAGTTTAGAGAACTTAAGGACGGTGTCATAATTGATAAATCCGTGGAAAATGTAATAATCCTTCTATCTATCTATTTGAGTGTATGAGGAAGGTAAGGTTAATAACTTGATCTATAATTTTCATAATGAATTTTCTTCTCCTAACCAGTCAGAGAGACCCTCTTATAAGTGAAACGGTCATATTGTTGCTGTGTTGTAGGATTTGTCTTTCCAGCGACATCAAGGTTCTAAGTTAATTACACACAAGCTTAAGATGCTACAGATTGCGACTAGTTAGCTTGTGTTATTCAGTGTAAAAGAATATAACTATTGTTTTTTTAGGAGTCAATAGCAATCGGCTCAGTGAGTATTATACTACTCGACTTCTCGAATAGCAAAATCATCTGATTGACCTAATAAAATCCTAGGAAATACTGTTTTATAATATGATTCAGCGACGAATTAATACAGACAATTCAAACTGAATGTTATCAGGGAAGAATACTTCATTACCATTTAGTTTAAAGCAATAGACAAACAAACTGAAAAACGCGATTGGACGACATGAAAAATTATAATAAATCGTAGCACTCTGAAAATCTCTGATCTCTTTTTAATCCAATGTAGAAAACATCAAATGTTATATTAACCTCCGGGTCACATGGCCGTGAATATAACGTTTTATTTTTTCTAGATTGTTGGATATTAGTCAAACCGAGAGCTAGGAATCAATCAATCATATAATAATTTTGTTTATATCATATTCAGAAGAGTAAAGTAAATTTTTCTTTCAAACTTGGATTCTCTTTACCCAATTAAGCTTTGTGCCAAGTTTACTTGAAATTGGCCCTATCGTTCTAGAGAAGTAGTAAATGTACAAAATTACATAAGGACAACCGGAAAGATGGACAGACAGATGGGCGCGGGATCTAGATGATCTGAAAAGCTCAATTGAGCTTAATATTATTCAAATTTTTCATGAATATATTTCATGAGTTCAATGATTAAATTTAATACATATTCAACATATCTATTCTTTATTTTAATCTCATAAGAAAATAAGAGATGTGTATAGAATCATTTTTAAGCGCTCCCAAATGTTACGAATGCACTCCAGAAGTTAGAAGAAACACAATCAAAAACACATGACATGTTTAAGTAAGAGTAAAAACTGAAGTCAGTTATTGTGTATAATGAATATTGGAGTTTGAAAATATCTTAAAATATGTGTACCTTTCCGTTTGAAGGAGGGATGGAAATAGATGTGACAATCCAGCTGTTTCCTGCATCCCCATTTCTGCTGAATAGAGTCTGGTTGCCATTAGAAGATGTCAAATTTACAGAAAGTGAGCCAATGTTGGAACCATACATATGGTAAGCAAACGAAAGACAGAAAGTTCTACCTACAATGCACAGATAATCAATTTTTGTAGTGAGTTTTATGTTTATTAAGTAGTATTTAGTGTGTGATTGGGCTACAATAGCTGATGTACAGATTCAAGGACAATACAGATATTATCATTATAAATATTTGTTGTCATAATGTCTGAGTTGATTCTATTTATAAATATTAGCAGAGTCCTACTTGTAGTGATACTTGGGCTCTGTAGAATGGCTTCATTGAGGATTTTCCTTGGTGATGATGCTTCGATGTAAGAATATGTTTGTCCTTCATGAGCTGAAGTAGGACCTGTGTTTGAAGACGGTGTTGAACCCTGAAAGGACATTTCTCTTTAGTGAACATTTGTTTTTGTGTTACATTATATTATACCAGATAAATGATCTAAAGAAAATACAACACACAAAATAAAAGTTGGCACCTACTTGTCTAGTTGTCCAATCGAAATCATCCCCTTGTATATTAGTCAAGAAGCACGATGTTCCAGTTTCAAAAGTACAATGTAGTTCCTGGTTATAATAAGGATCTTGTGTGGTAGTGGCAGCAGTTGTTGTTGTTGACTCTGTGGTTGTAGGGGCAACAGTTGTTGTTGACTGTGTCGTTGGGGACTGTGTTGTCGTGGACTGTGTTGTTGATACTTGATTTACTAAAAGAAGATTTGTACAAGCTGAAGAGAATCTTGCTAAAAGTTGAGATAGCTACACAACTGCAGCACTAGGTGAAATTAAAAGTGTACAGACATTGTATCTACAATTCTGTACACGTTAAAAACTTTAAGGTATTAAGAACGCACATATTACACTGACAAAAGACTCTTCTTTAAAAGATTCAGAGTGTAACCAATTCATTTTTTGATGAGGCGCTTCTAAAATACATACACATGTTATTGAATCGTAAATTCTTTCTTTGTCGATTAAATGTGTATTTAGAATGAGTTTTAATAAAATTTTAAACAGAAATTGCGAAAAGTGTAATGAAAATATATAATTTTAGTTTTTACCAATATGTTTTCGTTTATTAGGAAAGCGTTGCAAAACAATTAGTGATTAATTACTAATCACTTCGCGGAGTAATGAGATTTAATGCAACATCACATCACTCTGGATCTAGATCAGGATAGCACATTTACTGTAAGTTTTTGTAGCATCTTCATGTCAAAACAACTGTATCGGTAAAATTGTTATATAAAATATGTTTATTAAATATATAATTTTTAAACATATCAATTTACCTGTAAAAAAGAAAACATATCTCGAAGAGGAGGTAATTTTAACTCTAAAACTATTTTAAATTGTTGCTTACTACAAGCGGCAGATGTAAGAACGATGTCATCTATTGCTATGTCGCCATTCCAACTGCTTCCTCTGATTGCCTCAAACGTTAGCTGCAAGATAGACCCACAACAAGATACAACAAAATTCATTTCAAAAGATGTTTTAAAATACCATAAAAACTTACCAATAAATTCGCTCATCATTTTAATACCTTATAATTCTGTTCAGTTGTCAATACATTTACTTCAGCATTGAGCCATACATTGCCTTGGTCCCCGGATCTACTCCAGATCTCAGTCCCATTAACTTTCACGTGTAAAGAGCCAATTGAACCTCCAAACATATGATACCAAAAGGTCAAACATTTTGGACCGGCTACAAAAGAAAGACGACCTTTGGCAAATCGCTCACTTCAGCAAATGGCTTTATATTACTTTTTAAGTTTTTCTTGAAGATTGCTGTATTGGGGGAAGTGGTGATATTAAAAGCAAGAAATGGTATTGATTGAAAAACAAAAGGGCCAAAATCACTAAAAACCTTTTGAAAAATTGTTGTAGAACTCGCAATATTTATCATACAAGAAGTACAAGATGTGATCCAAGATGTGATAATACAGCCAAAAAGAGTGTGAAAAGAAGTTTATGAAAATTTATCTTTTTGAACAACATAACTTAGGTTGAAAGATTCATAAATTGACAAATTTAGTAATCTTAAATTTAAACTTAATTAAAGATTCACAAATTGCCATCTCACGCGTGGATCTATAATCAAAATGGCGGCCGTACCGATAAAGTGCATTTTACACTCTCATTTTAATCAGATTCAACTACATGTGACTTTTTAAACATACTTTTATGAAAACTTTATTTTTATTTCATGTCATTGGCACAACTTACACATATTTTCGTATCCCCCCCCCCAAAAAAACCCCCCACAAATACACAAACATTTTTTGAAACTAGATGTGTTGTAACGTCACGAATGTTCCTGCAGACGACTAAAATTTCAAATGCCAAATTTAGTTTAATATTTGTTTAATTGCAGAATAAGTTAAAAATCCCTGAAAATTACTCATATTCTTTTAAGTACCAGAGGCATAGTTCCTTTAAAAGTCATCGAACTGGAACCAAGTTTAAACTTGACCTGTATTTTCTAATAAATAAATCTTATATGATATATCAACTTTACTTATGTATCACGTCAAAAGTTAGAGAGCAGAAACTAAGAATTTTTTCTTAAGTTTAACAGGCATAACTCTCTCAAACCATCGGACCGGAACAAATTTAGAGCTTGATCTGGATCTCTTGTAAATAACCTACATATGAAATACCAGCTTGCATCCCTTCAAAACTTAGAGAGCGGAAACTGAGAAATTCTCATTTTATTCAATTTTCAAGAGGCACAACTATGTCAAAATCATCGGACCGGATCTTAATTCAAACTCAATCTGTATATTTCTATGACATATCCAAATACCAAATTTGAGTTGAATGTGTGCAATGGTTGTTGAGATAATGAACGGAGAGTGAATTTCCAATTTTTTTCTAAGCTTAAGAGGCACAACTCTGTCAAAAATCATTGGTCCGGAATCCAAAATCGAACTCTACCTGTATATTCATAAGAGCCATCCATATAACACATTTGAGTTGAATGTGTGCAACGGTTGTTGATATAATGATCGGAAAGTGAATGATAATGGAACGACAGAAGGACGGAATGACGGAACAGGGGTAACACTATATATGCCCCAGCCATTTCATGGCGGGGCATAAAAATGGCAAAATGGTACTATGTAAAGAATCTTAAGTTTACATACGATTGTTAAATAAAACGATACTACTCGAATTTGCATGAAAGTTAGAAAATGTTTTTCCAGACCAGTAACATAGCCATATCCTACCCTTAATCTTTGTATAAAGTACCAAGTATGACATATAGTAAAACACGCTTATAATGAAGTCCCAGGGAGGGGCGATTTCGCTTCGTTATGTGCGTAATTTGTTATATCCGTCAAGTTTACAACATGTAATAAAGTCACAGGGAATGGAAACCACGTCTCTGTAACCGTCAATTCATTATAAGCGTGTTCGCTATAACCACTACTGTAAATGAAATTTTACATCAGTATCTTACCATAATTCTCGTAAAGCCATTAACATACATATACACTTAAACAAACGTATGTGTATAAAGAAGTCTGTCTTTCGGGTTGTGATAGGTACATAGGTTGATAAGCTGCATTGTGTAAATTTAGACGAAATTATAATATATCGATTTTGGTTCAATTTTTAAAAAATTATCATCTTTATTTTTCTTCTTAACTTAATGATAGAAAATACAACTGGAAAAAAGAGCAATTATTTCGTTGGACATTTAAATGGTTAATAATTGCCAAGTGTTCTGCACCATCTTCATATCGTATTTTCCTTATTATAGAACCACATTCAAATGACAATTCTTTATAATACTGAAAGGAAGATGATACCTTTTAAACAATATGTAGACATTTCAGAAGGCAGTTAGAATGACTTTAGTAATGTCATAACATATCAATGAATTGACCCTTTACCTAAAACACTTGGTGTTTCAAATATGAAACTAGCTCCTTGCTCAACCGGTGATGACGCCTCGGCATACAAATATGTGCTTCCACTTTTGGCACTTGAAGGACCAGTACTACTAGAAGGAGTGCTGCCCTTGTAACATCAATGAATAATTACCAGTTTCAAGAATAAATCAGAACAGAAAATTTTAATTAGAAATAAAAAGTTTACTTTGCTTTGAATAAATATCTATTAAAATGTCCCCGAATTATTGAAAATACTAAAAAAAATAACAATATGCATCATAGATGAAACAAATATGTTTTTTCGGGTTTTTTCAATACAAAGAGTTGTTTGTAATAAATGATAAATGCACATTAAAATACAAATTAAACAAGATATATGTGAGCCAATGCTCACTAGTCATACCCCCGTTCTGATGTGAATATGCAAAATAAGCAAAGTCGTCATTTAACAGGAAGTTGACAACCGATTGGTACAAAAGTATAGCCAACCATATGGCATGCCTAGACAAATAGTGTGTTAAAATTTTAAGCATCTGCGATAAATAGTTGCTGAGAAATCTTTGACGAAAAGTGTTTAAAAATTAAGGCTAAAACCAAACAAAGTCGTCATTTAACAGGAAGGTGACGTTTGATTGGTACAAAAATACATCCCACCATATGGAATGTCTAAACAAATAGTGTGTTAAAATTCCAAGTAACTGTGATAAATAGCTGCTGAGAAATCTTTGACGAAAATTATTTGAAAATTAAGGCTAAAAATAAAAAATATCGTCATTTAACAGGAAGTTACGTCCAATGGCTTCAAAAATACATCCTATGGCTAACATATGGCATGCCTAAACAAATATTGTGTTAAGATTTCAAGCATCTGCAATGAATAATTGCTGAGAAAACTGCGACACAATTAGCTTTTTACGGACAGACGGACAGACAGACGGACAGACAGACAGACACACAAGAGTAAAACAGTATACCCCTTTCTCCTTCGAAACGGGGGTATAAATAATTATATTTACATTCTACTGTGTTTTTTCATTAAATTCTGTGATCTTCAAATGCCTCTAAATGCAACAAGTAGTCAAAGGTTAAAAAATGACGAGTTTTATTATGACGTCACAAACGTTGAACGCTGTAAACTGCAACGTCACAAGCGAAAATCAAAGTTCACGCTTGTGGCTGTTCGATGGCTCTTCCATTATTATTAACTTACCCTTAGGATAAGATAGGAATTTTAAGGTATGAATCACATTTGCAGACAAGGCAAGAAGTTAAAAAATGTAAATATAAGCATTAGATCATGATTTTTTGAAGTATACACTCTCATAACTGCAGCGGTGTGTGCATACAAATTTTCATAACGCGCTAACGCGCGTTACTCAATTTGTATGCACACACCGCTGCAGTTATGAGAGTGTATACTTCAAAAAATCATGATTCAATGCTATAATATGAATAATTACAGGAAAAACAACCCAATTTTGTGATAAATACCGTGTTGGTTTGCCAAACGTAGTTACTTGTCGCTGGGTTATCAAAAAAACAAGTTGATCCCTCAAAATCACAACTAATATCAGCATTATCTACAAATAGACGTGTTTGTATAAAAATTGTTACTGTCAAACAACTATCAGGTTAAGTAAATATAGAATTAACAAAGAAACGGTGTAAATACAATGTAAATGTATAGATTCATTTACGCAAGTACTCAACAATGTATTTTTACCGCATTGTAGCAAAGAGTTTGTTGTAAATAATACTAGTAATTATACTCATCGTAGACGTTATTAAACTATATTTACATTCACTTTCTTTCCTCCTATTAAATTGCATTGATTTGAGTGATATTAACGCATAACACAGAAGACCATATCAACGTATCTGGTGCGTATGAATACAATATCCTTCAGTATATCTCGAAGAACAATGTTTGATCCTCCTTGCGATTGCAAACCGTATTACGACCTGATATTATACCTAGGCTGATAAATATTTCATTGCTTTAAATATTTGTTGACACTTTAATGAATCCAATTTATTAATTAATTATCATATCAAAGGTTATATCCATCGGTAAACAGAAAGAAAAGGAAATTGCAGTTGGATAGAAAAACAAAATGTTGAAATATTAGATAAATTAAAGAATAGTGAGATTGTGTTTTAAGAAGTATATGATAAATGTATGCGAAACAGAGGTAGCCTCTAATTGTTGACTCTCTTATATAAAACAGTTGATTAACAATTTAGGTTTTGAGTACATATGGAACTGTTAAGAACAATTTAATGAACATGTTTTTCTAGTTGAAAATAAAACAGAGGTGAACCGATATGTTTATACAAGGTCATAGCTTCTTTGAAAATCCCCCAAAATGCATAATATCGTATAAGCACTTATGTGATAATTTTGAAGTACAATAATATTTGAACAAACCAATACCAAATTTACATGTACAGTTTATAAGTAAATATCGTTTATCTTCTCGTTAACTTGAGATTGAGCGTGACAGATTTTATAATATCCATAGAAACGAGAGGGTTTGTAAACTATGTTCACTATCACAGATTGAAGATGAGTTTCATTTTATTCTAATCTGTCCATTTTATAAAGAAATAAGAAAGATGTATGTAAAAAAATATTATCATAAAAATCCTTCTTCTGTCTTTAAACTTGTTTAATTACTGGCAACAAAGAACATCAAAGAGTTGTGTAATTTGGGCAAATACCTTTATAAATGCTCAAAATTAAGACCAAACTATATTGTTTATGTTCTGTTTTGAGAATATTCTCTCCATTATTCTGTTTACTTTTTCATTTTGTCAATGTAATACATATGACACTGCTATAAGCACTGCTATGTACATTGTTACGCATACCCGCAAGCAAATTTAAAATTGTGATTTTTAAAAATGTCTACATATGTTGTAAAATTCATTAATGTATATATGTTAAACCGATGAATCGTATGGTTCTTGGTAATAAACAAGAACTTATCATCATAAACATTCTAATACTAGAGTGCAACATTCAAAAAGATATAGTCCTCTAGAGAAACAACCATCATAAATACTTGAAACAATTATTTCTTTCGATTGTACTTTTCGTCCATTTTCTATCTTTTTGTTTTGTAATTAAGGTGGTATGGTATTTATTCCTAACAGCGTAGCTTAATGATATAGACCTTAAACTACGAATATATAAGTCATGAGATCGAATCCCGCTGGGAATTTTTAAATGTTTACCTTTCCCAAAAAATTCAAACAATTATTTTGGTCAAATATTGATAAATTTGAAAATTCTAAAACTGTGAAAGTGTTTTGATTATCATGTACTTTTATCCACATTAATATTGACAAGTGTTTCATACCATCTCAATGAAGTCCAAATGTTTGTTAGATTTAAGACATCAAACTATCATGCAAACTGCATTTACTACTTAAACATGTACCCCAAAACGGATAAGTTCATTCTTCCACGTTCACCTAGGGCTTCTACTTACTAGTATAGGTTTCACAATGGGTTCCAATAAATCCGGAAATACAGGAACACGTGTAGCTATCGTCGCCAACTGGATTACACGATCCGTATTTACAGGGATTAGCAGCACAGCCTAGGGTTAATCAAAGATATCTCTGTAAGATGTAATCTTTTATCAAGGTACATTTGAATTAATTATTTTAAAATAACTCAGTTCCTTATTTCAAAGTCTCTTTAACAATTATTAGAAGCTAAACGTTATAGTTCTCCTATCTGTGCCTCTGTGTTAAAAAATTCATGAGATCCTGTTTCGTTACCTGCACCAACAGACTTTACAGTCAAATTGAAGCCTTTTCCCGCCGTGGCAGAGGATGCAAATGCACTGTCAAACTTGAGTAACATCATGCTAGGGTTTCCAGACATTACTGTATAATATGCTTCCTGGCTTACTTGACCACATCGTCTACAAAAGCCCTTACACTTGTTATGCTTCCATCAATTAAATTTTCGAATAAAAATAAAGCTCAAAATTCAGTCATATTGGGCAAATAGATCAAATATACTTCTAACAAGTAACTGTATTGAAAGAAACATGACTTAACAATATCGATTTTCAGGTTGAAGGTGTTTGGACTTTAGACAGTTGTGTCTTTTTCAGCAGGTAGCGCATGCACCTGAAAATATTGGCTTTTTGGTATCTGCGTTTCCTTGCTATCTAATATAGAACTCTTATCGAAGTTTTACCTAGGACCAGTTTGACCAATTAGGTTGTACTGTATCTCTAGCCAATGATCGCACGCTGAGTTGGCGGTGGTTAGGTCCATCTCTTCTATGGTCATTTGAACAAGTTTCCCATCGTTAACCTATATAATGATTAAAATTAACAGTATATCACTTTAAACACCTGTAAAACAAACAGTCACCAAATTTTCGATTATTAAAAAACTTCATAATCTACTTCCAAGACTTATCATTACTTATTCATAAATGCAATGATAATCATAAATGTTTGTGATATGAAAAACTGGAACGTAAATAAAACATTCCACACCAAAAATACCCTATTCTTTTAAATAAAATTATACAAAAATGAGTTCATACTATACTTACCTTAACAAGCCATACACAGTTTTTGCCTGTTGGGTAGGGACCACCATTGTTGAAGTTTGGTGACGTTATAGTCCTGGATTCCCCGTCGGCTAGGTCTATAATTCCCGGGCCACATTCTGTTAATCAATTTGTTTATTAACGTGCCATCATTTAACATACTCGTAAACGGTTTTTTTCAACGTCAGTATTTTCTAGCAAAGTAGAATTCAATGAAAAGTTCTAGACTCATTTGAAGAAAAGGATAATTTATCAGGGGCTCGTAACATAAAGGGTACATAAATCTAAAACAGTGCTTAAGTAGGAATTAAGTACATTCTTAGACAAATCCGCAATTTAACTAGAAGAGTGCTTAGCTCACACATTTTACCAAAAACTTAGGCGGCCGGTAGAGATAACTGAAGTTTATCTTCATTTTTTGTTTACACACATTAAAAAGTTTTACTGTTAATTATTGCAATTCATTATTTTTTAAAATATTTACAAATAACAAAGATTTGGTTTAATTGATATAGGTACATGTATTAACAGTGTTCGTGATGAGCTGTAACGTACTCCATATAGTATGCAAGTGAGCTGTTGAATAGGTTGTGAACGCGTAATGGTCAGTTTAAGTAACATTAATGATATACATGTATGTAAACTCGCGAAACTTAAGTAAAAAAATGCCACCTGAAGACACGAAAACTCTCAATGATTTTTAAAAGCAACGATTGCCTCATTTCAAGATATCGACTTATTGAAGAAATTATACTCAGAGTAGGTGAATTGCCGTATTGATGAGGTGAGATGTTGAACAAAATTATTAAGAAATCCACTATTATTATTCTATCAAGTTCTAAAGGCATTGCGATATTACGCCACAAGCAGTCTTCGAGAGTGACTGAACTAGTGAATATTCGTAAAAACAAAGAAGTAACAACAATAGACTGAATACATTGTCTGAGATCCATCGCTTTGAGTTTTTAAAAAAATGTTAAAAACAGATATACTCGTGCCACCTTGATCTTTGTTTCTTTATACTTACTTCTACACCCATCTAAAAACAAAGATATCAAACACTTGTATCTATAAATAAACTAAACATTAACCCATGATAGGGATTTACTACCAATACCAAATTTGTTAAATTAAAGGAACAATTCGTTTTTACTTTTTAACATAAGCTTGACTTGGCTTAGACATTTGCTTAGTTTGCTTTATGTTAAGAAATAATTAAGTAGGACTTATGCAGGTTCTAAGATGAAGTGCGATGATACTCTAATGAGTCCTGTACTTTTATCAGAAGAAGAAGATTCCGTCTAAATCTTACTCAAGACCCTACTTAAGTCAAAATCTCATCTTGTTTTATGTTACGAGCCCCAGGCCAAAGGATCAGTACATTGACAAGATGACGTGTGTGATTAGATAAATCTGCATTTTGTCACACAGGCAACCCGCAGGATCGACTATTCATTTTCTATGCATCTTCAATCAGCGATATGATTGATATAAACAACATGTCAAGGGGTCACATTAAGCATCAGTTTGAGAACATTATTGGCTTACATATCTAACTCGTATGTAATTAGCTTTAAAAAAATAAAGTAAAAAACAAGAAGAATAAAGCTTAACTATAAATACTTAGTACTTCTCTTTTAAAGCATATCTTTACATGAATGAATTCAAAAAAATATTGTAATCGCTTAAACTTGAATGGAGCTAATCCATAATTTACGGTAAAGATGTGTTAAGTGTTACAAAGGATCTTGCTATCCAACAATGTACATGTGTATTAATGTAAACAGATTTTTAATAAAACACGTTCAGTTTTTTAAAATATAGTTAAGAAAGCGCACCAGCAGTGTCTTGAAATGCACAACTAAGCTTTCAATTTGATTGGCATAACATGGAACGATTTTTCAAAACTTGAAACAAATACTAGTAGCGAAATAAAAAGTCAAAACAAAACTACATGTATCTGCAGAGCGCTTTCTGTCTCAAAACATTTTGCCATGGCGTAGTCACATCCATTTGAATTCAGTTTGAATTTTTTGTCTTGGAATTTGACAAAAAGCTGTCAAAAAAAGGAGGAAAAAATAGCCACATACGCTCAAAAATTAATCATTTAAAACCATACACAAAGAATATCCGAAGGGTGGAAGGGGTAATGAAGAGCATCCTCCCAAAGGGCTCTTTAATTTCAGGATCTACATGTACGACTATATACTATTAGTCAATTGGAAAAACCTTTTAGGGTGATGGTTGGTTGAAAGAGCGTTGATTCGGCAATACTTTAATCATCATTTTTTAATTATGTTATTCAAATTAAATAAATCTGTGCTTACAAAGGTACAAGTCTAGTTAATATATAAAATATATCAAAAGACCGCAAGCTTGATAATTAAGTCATTGATCTATTTTTCAAGTCAAAAATAGTACTAAAATCATAAGTCCATGGTATACAATTGATGGTTTTTTTTTATTTCCATCAGTGTAATTTTCTATATTTTGTGAGTAAATGTCGTCCTTAATAAAAATAAACGATACTCCCTTCTAATAAATGGTCAACAACAATTTATAAATCATAATTTACTTTTAAAGTGATTTGCAACCTGGCTTAGGAAGATCCAATGTCGTTTTGTATTTTTTCAGCGACAAATGTTGAATTGCATAACGCCTATATTTAGATCTACAGAGTTTGGTTAAGACAAAATTACCTGGATCAGTAGCGACGGATTGACACAGATCCCCCGTGAGTCCATCAGGACAGTGACAATTACAGGTGTGAAGTACAAAGCCCCCGTTCTGACACTGCTTCAGAGGGGTGTTTCCATCGGCGCCCCGGCAGGGAGCTGAAAAAAAAACCCCCATAGATTTTTAATATATGATTAAATTTCATAATATATATAATGAAGTTAAAAATTGTTCATATGTTACAAAAAACCAACAAAATCAGTCTTCTTATTCACTAGAAACTTTACCTGCGCAGTTATAGGCATCGGTGATGTCCTTGATATCGTAAAACATCAGTCCTGTGGCTGAGTCGGCCAGGAAGTCCAGGCGCTGGTCTTTGAACTCGATGGTTGCTTTTCCATTAGTAGAAAAAGACTGAAATTAAAGTCAAACTCGTCAGTCTGTATAACATCAGCTATGAACTGCTACAGCTGTATTATCTTTCGTTAAAAAGTATTGATTTATAGGAAGATGTAAATAAAACGAGACCTATGCGCAACATGAGCTTTTAAAATGAGTTTTAAGACATGTTTCGAACATTCTCATTCAAAGTCATGTAAAATTAAAATATCTTAAGAAAAATATTCCTATCTAACTTTTTATATACTCATCTTAAATTATATATTCATCCTTGGACCTTTTAATTAGTCTAACGGTAATTTAAAAAAAAATTAATTGTCATAAAATATAGATAAGCAGTTAGTAACAGCAAAATTATAGCAAATAAATAATTTGTGTAAAAAGGTTTTAAAAACAGAATTTCAAAACTGGGCACTCTAGTCTGGGCCCAAATGTTGTTTGCAGTAGAAATTTTGAAAATAATAATCAATTTAAATTACACAAATTACTTCTTATATCCATGTAGAATTACCGTTTTCTTCACCAGTGTGCTTTTATATGTTTAGAAATACGCTAATGGCGAAAATCACTAAACACATACCTGGCATTATTAGTTGTGTATAGAAATGGACAAAGAGGGAGCTTAGTTTATCACTAATAATTTTATAATGAACATTTACGGGATCAAACTAATACTACATGACATATCTCTATTATTCACTGACCTTCCCATATTTTTTGGCATAATAGCAGAGCTTTATCTTGTGAATGTATTTTGATCATACTAGGAACCCAACAATAACCTACCGTTAGGCGAACTACAGCACGGTACCGGTACAAAACATACCGGTAAGGTTTCCTCGAGCCCGGTAATGGTACACGCCCGGTAATGGTACACAAACATATCGGTAAGGTTTCCTCGAGCCCGGTAATGGTACACAAATATACCGTTAAGGTTTCGTTGAGCCCGGAAATGGTACACAAACATACCGTTAAGGTTTCCTCGAGCCCGGTAATGATTCACAAACATACCGTTAAGGTTTCCTTGAGCCCGTTAATGGTAAACAAACTTACCGGTAAGGTTTCCTCGAGCCCGGTTATGATTCACAAACATTCCGTTAAGGTTTCCTTGAGCCCGGTAATAGTAAACAAACTTACCGGTAAGGTTTCCTCGAGCCCGGTAATGGTACACAAACATACCATTAAGTCATGTTGGAGCACGGTAACTAACTTTATCGTTTAGCTAATATACTAGAGAACGGTAATAGTAAACAAACTTACCGTTAAATCATGCTGGAGCACGGTAACGATAAACAAATTTAACGTTAACCTGTAATGGAGCACAGTTCATGTAATGGTAAACAAAGTTACAGTTAAGCTATACTGGAGCATGGTAATGGTACACAAACCTTAACTTACTGTCAAGCTGTACTGGAGCACGATATTGGTAAACCGACTTACCGTTAAGCTATGCTGGAGTACGGTAACGATAGTTTAACTTACCGTTAAGCTATATTGGAGCATGATAATGGTAAACAAACTTACCGGTAAGTCATTCTTTATTACATGTACAACAAACTTACCGTTAAGCTGTACTGGAGCACAGACTCATAGTCGTAAGGATTGTTGTCTAGGGTTTTGGATTTTGCCATGTTGTAGTTGCCTGTTCCTCCCTGAATGTTGCTCCAAAGCATTGTGACGTAGTTATCTCGGTCGGTTCGGGACTGTTCGTGCATTTGACCGATAGCATGCGTCATTTCATGGACGGTTGTAGACAGCTTTAAATATACAATGTGACGTTTTTGATCATGCACAGGTTATGAAGTATCGAATGAAAAAAAATTGCTGTTTATAATCGTCTTGTCATTAATGATTTTATGGAAAATTCAGAACTGGAACTTACCGAAACAC
The DNA here is from genome assembly GCA_020458035.1 of Magallana ariakensis. NCBI lineage: Eukaryota > Metazoa > Mollusca > Bivalvia > Ostreida > Ostreidae > Magallana > Magallana ariakensis. The sequence goes on from CM035818.1 coordinate 54,464,793, forward strand.
AACCTGGAGCTTGTAAGCTAATCTGTTGTTTGTTTGAAAACACTCTACCAACGTAAGACCAACAGCCACTGTAGACAAAAGAGAATTTTACTAAAATCGTCAATGTCATTTATAAATTGTAAAATATTTTGTAAAATTCTAATGTTTGTACCTTTCCGAAAAAAACTCGATATAGCTTGAATAAGACGTTTTATTGGCCTCGTCCGAGCCGTAGGGAACCCATTTCAAACAGGTGTAGTCGGAAAACTGTTTGATTGCTTTATTAATGACGCCAACATAACTCGCAGTATTTGCTGGAATTTAAAAATAAATAAAAACCTCTCAATATTACAAAAATACATGTAACTACTTTTGCTCATTTAAGGACTACAATGGCATGTCAAACGTTGCAATATTCGATCTTTTCCATTTGCACTGTATAAATTTCATTTGTATTGCATAATTTTCTATTTGTATTCTATAATTTTCCATTTGTATTCTAAAAATTTCATCTGCATTGTATAATTTTCTATATGTATTCTATAATTCTCCATTTGTATTCTATTATCATACAATACAAATGGAAAATTTTAGAATACAAATGGAAAATTATAAAATACAAATTATAAATAATACAATACAAACGAAATTTATACAATGCATATGGAAAATTATAGAAAACAAATAGAAAATTAGAGAATACAAATAGAAAATTATACAATACAAATGAAATTTATACAATGCAAATGGAAAATTATAGAATACAAATGGAGAATTATAGAATACAAATAGAAAAATTATACAATACAAATGAAAATTTATATAATATAAATGGAAAATTATGCAAAACAAATGAAAATTTATATAATACAAATGGAAAAGATAGAATATTTCAACGTTTGACATGCCATAGACTACCAACTCTCTAATATACATTTCCAAACATGTTTTAATAAAAATTATGAAATGATTTCCCTCAACACCAATAAATATAGCCTCGGAAAAAAATAGTTAAAGGTAGAAAACGCTGGTTATTTTTTTCGGAAGTAAGTTTCATGTCTAATCGTTATGTGAATAAAAAATGTAAGCATTTATTAGAACAGCAACCAATTTAAAATCCGAGACATACATAAACATAAAATTTTGGTTTGTTACGAAGAGTTTCATTGGTTCAATATATGTTATTCTTTATTGGATTGTGTAATGCCAATGTTTCTAGAAGGTTTACAAAAGGTCATCTGTCTAAGCCTATTTTGACAGGTTAATTAGATACTAAGATAGTTTCAAAAGACCAATTGTAGAAGAATGGTAATGTACCAAACGATTTTTTTCGAACGATGTTTCATCTATAAGGCAATATTTAGAAAATAACAAATCTCCCGTAAACTCTTCATTGTGATAGTGTCATATTGCATGTACGTTGGAATTTGATTGGGTTTTAGTATATACAATAACTATATATACAATATAGTAACAAGCTTTGGTTCAAATAATGACAATACTGGAATGGGAACAGGTGATAGGAGAATGAGCTTCATCAAAGAAATGAAATTATCACCCGGCGAAACTATCTGCGGAAACCATGTGCAATGTGCATATTGATATTCATTGGTTTCTATTCTAAGATTATTAAGTCAATTAACACTCACAATTTCCTAAAAAAATATTTAAGACCTATGATTCCTGGTAAACTACCAAAATCGCGTTGCGCATAACCCGTTCGAATGCTTTAGTAGAGAAAAGATTTAACCAGTGAGATTCTTTGCAACAAACCAATATAAACAATCAATCTCTAAGACAGAATAAAAATGAAAACTTATAAAAATAAAAATGAAAATTATATAATTCAACAATACAAATGAAAATCATCCAATATAGATATGAAATTATATAAAAATAAAAACAAATGGAATGTGTACAATGCAAATAAAATTCTTTGCTAAAGAGGAAGAAAATTGTTTAGCAAGTTGATTTTTTAAAAATATATATGGTTGGGTTATTTTCATTGAGAACAGATAAAGACAAATAATAACTTGGCAAGATAAGGAAAGGAGTCAATGTTTGTTTTTAATCATTTAGTGTCAAATGATCCAAACAAAAGTCTGAATTAACACTTTTCTTTACTATGTTTTCTTCAATATATTTACCACCACATTTAATTGAATAGAAATTAAATTTTCCAGACTAAGGGTTTTTTTTTAACTAAAAAGTCAAATATGTGTTGAACATCAAATGTATATAAAACTAGATATTGTGCATTAACATCACCCCTAAAAGAATAATCTAGTAAATTTCTGAATGTACGTGCAGTCTTTAAGAGGATATGCTGAGTATTTTCATTTAATGTGATATGTTAACAATTCCTTCCTGAGAAGAACTTATTTTGCAGTGGAACAACTGTTTTCATCAGAAGAAGAATGTCACCGAAGTTGCAAAAACGTTTTTCTAATTTAAGATTTGGCACTTTCCTTATGGCAGGACACATTATATTAAGTATATTCAATTGCTTCGAATTGTGGGCAAACAGAATCGGTTTACTAAAACATTAACACAAAAACAAGAGACCCATTGGTCACATCGATCACAAAATCAACAGCTCTTGCACTATTCTCTTTCGAAATTTTTAAATATGGATTAAATATCTTATCAAAGCGCCATAGGTCCTTAACGATGTATACTTTCAACTCCAAAGAAATCATGTAAACAAGTTTGTGTTAGGTAAAATATACTGCTGAGTTATCTCTTTCTCTTTGAGATGTCATATACCTATTTTCTACATTTGGAAATATTTTACTAAAAGGCTGTGTTTTTCTCTATTCGAATTAACACTTCATGTTTCAATATTTACTATAAATTCCAAGTCTTAACAAAGCTTTTGTCAATGGTGTAAGGATGCTTACCCAGGCTGCTGTCAATGGTGTAAGGATGCTTACCCAGGCTGCTGTTAATGATGTAAGGGATGCTTACCCAGGCTGTTGTCAGTGGTGTAAGAGATGCTTACCCAGGTTGTTGTCAATGGTGTAAGGAATGCTTACCCAGGCTGCTGTCAATGATGTAAGGGATGCTTACCCAGGCTGCTGTCAATGGTGTAAGGAATGCTTACCCAGGCTGCTGTCAATGATGTAAGGGATGCTTACCCAGGCTGCTGTCAATGGTGTAAGAGATGCTTACCCAGGCTGCTGTCAATGGTGTAAGGATGCTTACCCAGGTTGCTGTCAGTGGTGTAAGAGATGCTTACCTAGGCTGCTGTCAATGGTGTAAGGGATGCTTACCCAGGTTGTTGTCAATGGTGTAAGGGATGCTTACCGAGGCTGTTGTCAATGGTGTAAGGATGCTTACCCAGGCTGCTGTCAATGGTGTAAGGGATGCTTACCCAGGCTGTTGTCAATGGTGTAAGGGATGCTTACCCAGGCTGCTGTCAATGGTGTAAGGATGCTTACCCAGGCTGCTGTCAATGGTGTAAGGAATGCTTACTCAGGCTGTTATCAATTATGTAAGGGATGCTTACCCAGGCTGCTGTCAATGGTGTAAGGGATGATCAAGTCCGACCATAGGGGCGCAGTCTGAAGAAAATTCCTTTTTCTTCCATTACCCTATGATGTAAAAAATGAAGTTACAACACGAATACAAATATAATTATATGAGGCAAGATAACCTGAAATATCCAATTTATAAATCAGTTCGGATGTGGTTTAAAACACCGGTTGAATCATTTACACCAATGCATCGTATAATTGGTTGATTAAGTGATTTTGGCAAACCAATTATTGTTTGAATAGCTACGTATCATCTGATTAGTCAATCAGTTGACACTGACTTACTGTCTGTTTCATCTGTTCACTTTGTGTCTGACTCAAGCGATGATCATCGTGGGTGTCACCAAATACCTTCCCTTTTTTTAAGGCAATCTGTTCTATACCTATCGGCTGAAAACAATAATGAATCAATATTATACATTTATTGACTTCATTGTAGGTCTATAGATGGTCATATGGACCCATGTGAAGTGATATCGACTGAAGACACCTATAAATGGTCATATGGACCCATGTGAAGTGCTATCGACTGAAGACACAGACAGTGATATCGACCGACCATGAAGTATATGATAGTTATAATATTGACAGTTATATAACAGTAAATAGTCATCTGGCCCTTTCAAGCCACCGTAATATTAAGTTTTGTTAGTTTTGAAATGATAGAGTGTCAAATATTCATAAGGTTCATTCGGTGGTTTGTGTTTGAATTGAAGAACTCTTTTGATTGTAATAATAATCAGTTATATAATTAATCTGCAGCATAATGATTCAAATAAATATCAATGTGTTAATGAATTTGCTTTTCCTATTTACCTTTTTAAACTAGATGTCGGAATTATAAGTTGATAATATATCATATCAACGTTGCTACACCTGTACCTGTATATGTATTTCATAGCTGCCCGATATATCTTAGCTGCCCGAAGAGCATAATATTTCCATTAAGCAGAACCAGATGTTTGAATGATTTCGTTTGTGTATTTAATTGTGCTTTGTTCCTCTTTTCTATTACATAAAAAATGCGATTTTAATTGCTTCTTTGTATATTACAACTTTTTATTCAACTCATTCTGATTTGGTTTCAAACATCAGCATTCTTGTTTTTTATTTTATTTTATAATATTAAGTGAAATAGTGCAATCAACCACCCTTGGTCAAAATTACACGATCGACGTGTTTAATTTAAAAGTAAATGTTGTAAACTTTGTAAAATGAGGATCAAGATAGTAATCTGAATTTAACTTGATTTCTAATATAATTGTTGGCAATTCCATTTCGTCCAAAGCTTCATATAGACTTTATTACCACTTTGGCACTCATTATTTGGAACACGGTTGGGTTTACTGATGAAACATTAGCGTGTCTGTTTGGTACATATTTTAACAATATCGCGGTCACTCACGTGTTTGTTGTGTAGGGCACCCTCATCCACAAACATACTCTCCAGTAGATTAACCAAGTCCGAGTCTGGATCAACATTGCCCTTTGATGAAAAAATATAGTTCTTTTGACATCACAATAAAGTAAAATATACAACGATAATAATACAATTTATGATAAAACATACAACCTTCCATCATTAAAGTATTTGAAGGCATTCCAGTTATGATATTGTTAATTAATGTACGTGTCAAAAGAGATTGATGGTAATTTACAAAATCAACAAAAACGAGAGTGCTTAAAACAGACGCAAGTATAACATTGTTCCTTTTATAAAAAAATAAAATGAAATTAAACAGTTTTCTGAATGAAAACATCATGGCAAAGACCAACATATTAGTTGCTTTTTCTAGCCTTTAATTTGAATTTCGCGCCCTTACCTTCAGCGCTTCCATGATGAGTTTTTCTCCGCCAGTAGCTACATGATCATCGGCTCCAGTTTCTTCAGTGCTGCGCAGACTATTTTCGTATCGCTCTAACGCTCGCTTTATCAAATCAAGATCAATTTCTTCCTCCTCTTCCTCTTCTTCTTCCTCTTCTTTTTCTTCTTCCTCTTCTTCATCTATTATAGGTTTAACTGACCTCTGCAAAACAAAAACATAACAAGAGTACAGTATATCAAGAAAAATAGAGGTTTTTAACCTAACTAGAAAACGCTTTGACGTCGCGCACGGTGTCGGTGTTAAAATGTCATTACTGAGTGCGCGGACAGTATTATACTATTTTTTGAAAACGAAAATTTGGACATATGTAATTTTATATACCAATCTAGCTGTTTGAATGTGTGTGGACTTCAACAAAAATGTAATAAAACGGAGGATTTTTTTTTAAATATTTGATAAATCGGTGTTAAAAACTTAAAATTTTACTAAAAATAGCATGTAGATAGGTAACACTTTTAAGATACATATCTCAAATAAACTACAATATCTCGGTGAACTTTCATTTTTGGGGGAAAATGTTTGGCGGGCTTATTACTTGAATGATGTAACAGATATACGTCATAACGTTTTTGACGTAATCAATGCCAGGATTCGACGCCGGATCAAAGAATTCTTAAAATAAAGTTGTAGATGCGTAACAAAACTAAAAAATACCCAAGCATGGCCGAACAGTTAATTATCAAATTATAAATTGTGATTAAGGAAATTACAATGATCTAATGAAGTTTTTTTTTTAAAGATTAGTTTTTTTTATTTTGAATAGAGAGAAATGGATACTGTGTAAAATTTCTGAATATATATTTTATAATTTAATTTTCTATGATATAAAAAATCCGGAGTTTAGTCAAGACACGTGTCACAAGAGAAATATTTTACAGTCGAACGTTATGCGTAGCATGGCGATCACAAGTATCATGCCCATTAAAAAAATACTTGGCTATATTTCATAATAATAGAAATCATTATAGAATGTGCATTTTTATAGGTTGTGTATAGCCATTAAAAAGAAGCACATGTGTTCGCAAATTTTCTTAATAAAGACATTTTTTAAAATTGTCAACATGATGTCACACTTTAATAAAAACACATTAGAAATGAGAAGAGAAAGTAACTTAGACACATCATGAAATCTCTTGTGGACCGTTGATAGATACCACTTTGTCGCTGTACTGTGTCGATTGAGGTCTCGAGATCAGTGTGTCGAATTGTTTTATTTACATACATGTATATTTACATCCATCAAGTATGATTCCCTCTATTTCTCACGGAAATTCATATGTCATTTATAGCTCTGTAGAAACCGACAGGACTAAAAATCTACACGCCCCGTATATCGATTGGTTGAAACCTACAACAACCTAAGTAAAATCACGGACTGCACGAAATAATGACGCTGATGTGAGACTCGAATTCCCATGGGAGACGATTTGGCTGTTTCTTTTAGCTTACGTACTGATTACATTAACTGTAATTAAGTTAATTTTACTTAATTTTTACAATCAATTTATTAATTTGTTAAAAGAAAAATGCAAATATAAAAGATTTAATGCTTTCTTTGATGATTCATGTGGTTAATGTCGGTAGCGATCATTGCAGAAAAAAATACATAGCCCGCTAACGCAGATTATATATTTTTTCTGCAATGTCGCCATCTTCATATCTTGTATGAATCCTCAAAGATAGCATTTTATTGTTTAAACAACAAATAAACGAATACCAATCACGTTTCATATTAGCAACGAAGTTCTGCCATCAATTTAACAGAATGACACTGAAAGGTCTGGTTTGAATGAATGGTAGCATGTTTCAGTGGCATTGGACGAGAACATGAATAAAAATGAATATTTATTTTGATTGATTCTAAATAAAAAATAAATTGATGTTCCTGGATGAAAATGTAACACAAAATATTTCATATATTTCAAAGTTTGATAGCAATATTTTCTTTTCATATGAAGTCAACATGTTAGATACCAATGCAAATATGGAACCTACAGATGTGGCGATTCTTATTAACACGTGTTTAAGCCTAAGTCACAACTGTTTTGTGATTGCGCGTGTGCTACGGGTTTTGCCAGTCGTGGCTCCCATAGCGTTTAAAATCGTATTGAAGTGTGATTGCGAGTGCAACATAAGGCAAACGGACGTTGGACGTGCCAGTCGTAGGGGTCACGTACAATTTCTTTTAAAGACGGGTTGCCACTCGCAACGTGCGATGCCCGTAGGAAGCGTACTTGCGTCTTACGATTGTCGTGCACCAGACGTACGTTTGCCTTGCGAACGCCAGTAATAATATTCGCGTCGAAGGTCACCTGCAACTCAATCGTGCCGACGTCATTTTGCACCCCACGACAGCTGCACGGACGATTATTAGTATTCACGTTAAAAAACTATTTTCTTTAGACATGTACTGAAATATAACTACTGTAAGTAAGTAAATATTGAAACGTCAAATGAACTCATAGAAAAAGAAGACTATTACATGTATTCTGTAATTACTGCTTTGGTGATTAGACAAGCTAACTGTTCGATACAAATGAAGAATGTTTTGAAAACTTAATTTAGCTTTTATTTAATACCATAATTAAAATACCATAACATATTGAAAACTTCTCTGGAATCTAGAAGAGAGTTTGTGCAAAACTCTAATTTCAGTAAATTTATTATCAACTGATGCATTTTCTGGCCAAAGTAATATCTTAAAATGATTTTAAGATTTTGTTAACTAGTGGTTAAACTTTACAATATTTTCGAAAAAAAAATTGACGAAACTTTCAACTGAAAGTAAAAAAAATCCCCACATGGAATTACTTTGCTTTTACAAATATTATTATTAAAAGCGCGACACCATTTACACTTCGTACATTTTAAAAAAAAAAAGAAAAGTCTACAAATTCTTTTCTAATATTCTGATTCTGGTACAATTATGAAAACATTTTCATAAAGTTTTAATGGTTATATACTAGTATTAAATGATAATCAATATTTTTAAAATAGAGAAAGTACTCTGTTTACAAACAAAAATTACCATACTCACGAAAACAACAACGTCCTTCAGTAGGATAAGTTTTTTTGTGTAGTAACTTTGGTTTGTAGTTTATTTAGTTAAACACTAGACTTTGACCCGTGCGTGCACGGGTTGAAATTGCATATAATATCGGAAATTTACAAAATAGATACATCGACATACCGTATTGTTGACATTTACATAACCAAGCTTTAGGCCTACAATAATGCTATTAATAATTTCACTACACTCTGCTTAATTAGAATAATCTGTGTCTCGGGACAGGCCTTCATCACAGTTAAAAATGCCTCCCATATACCCGTAATGTAGCAAAAAATTGCAGAATCGCTCCGAAACGATTTTGGAGAAAATTAATGAAGCTGCATTGAAAATAATAATCAAATTATTCATAACAAACCATTTTGAGGCTGAAAATTTAATTCATATTAATGAAGAATTCAACACTTTTTCACCAATTTTTTTTTCACACCATGTTGACATTCGAAACTAATGGGATTTTTCATATTAAATGCACTGAGTTGGAGTTATCTCCCGTATTTTCTTTGATGAACAGAATATATTAAATAGCAAATTTCCAATGAAAATTTACACGTAATTGTATTATCGTTTCTGAGTTTATCCATGCAAATGTGATATTGTGGAAACATGAACTAAAGAGCCTCCCGTGATTAAGCGTGAATGTAATGCGCATGCGCAAGATTGTAAAATCCCAAAAATCCAGGTGATTTCCGGATTGTTTAAAGGAATTTTTGTTAATTATTAATTAGCGAAGCTTGATTGAGGAAAAATAAAAACAAATTGGTAATCTTCAAGTACCAATGATGTTTGAAATATATAAAACAAAAGACAGTACTTCTCCGATTTCTCGGTATTAAAGCCCCAAAATTCGAGTCTATTATTTTAATATAGTAGTATAGATATCGTTCTGCGCGTGAATACCATTTTCCTTTCCATGCTCTCAAAATATGTATGATATTATCTTAGCATGCTTGCAGGTACAAGTGATTGGGCAACCTTATGCCTTTTCTCTACTTCTACCACTAATACATGTATCTACTTCAATATTCAGTTCCGTCTTGTCCTTTTCTTTTTTACCTTTCATCTTTTTGTCAAACAGAACGCATTTCTTCATTTGATTTTGGTTTATAGAATTGGTTGAATACTAGAATCTTTGATTTGATTTTCATTAATGGTAAATCTTTTGATTCTCTTATATAAGAACACTTGCGACTTGCAGTCAACGTGCGCATAACGGAAAGGACAAGTGAGATCTCCTTACGTTATTAGTGCAATTCAAATCGTATACGGTTATCTTACGGGGTTCTTGAGTGAATCGCAAGTGCAGCGTACGTTTTCAGATCTCGCAAGAAAACCGTGGTGATTGTTGTGCATGTCCAACAGCCACCGTGCGTTCGTACGAGAAGCGTACGTCCTTTCCAAATCGTAAGATGCACTTACGTGTCTCTCACGATTTTTTATTAAAATCCTCCCGTAGACCACCCGTAGAAGCACGTACGATTAGTTGTGAATGAGGCTTTAAGCCTTAGTCACAACTGGTCGTTTTGTTAAACTGGTCGTTACTGGCAAAACCCGTAGCACACGCGCGATCACCTAAGGCCAGTTGTGACTGAGGCTTTAGCTTTCGTATGCTTCGGAGAACCTCGCGAGTCATATTTGAATGAAAATTCAACAAGTTTCTCAAATGAGTTATTATTATCATGGCGGATAGCAAGTCACACATCGATTGATTTTACCAATAAGTAAGCATTGGATCGGGCAACTTAAGTCTCATTCACAACTGGCCGTACGTGTTTGGTGATCGTGCGTGTGCTACGGGATTTGCCAGTTTTGGCTCCCGTGGCTTATCGTAGCGTTAAAAATTGTGTTAAAGTGATTGAGAGTGCAACGTAAGACAAACGGACGTTCGACGTGCCAGTCGTAGGTGTCACGTACAATTTTTTTTGGAAACGGGTTGCCTCTCGCAACGTGCGATGCCGGTAGAAACCGTACTTGCGTATTACGGTTATCGTAAAACACAAGTACGTCTGCCTTGCGAACGGCGTAATAGGATCCGTGTCGAAGGTCATCTGCAAGTCAATCGTACCGACGTCCTTCTGTGCCTCCCGACAACTGCACGGACAGTTATTAATTTTCACATGAAATAAAGAACATTTTGTCTTTAAACATGTACTGAAGTATATCCACTGTAAGCAAGTAGATATTGAAACGTCAAAAGAAATCGTATAGAAAAAGAAGACTGTTGTTCTGTTATATTCTGTTATTGCTGCTTTGTTGATTTAACAAGCTAAACTGGACAACACAAATGAATAATGATTTTAAAAAATAATTTATTATTCGAATCTAATACCATTTAATATTGAACAAACTTTTCTAAAATCTAGAAGAAAGTTTGCGCAAAAATCTAATTTCAGCAAATAAATTATCAACTGATAATTTTCCTGGTCAATGTAAAATTTTTAAATGATTTTCAAATTTTATTGAGTTAGTTTGTTTTTACAAAAATGATTATAAAAATAGTGACAACATTCACAGTTCATTCATTTTAAAAATTAATGTCTACAAATTCGTTCCTGGTATTCTGATTTAGATACAATTATGAAAACAATTTTTAAAGTTGTAATGCTCATATGAGTTGATAATCAAAATTTTCATAATGTTGAAGTACAACATTGGGCAGTTCAGCCGATAAGTATATAAAAATAATAATTACAATAGGTTACACATTTACAATATTTAGACTCCATTGAGTCTAAAATGGTGGAAAATGAAACCTCTGGTCAAGTGTTTTACAGAAAGTACTCGGTTTACAAAGAAAAAATATCATACTCACGAAAACAACAACATTCTTTAGTAGGATTTGTTGGAGTGTTTTGTGTAGTTGGTTTTAGATAAAAAAATCGTTCTGCGCGTAAATATCATTTTTCTTCTCCTTATTACTTGAATCATTAATCTTGATGGATAGTATGTCGATTCTCTTATGGTGATTTTTTTTCACAAACATTTTCTATAAAAATATTGTTTATGGGCGATTCGCACGCACCACGAGCAATAAGTGTACGCTTGACGTAAGTATGACGTACGTTTACTGTGCGTTCAATTTATATGTTGATGGTGAACACAAGCGACTTGCAGTCAACGTACGTGTAATGCAAGAGACACGTGAGATCGCCTTACGTCATTCGTGCAAGTCAAATCGTACGATTATCTTTACGGGTTTCTTGAGTGAAGCGCAAGTGCAGCGTACTTTTTCAGATCTCGCAAGGACTGATTGTTGTGCATGTCCAACAGCCACCGTGCGTGCTAACGACGGGAAACGTGCGTCATTCAAAAATCGTAAGATGCACTTGCGTGTCTCGCAAGATTTTCATTTAAAGTCGCCCGCAGACACCCGTAGAAGCACATACGACTAGTTTTGACTAAGGCTTTAAGTGGAAAATCTAAACATTTCCAGAGCATCAATTCTTGTTTAATTAGATTTCGTTGTACGGCTCAATAATCAGTAAATAGCACGTGACCTGAAAAAGACGTGTTGACCAGCATTACATGATTGCTTTTTATGTACTTGTGATATTGTGACAACCTTTAGGACGTGTGTATAAATTTAATTTAGACTGACTTTGCTTATTATTCAGCTTGATTAAACATTATTGCATTTAAGTCCTGCTTACTTTCATACATGTATAAAAATTTCCTATATTACGCAAAAAGAAAACGAAATAGAAAACTCATTTACGATGTATTTTTTTTTTTACTGAGAAAAAGGTAAAAGATTTTACAAACTTGAATTTATCTAAACTTTTGATATGTGTAATGTTAACTCTGAATATCAAAATAAATTCATTTTAGCTATTTATACAAGAGTATTTATAAATATGAAATTATCTTACCTTCAACATGTGTGACACATGTCTTTTTCTCAATTCATTCAAGGCGGTTCTGGCTTCTCTTTTTCCGATAACTACATGTAAACACAATCAAAGAAATATATATATATATATATATATATATATATATATATATATATATATATATATATATATATATATAAACACAAAGAATAAGTCCAATGCTCAAGCAACTTTTATCTATAGATAAAAGTTGTTTGAGCATTGGACTTATTCTTTGTGTTTATTCATCCCTGGTACCAGGGATGAATAAACACACAAATATAAACATATATATACACATATATATAAACATATATATACACATAAATAAAAGGCACTAAATAAAATCAACAACACTAGGCATCTTTAAAGTGTCGGATATAATTATGTATAGATACAAAGCCAGTAAAATGAATATATAAAGCACTGAAAATGACTAGCGACACAAACCATTGAAATTTTCGGGACAACCAGTCCCTTCTTCAGGACAAAAGAAATTATTAATGTAGTTGTTCTTTTAATAGTTTCTTTAGTAGTTTTAATAGTAGCGCTAGATTTTGTTTTTGTTTTTACCCATGTAATTTATTTCTTTTGTCCTGAAGAAGGGACTGGTTGAAGTTTGACAATTTCAATTGTTCGTGTCGTGAGCCATTTTCAATATATATATATATATATATATATATATATATATATATATATATATATATATATATATATATATATATATAGCGAGCGAGAGAGATAGAAGAGAAAGAAAGCATCTTTTAAATTGTTACTTGTATTAATCAAAATGCCCACCAATGCAAGCAATGTCGCCCACAGGTACTTGAGAACAGGACCGATACCACCCTTTTATCCCTACCTCCAATTATAAACCCCCGGGATTTTACTCCTGTTTTTTTATTTAAATTTAATCGTTTTATGACATACATATATTGCTTATCTAATTTATACATTCAATGCACAAAATAGCCTTAATCAAACAACTTTTTAAAACTAGACTCTCTTTCTCTTTCTCTCTCTCTCTGTGTTTGTTTGTATGTTTAAGGTAATTTTTCTCAATGTAAATATTTTATCAGAAATATGCCATAAAAGGATAATTTAATAAAAAAGAGGAATGTCTCGGGGGTAAATACATTTACTTGGGGTGGGGGATGGAATTGGGATGTCGGTCCTTTCCTCAAGCACCTGTAATGTCGCCATGCTTGCATCATTAGCCAATTCATTTTTTGTTCAATGGTTCAATTTTTGTTTTGGTCAATAAAACAAGTTGTAATTGGCCTTTGAAATCATTTGTATTTCAAATTTGCTTATCGACTTCATTGATATCATTTATCAGATTTCGTCTTCAGTGCCTGAAAGGAAAACAGCTGTAGGGTCAACCTACACAGACGCGTGGGTGATGTCACGGGTCATAACTGTCACCTCGACCGTGGGGTCTGGGGGAAAGTCGACAAAAGTCGATCAGACAGGGGTAATCTAAAATCGGCCTTCTGGACACAAGTATCAAGATCTTAAGATAAAAAAATTAGATCTTTTAAGATAACGTGAATGACCTGTCGGAGCGTTAAACATTGTTTACATGATTTGACAGGTACAGTGTACCATCACAAAAGTACCAACATGTTTGTTAAATTTTGATTACTAGAGTTTTAGACTACCAGAGTCTAGATATTTACTTGCTTAATCAATATGATTTGAAAATTTTAGTAACAGCCTAATGATACGTCATTAAATATCGGTTCACGGTAAATGAATTGGCATAAGTCATGATCAGCCAATGCGTGTTCAGTAAAACGGTTAACAGTAACATCAAACCCAATCATGTTAACAATTAACAGAAAAAGACAACAACATGATAAACAACTTATCTTTATTTTTTGTCTGTGGACATATTGAACATTTAAAGAGACGATTCTGTCCTAATCTTTAGATGTTTTTACTTTATGTTAAATCTAAAGTAAGATTATTGAATAAGGAATATTTTTAATAATAAAATTGTAAAAAGTAATTTTTCTTTTTCCTCCATTATTCTGAATACCCGACATATTTAGTCATTTGATATTTTTGTCAAAAGCTGTCTAACACATAAAACCTTCAAATATTATGAAGTATTTTAATATTTTATGATTTTGTTTCTACTAAAAAATATTTTTTTTTAATAAAATCAATTTGTTCGTTCAATATTATCATTGAAAATACTTTAAAAGAACACGAAACGCAGTAAAATGTACTCATTTTACCAAAAATACAATATAAAAATTTCTGGGTCTGAAGATTGTAGACATCTATAAGTCTAAATGATAAAACAATAAATTAAATCACTAAAGATAGAGGTTTGTATTGTCCATCATAAACAATATAATTGTTTTTTGTTGGTGGTGGTTTTTTGGGGGGATGGGGGGTGGGGCATTATTTCTCTACAAAAATAATTGTGTTGCAACTTAAGAGTACGAATAAATGTATGACAGGACATCAAAAGCGGCAGTGTTATGTGCAGGATTTGTGCTGACTATTTTCAAAATTAATGATTCATAAAATAAAAAAAATCTAAATTATCTACAGTTGTATTTCAAGTACGTTCACGGTTCCAAAATTTTTAATGACAGATATCGGTTTCATGTGGGAGACAGTCTTCAGGGTTGTTTGGTACATGCTTATGTAAATTGAGTTTATGACATGTTTTGTTAATTAAACATTTTAGCTTGTAAAAATAAAAAGAAGGTGGAAAAATAAGACATTTTAAATACACATATTAACACTTGTATTAGAAGTTTAGCAAGGATATAGATTCCAAAATAAACGCGAGGAATTAATTTCCGCGTGAAATCACGAGAGCCAACCCTCGCGAATTTTGAAATCTCGCTTTAAATTTTCAGACAGCTTGAACTATATATATATATATATATATATATATATATATATATATATATATATATATTCTCGCGATTTGAAACAAAACAGCGGAATCGCGGAATTAAGTATTCGCATAAAATAAGGAATTTACAGTATGAGATTGAAAAAAAAATGCTATATTACCATATTTGATATTATTTTTAAAAATCACGTTCTTGTGATGCAAGCTTTAAGTTTAGCGTAACACAAATTTGTATTAAAGTTCATTACTCAATAATCATTGCATTATTCATGCATTCTTTATTCATTGTAGGCTTTACAGCCCATCAGTATCATATTTATACTAGACATTTTGCAAACAAATATGCAAATGAAACAGAAGGAATAGACAAATACTTGAATTATGGTTGAGTGTCGGATTCCCCCAAAATACAGAAATGTGTTTTGTTGTTGTTTTTAACTGACCATACTGTCTTTTCTTGATCAAAGTATTCATGAAGATGTTGATTTCAATAAAACAAATTTTGATATTTTTTTTACGATCTAACAGTATTGAAGATTAAAAAAAAATTATATACCTTTCTGATTATGTTCATCAGGAGCTATGTCTGCTATACCAGTAGCCACCAGTAACACCAAAATCACGATAGCTGACTTCATGGCACCCATTCTACCCAGAAATGACTATAAAGCTAACAAAAGGGGCTTTATATAAACCCACCTGGTTATGGTTATTGATTACTTTTACTTCTGTGGAAATATTTTTATTAACACGCAAATTTGATCTACATTCTAAAACGTGGGCATTGTAGATCAAGAATGATAGAGATAAAGGGGTATAACGAATGATAACATCTTGCCCTAGTCTAGATCGCCAACCATTGAAGAGTCTACAAATATGTATATGCTTATATATACGTGCATGATGTTAAAATATGACGATCTTTTGCAAAACTGTATTTAGTTCTAATTTTGTGATCGGCTTCGGCCGATCACAGTTGTGTCTGTATGAGGCATCCGGCAAATTTTACTATTTGCGCACGCATTGCGCTTCGCACTACTTTGTTCACTATACAGTGACAAGTTCATGTAAATCTTAAATAACATGTAGATTACTTTTAAAAAATCATTATTCTAAAGCGTTTGTATTGAAAAAAAAATACACAGCTACGTAATGATTAAAATCACATTTTTATTTACATGGGTAACTTTTAAAGAATTTTACTAGGAAATATACTTCGCCTACAAAGAGTAAAGTTTATTCATTCCTTCTATTTAGGAAATTAACAAATCGTTGCGATATTTCCTATTCATCATGTTTATTGTATGTGATGCAGCTGACCAATGTTATCACACGCCGATCATTCCTTTAAAAGGAATACTTGGTTTTTGTTCTGTTATACTTAACGCTATCATGTAATCGAATAGTAAACTACCTGACAATGTTTAACATTTGGATAAACTTTGGAATTTGATAGGCAGTTAATTACTTTCAAGACTACGAAAATTATTGGAATAATATTTAAACAAAACGATTCGAACTTCATTTCTTGTAATAAACGTACTTGATTATACAAAATCAAAATCAATGTATATTAAAACAATAATGATTTTTTTCTATTTCACAAAGAAATCTTGTTTTCTTTAGAAATAAAATTCCCTCTCTCTAAATCCTAGAGGAGTCTGATAAAAACATTTTGTTTTTACATAATAAATTTTAATTAATTAAGGTTTTTTTATATAAAACTATGTGTATTGTCTTCTGTTTATAAAAAGGCATTAACTGCCATTTAAATGGAAACCAGACAAAGTTCAACACAGCGCCTTCGGCTTAAAATTAGTTGGAATTTTGAAAGACCTCGCCACTGGTTATTTTTGTATAACTGACTTATTTCCCTACTTTCCAAAAGTTCGTGATTTTTGCTTAAACCATGTAAACATCCATTATGATAACGGAACATCGGAAATAAATTAATAAAGATAAAAAAAAAACAAAGTACATTAAATTGTTTCATACCAATTGCAATTCATATAAAATCACTTTTACATACATATACCAAATTGTTTTAAAAAATCTTAAAATGTATGGGTTTTTTTCATGAATACTAAACATAAAAATGATATGATATTAAATTTAACCTCTCGGTTTCAGTTTTTTTTAAAGGGATTTGGATAAAATTTATATTTACAACAATGTGACTGGTTTTTTTCCTATGAACGAGATTTTCTTTTAGCTTGCATTAAAACAGCTTTGAACTTATATAAATTTTCTAGTAGATGACTCACTTCAGGAAATGAAAAAAGAAGTGAAAGAAGTGTTAAAATATAGCGTCTTGAGTCACACATCAGCTTAACTTATATTATGCTTTAGGTACTGATCCAAATAACACCATACATAAGAAATACTCAGATAATATTGTCATGTTTTTTATGGATCAATTTATCTTTAAAAGTGTATATATCATATTCTCGCCTATATGGTTGTCCAACTTATTTGTAGCGCTGCATTCTTTGCTCGATTGTTGGATAATTTTTTTATACACTTAATATCAGCAGCACTCAGAAATTCATCAATTAAAATCCTATTTCGTTAGCTAAAACCTCATCTAATTTAAATGAGTTTATAATTTGTTTTTAGAAAGAAAGGTTTAGTTTTAGACTCTCTTATTTTTATTTGATATTTGATGGGAAATTCTGCTTTTAAATGAAATCGCCTTCATGACGATATTTCTCTCTCAGCCCGTCGTCAAGGGGGTGTATTGCCCTCAAATTTAAAATCGTTAATTCCCCATTACCTGTGTTTTTATTAGACAAGTTTTTTTAAAGAGTGGGAAATACATTATATCTAATACGTATCTAAGCAAGGGGAGGTAACCAACGCAACAGTTGTCTATTTTGAACAACAGCGCCCTTTATTTAATGTTAATCAACGTTTAAACTATGGAGGATATAATCTCGTGTTCTTCGAGAAATACTGAAGAAAGATAGTATTCTTTTGCACCAGATTTGGTGATTGGGTCTTCTGTGTTATGCGTAAATATCACTCCTGTATAAATACCTTACACTTACATTGTACTGAGTGCGAAGGGAAACCATTTTTGTACACAAAAGTATGATTTGCTCATTTATTCGAGGAGGCGATGGATTTTTGATACAAGAATTGATTGACAGAGTATTAGGAGAAACATACAAGATTTTTAAAAGTGTGATTTCAATAGTAATTTAACTTTTATTAGCCACTTTTTACAGTAATATGCCAATTTTTGAGAAAAAAAAAATTAACTTTGATATTATCCCTGGACCTAACCACGAGGTAAGCGTTCTTAAAAAATTGTCATTTGACTTTAGTTTTTTCATATCTTTGAAAGAAAAATATCCCAAAGGCAGAAATACAAAAAAAACATGGGGAAAAATGAAAAATTTAGCGCTTTTTCAACACATTTTCATATGGACTCATCGTAAAAACTGATAACTTTTGAGACGACCCCCTATGAAATCGGGATGGTAAATAAAATTTGCTTAAAAGTTATAAATATGATATTTTGGACATAACTATTATTAAGTACAGATAAAATCCAATATATTACCTTTAAAATTTAAACATTTCTCCATATCTTTATACAGAGCTCTTCATCTCAAAGAAATTAATATAGCTTAACAATGACCATGACCATCATATCCTTTTCTTCTATTGGCTCTTGCAAGTTCCCACCATCAACAGTTCCTGAGATTACTTTTGTATAAGAAAGTTATGGGACTCTCTAAAATGTCCACCTTTGCAGCATACAGATTTGCTGCTATACTCTTTCAAGGTTGTAGCATCTTGCAAATACATTAAATTTTGACTTAATGAATCTAGACAGGAGTAAAACTGTTGAGTATTATTTTCTCGCCTTTCTGAATTATATTCAGAAGTTCAGGCTCCGGGATCATGAAACTGTCTTAAGTCTTAAGTCAGACTTAAGTCAATAAATTTGCACTTAAATTTTAAGATTGTTCTTAAAGTGGATCACAAAAAAATGACTTAGGGTTAAGTCTGAAATATTGTCTTAAATATTAAGACTGCTATTAGGCAGACTTAAGTATAAAGATTGTTACTAAGTAAGTTCAAAATGGCGACACTTGTTGAATTTTTAATAAGAAATGATCAGTAAAGAAGGCGGCTCCCTCGTCCTCGGGTTTTCTATTTATAGTCTAGGTTTTTCCCTTTGCTATTGAATTTATTTCCCTTTGTTAAAGTGAAAGTGTGTTTACAAACACGTAGACCTGTATAATGACTGACATGTTATCCAGTAAGAACTATACTAATATTTGTGTGAAGCATCTTTTGAATATGTTTTGTTAACTTTGTGATATATGATAATGTTTACGATGCAGCCGATAGAAATCTTCAAACGAAGAAGAGTTCCACTTTTAACAAATTTCAGTCGAAAAATCGCGTGAGTTACTATGACGTATAACACTGTAAAAGCTAAGACAAATCTTAGCTAAGTTTTTTTTTAGATCGTTTTGTGATCCACTTAAGTAAGCAATCTTAACTAAGTCTAAATCTTAGATTTAAGACAAAATTCTAACTTAAATTTAAGAGAGTTTCATGATCCCGGAGCCAGATCTATCATCCGTCTCGAACGGTATTCTGGTTGTTAGGGACTGTTCCTGATGTTGATTAAGTAAATCTGTTCCACTTCTTTGTTACTGCTGAATTTTTTGTAGAGGGTGGGTTTGACGTATAAGTCAAATTTGAATTTCTGAGCTTTCTCACTTACCTTGAATGACCCATATCAGGCTTTTTCTCACCAGTACAGTTATGTACATTGTATTGCGAAATATGAAACATTTGTCAGTCTTTGTTTGAAACTAACCAGATGGGGATATTGAAATTTGTATGAAATTCAACGAAGAAATCCTCTTTTAATTTTTAAATATGAATGTTACACATGTTTAAAAGGAAATATTATGAACTCAATAGATAATGTTATTCTTTGTTCTGACTTTTCAAAAATTGATTCACCTATAAGTTCATTTGTCTTATACTTGATAACTATCTTAATCTCCTCACCCCAGTTTTTACATTTGTTTTTGCATAAAGTGTCATAATACATATCATCAAAATACTATTTTTAATTATTATAGTTCATCAAGTAACTTAAAATGCATCTAGTTTTCGCCACACTGCATGTACTGTTATTTCATGTAATTTTATACTTGTCCACAACTGTTTTGTACAGTGTCGGTTTGAATAAGATATTTTAATGTATTATATTACAAGTTATAGTGTGCACATCTTTATTTTAGGTTTTGGCATATCGTCAGGTTTCTTGATTGAAAAAATGAAATAAGTCTAGTTGATACTCAGTATACTTTACAACTTCTTAGTGTGTTTAGAACAAAAGACAGAGGCGTACAAGGCGTTAAATCCTACACTTGAAGCAATAAAAAAGAATTTATTCAAATGTTGCTAAAAGTTTTATTTTTGGCTTATAGACATTCAATCTGTTTGTTATAACTATATATATATTATACATGTGAATCGTTTTTATGTAAAATTACAATGAATAAACATGCTATTCTATCTAACCGTGAAAAAGTTTCCGTGCTATCTGCCCATTATATAGTGAATAGTCATCGAAACCATTCACAGGCGGCATTCGATTTCCTTCGTTTTTTAAACTCGGAACACCTCTGGTGTAACCCGAGTCTCTACGTTAAACAGTTCGATAATTCTAAATAATTTAATTTTGGTTGTATCGCCTCATTTCATTGGCTGATACAGATGGAGGGACATGTATTATATTGTATAACATACCTTGGTATGGGGACACACCCCCTTGACAACATCTATCCGGAACTACTTTTTTTTACATGTAAACCTTACATGTACACATGCATGCATGCGTAGGCCTATGCATATTAATGAATTTCTACGAAAAGAAGCACAAAATGAGAGGAGGGAAGTTGAATCTTTTTCAAGGTATGTTATGGATAAATAAAAAAAATATCAATAAATGTTACACCATAGTAAAAATAAACGCATTATTTACCAAAACACCTCATGATTTTAACCCAGAAAGGGATTTGCACCCAAATCTCTCTTTTCAGAGCGCTTTACTTTTAAGCTATCTAGGTTTTTGATGGTGTTTTAGTGTGGTTTTAATATTCTGATGCCTCTTTGACGAGCAAACAGATTTTAGCCCCCCCCCTTATACTAACGTTAGACTGTTAAAGAATGATGTCGGGACTTAAAACATAAACTGTAATTAAATATGAATCCTCTGTGAGCAGTTACAATCGAGATAGCTCGACGGCTAATAGAAAACAAATGAGCGACACTCTTAATGTTCTTACTGTAAAACCATGAAATACAAACATGCTCGATCATTTCACACACCGCTCCCAATCCCGAGTCGATCTCCGAAAATTAACTTGCCTCGTGTGCTGCATCCACGGCCCTAAGAGGCCTGCCTCTGCAATCTTCACACTTCCTCTGTTCTGAATTTATGTCCAATTCAACTTTTAACAACTGTCCCTTTACATTTGAGAAGTAAACTGTGAAGTCGCGAACCAGCGTCCAAATACCAAATTCAAATATGGCCGCCACCCTCGCTTCGTTCTAATCTGGGTCACCTGTTACTAAGGATGTTGTACTAATGCGCGGGTAGTTTAAAATGTCATTTACGGTTAAAACAAAAGCATGAAAATGGTACGGAAAGTTAGTTTTGTTAAATGTATTAAATTATAAGGAATAAATTTAATTTTGACGTATGTTATACGATATAACATAACTTGGGGCAGTTTACGCTTTTTTAAAAACCGCTTCGCGGTTTATAAAGCGTAAACTGCCCCAAGTTATGTTATATCGTATAACATACGTCAAAATTAAATTCATTCCTTAATTAATCTGTTTACATGATGAAAATTTGCATCGCGAGCAATAAAAGTTTTCTTCGGTATATTAAAATATCTATTGACTGACTATTCGAACGATAGCAAATTTATTCGTAAAATAGTTGCTGTCTAGGGGGACAATAAACTTGCTATCGTCCTCATAGGCAGTAAATAGATAAATAATATTTCCCGATTATTCGACATGCATTGTACGCCCTTCTCCTTTTTCTCATCACTTTGAACTACGTGTTCATGTAATTACTTTATTTGTAACAATCCGAATTTGACAACTCGAACCCTGAATAATCAACGTCCTTAATAGAAACATGGGGATAACATTTTGCAAAGTTTGTACATTTTTAAAATAATCTTTTATGATGAAAGTCTATCACACTTACTCGTTTTGATATATACCTGTTTAACAGCACCTACATAATATGTACAAATATATCGCAACGTAAGGTTTGCATCCATATTAAAAAAGAACAATTATGATAAAAGTTTAGTGAATTAAAATTTTCAAAATTGCTTGAATTTTCTCTAGAAAACTCTCTGCACGAAAAAAAAATCTCTGAAACCCTTTTCTGTTTATTGATGTTAGAAAAATGCTGTGCAATAATGAATTGGTATTTCGTCTTTGCTCATCAAATAAGTGATATATAACTAATTTTGAAATAATGATTATAGACGCTATGAACCTAGAATGTAAGACACTTGAACCTCAAGGTGAATTTTATTGCCGCACTTATATTAAATGACCATAGTTACAGAAGAGGTCTCTGGGCCAAGTTCATCCCCGACATAATATATATTAACTGTTCTCCATTTTTCTGTTATGTCGTCAAATTAAATCAATTTTATTCCCATATAGTGAACCGTTTTACGCACACCAATGTTGTTATTGACAATAATCGATGTGTGTTTGAACAAAACAAAAAAAGAT
Source organism: Magallana ariakensis (assembly GCA_020458035.1). NCBI lineage: Eukaryota > Metazoa > Mollusca > Bivalvia > Ostreida > Ostreidae > Magallana > Magallana ariakensis. The sequence continues at coordinate 54,487,814 of CM035818.1, forward strand.
TTGGCGCGAATTTGGCTCTTGACAGTGTGACGATGACGAGGAGAAAGATATACACGGACGCCACTCGATAAAGTAAGCTGAATGATTGGAAATAATTTTATATGAGAATCGATCATACAAAAATATATTTATGACATGGTACATTTCTTCTTTACTCAGTCACGTGCATATCCAGAATATAATAAACTTTATTGTTTTCTTATTCTTCAATTCCCCTGAAAATTAATAAAGACAAAGATAGAGGTCATTTTTTAAATAAACGTATAGGACTTTTAAATAAAAAATTGTATTTTTCTACACTTTTTTGAAAAAGGTAAATCTTACAAAGAGAGTCCTCTTATAACTCATATCCAAAAATAACACGATTTTGACCCAAAGTACAAATGGATCTGTTAAAATAACAGAGCCTCATTAGTAAATTTATGAAATGAAGTGGGTGTTTAAACAGAAACGAATGGGTAGCAAATCCCTATAAACATGAAGAAACTTAGCATCGCCCACAGCATCAATTTTATTATTATTGGCCATAACGGCCACGGACGCTTATAATTAGATGTACAGATAGAAATACACACGGCCATCGCTAAAGGTCACCTCAGAAATGTGTCTTTACACTTAGTCTCAAAACGTCTCAATCAAATTATAAATTTACTAAAATGTTTCATTTTCTCTTTGTGAAGTTTAGGTTATTACTTATTTGCATTCAATTTCTACAGTCATTCTGATGCGCCTTTCATTAAACAATAGGTCAAACTAAGATTGCATTTGTGATGCTAAACTGGTTTTAGTGTCTTTTAAAGTTTTTTTTAAATATCTATTGATAGCAGATCGATTTGATATTGTCAACATCTATCTCTTTACGTACGGATATGCTTTGGAGGATTTTTTCCACGATCATGCGATAGTACATTACAAATTAAATTTAAGGTCAATATTGCTATTAAAAAAATTATTAAAAAAGGAACAAAAAGTCCTAATCATTTTTATTTATTTATTTGTTGTATGAAGAATACAATATAATATATGTACATCAAGTTTGTTAAAGATGAAATTGACATTATAATTTAAAACTCTCTGTTAGGGGATTGAGTTTTAGAAATATTTTCTCATTCTCTATGTTCACCCTTCACCGGATATAGAGCGTTTCATCCTAATAACCTGACCGTGAATGCCCCTTGTTTTACATTTTTCATACCTCGAAGCTAGCATCTGGGTTTTTTTCCAGCTGACTGAGATTCCAAAAGTACACGATTTTGACCCATGGTTCAACAAGATCTGTTAACATAGCGGGGCCTTATTAGTTAATTTATGGAATGAAGCGGACATTTTATCTGAAACAAATAAAAGGTCGCAAATCCCTACTGGAAACTTAAAGAAATATAACGGCCCTCGTTTGATTGTTTGATTTGACAAGTATCGGCAACAGCCGCCATGGACGCTCATAAATTAGATGTAAAGATACAAAGACACTTATACATAATCATCGTTAAAGGGGCATGGTCACGATTTTGGTCAAATTCTATATTTCTGTTTTTATTATTTACAATGCTTTAGAAATACATTCCTAATGATAACATGAAAATTGAGATTCAGTCGTAGTGTTATAAGCAAGATACAGAGCTCACAATTCTTTGTCATGTAAACAAGGCTCGTGCCCTGTTTTTGTTTACAAAGGTTTAATATACCAGTGAAAAATCTTTTCAGGCTGATTTGTCTATCTTCTTATTTATTTTAAGCATAAAGAAACAGGTCCTAACATTAAGCACATTCATTTTAGGTCTAAAACTGGAATTTTCACTTCTACATTAAAAATGTAAACAAAAGCTTTGTTTACATAGCAAAGAATTGCAAGCTCTGTAACTCGCTTATAACTCAACGAATGACACTCAAATTTTGGATGCCTATTAAAAATACCTTACTGAAGCACTGTAAACATTAAAATCGGAAAATAATTTTTGACCAAAATCGTGACCATGCCCCTTTAATGGTCACCTCGAACATGTGTCTTTACACTTATAATCAAATGATAAATCCATATAAGTGGTTTTATGTTAATTGTTTTTGGAGACTGGGTGGTAAATAAATTAGAATCATTTTAAAAGGAGCATGGACTTTGGCTATACTGTGTCCCAAGATATCCTCGATTCACATTTTGCTTAATATCTCGATATCTATAAATACCTCGGGGGTCAAACAATGTTTATTCAAAAGTACGAAAAATTTATCAAGATTTCTCCGTTGACACACCCCCTTTAGTTTATCAGGTTTCAATACACGGCTAAAAATGAAATGTCAACTGAGATTTTGTATTGCTACGTATACAGACCCGGATGAAAACGTTGAAAAATTGCGTGAGGTATTCCGAGTGACTTCCGGGGAAAAGATGTAAACATTCCCCATTATAAATCTCCGTGAAAACTTTTTTTTCCATTCCTTTCAAAGGTATTTTTTATTTTTATCGGAAATCGGCTAAAATGTACCGCATAAATATCTCGGGACGGACTATAGTTGTGTCAAACAGCAATGTGACGTAGGCCTGTCTATTTCATTGTTGACCACTCAGCCATGGCTCATTGAAATCAGCAAGATCTGTTTGGCTTTTGAACTAAGACTACGCAATCTGTGTATATTACGCTTGAAACCGGGGTCATTTTACCTTGCTTTGATGCAAGAAAAAATAGTTACATCCTACCGAAAGTCCAAGGTCTTGTTATAATGGTTCTACTCCTCTGATATACCATCAAATTAAAAGAGATGATTTCTTTGTCGTTAACTTTAATATTTATTTCGTGAAAGGTAATACAAACATGTTAACTTTAAAATTGGATTGTTTTCCTATATTTTTAAACAGAGGTTAGGACTATTTATTAGTTGCATACTTTATTTTTACATAGAAACATGACAAAATTTAATAATTAGAGGATTTTATGCAAATTAATAACTTAAGTTGTTCTGTTGGTCACACGTTATATTTTAATCCAGACAGTGTTCATTTTATTTTTACATTTTAAATCAGCAGGTCTTTGTTAAAAGAAACATAAATTTAGATGTGGTCGTTATTTTGTCAATTTATGTGAATTTAGGTTTACAATTGTTTTGTACTCAATACAAAAGACATTAAACAGCAAAGATGATCATAAAAAGTATTCATTTATTGATATTCAATAAGATATACAGACAGATTAGAACAATTTTTAGAAAAAATCAAGAGATACAAGCAAATATGTCTCAAATGTGTTTAGAATTCCATCTAAAAGACATTAAACAGCAGAAATGATAGTGTTTATAAGTATTTATTGATTATGAATGAATATAAAAGAAGATCAGAAGAATAAATAAAAGACGATACAACTAGCAAATATACATGTATGTCTCACACAACACAGTTATGTCCAAACTCATACAGCTGTATGGGTTAGAAAATTAAAAGTAAAAGACGTTTTTGTTGACCTATGCGATGTCTGTTTCTGCTGTTAAAAATGCTGAAAAGGAAACATAACAGATGAATTGTGACTTTTAAAATGGAAATCATATTTCATCAAATAATTTCAAAAGTATCCACTTGATCAATAATGAAATAATTTTAGCGGTTGGTTTGTATGGTCATATGTTGGATTTCCTCCCAGATGACCACATTATTCTGTCTTTTGATATTCCTTAATTGATAAAAGTTCACATATGTGAAGACATTGTGTCTTGCAGGACATCGGACATGTAAGTCAGATTCGTAAACCTTACCTAACATTCAAAAATTGCTTTTCAAAAAGGCATGTATTTCTTTTAACTTTGCATTATCAATACCACTGTTTTTCCCATGCAAAACCTTACCGTAGTTAATGTTCTTAAAATAAAAATATTAATTGTTAATTAATTTAATTTAATGATTCAAAGCACATAAAGACTATTAAGTTACATAAATTGTTGTTTATGGACTCGTTGATACTAAAGGGCCATTGTTTTCTCTTTTTATTATCATATACGTTTTTGTCATTAAAAAAATGCAATTTTTGAGATTTTTAAAAACAATTATTAACTATTTGTTAACTAATGTTTAAACTTTTTGAAGTAAAGTAGTATTCTTACTACAACTCGATGATAACAGGACTTCGTCGATCGCTATGTCACTTCTGTACCCATTTCCTGTTATTGCCTCAAATGTCACCTGTCAATGTATAATGCAATTTTATATGACATTACACTGTAACTCAAAGAAGCTTGACGAACTCTTTATTTCTTGATAAATACTTGACTTTAGTCTTAAATATACGACACATTTTATAAATAATAATTATGTTGATATTTTCCTCTATATAATGGTTTTATTATCATTATCTATGATAATATGTATATTTTAAGAGTAACAAGTTAACAAAAAATATTTTAAGGAGGTTAGCACCTGAAATAATAGTAATGTCAATCATCCGAAAACCACTTGGATGTAAAGATGGGGACCTATAATGTTTATTTATTCTATTTGTGATCCATGTCACATGCCATTTTTTGGAAATATAGGGCCCCAAACAGAAATGATAATTTTCCTGAAAATTTTACTAAAATTTGAAATAGAAATTGATAATTTGTAGAAATCAAACAAATATTTATAGTTTTAACTATTATTTAGTTATGATTTTAATACAGTATGAAGTTGAACACATGAAGTGACTATAAAAATAAAATCTAAGTCAAAGTTTTAAAATTCTTGCTTTACTGGTGGCTTCAAAGGCCAGACAGTACATAATGGACACAACAACAGAAGTTTCAAAATTTTGGAGTAATCAAATTATAACGCAAATAAAAAAAATCATAGTAATGTCATCTTTCCAAAACTTTGCATATAAATAGACATACATTTAATGTTTCATTTAAAAGTAAAACAAGTAGGGGTCACATCTCAAAAATTTGAGATAAAGCATGAAATAAGCTAATTTAAGGCCAAAGTTGGAGTTAATTTTTTCTTAACTTCTATGAAATAAAAGCAAAATATGCCGAAATATATCAATAGAAATATCAAAATATTGTTTATATATGTTTTTCAAAACACTATGAATATATTGTAATACACAAACTATCTAGAAGTTTGGTCTGCGCTGAAAATTAGGAAACTAAAGTAACAGTACTTAAAAACTAGTGAGTTATGAAAATTGTTCATTTCCTTCTTGAAAACCTTCCGCCACAAAATATAGTCCTTTACTAAACTCTGTTAAACTCTTTATTGAATTATAGTTTATAGCTTTACAATCTTAAAATTTTAGGAAGATGAAAAAATGACAATAACAAACCGTCAACCATTTCAAAATCCATAAAACGAAGTACAAATTCAAAGCAGAGCAACACAGACCTAAAAAAAGATAAAGGTATGATCAGGTGCCTAGGAGGAGTGAGCATCCTCTGCTGACCGGTCACACCCGCCGTGTGCTCTTTGTCATAATCCGGAAAAAACGGAAAAGTCCGTAGACAATTAGGTGATTAATTATGGTCTAACAAGTAGTATAAAAAACGTCAAACAGCAAGCGACCCAGTGGAAGATTGTATTATTTGCTGACCATCTAGCCCCCTTAATTTAAATCCTAATAAAAGTTATTGAAATAGAATCAATTTTCATGTAAAAAAAAATTCGTTGAAAAACCGGCAGATAAATAATTAGATAGAAAAAATACTTTAAAAATGTGATATCAGTAAATATGCTTTTTAAAACGAAATGAATAAAAAAAAATATATTTGAAAAATGTTTTGTCGATGATTTTGAATAAAATTTACTTTTCATTCATAACTGTTACAAGTGTATTATCAATTATTGGTTAATTAAAAATCAAAAAATGACGTCGCTACCATTGCATGTGTTTCCAAATATTTACAAATTTTAAACAGGAAAAGCTATTAGTATACCTTGTAATTTTCCGTCAATGTACCTATATCAATTTCAGCCCTATGCCAAGTATCGCCTTGGTCCCCTGTTTTGGTCCAGAGCTGAGTGCTATTACGTAACACACTGAGGGTTCCCATATCGCTGCCATACATGTGATACCAGAACTTCAAGCATTTCGGACCAGCTAAAATATAACGTAAAATCAAATGTGTTTTTATGTATATAACTGCTGGTTCATAAGAGTTTATGATGTATAACATGTACAACAGATCACAAGAAATTACAACGAACATGAAAATCAAATAAATTAGCATTCCAATAGTTATCCCTACGAATAAAACCCTTCTATAGTAAGCTAGTGTACAATTTCTGCTTATAAATTATAAAAATATCAAGCAAGTAAACGAATAGTATTTACCTGATATATAAGGCGATTCATACTGAAATTTAGCTCCATTGGGGACAGGATATGATGTCTCGACGTATAAATAATGACTTCCGGTTTTAGCATAAGAAGGACCAGTCTGGTAGGATGGAGTTTCACCCTGATAGATTAAATAGTGAATCAAACAAATTAGGACGATGTATGAGCGGTGGAAAGGGTAAAAAAGACGTTAATGCAAAACGAGCAACTTATTTTTAAAAACATAATGAAATACGAAACGGACCAGCTTAAAACAACATCAACAGCCTCTTTTGCAAATTCAACAGACACCGATGGAAAACAAACGATCACCGATGCAAAAACAAGTGAAGATCCATGCAATGAATTAACGCTAACGCAAAGAGGTATCAGGAGACACCGTACACTGGAGAAAAAGTAACCTGGAGAAAACGTTCCCTTGAATTACAGGTAACGTTTTCATGCGCGGATCCAGATTCTTTTTTTTGCCAGGGTGCCAGGGAGAAAGGGGGAGGGGGAGTCCAAGGTATATTTAGATTTGCCAGATGGTGGGGTTATTTCGGTAATTTTACTGGTGGTGGTGGGGGATCCGAGCCATATATTCGGTAATTTTATAAATTTAAGATTTTTTTCCAGGAGTGTTTGTGTGTGTGTCTTTGGGGGGGGGGGGGCTGTTTCAGGACTTCAGCTTATCTACATACATGTAACAAAGACTTTTAAGCTCTGTATTTCGTTTGTAACTTGACTTTAAAAGTTTGGTCAAGCATATAAAGCATCAATATACCATTCTAGACATAAAAATTGGAAAAATAGTATTTTAATTTTTTGGGGCTCAATGACCAATTTTGCAATCACTTTAAGAAATTGATTCTGAAATTATATTTGCAACGAAATTATTTTTCTATGCTGTCATATACAAATGTTTTGATAAATTTATGGTTAATTCTCGAGATAATAGAATGCTGGTACCAAAAAAACCAAAAACAACAACAACAAAAAAAAAACCCAAAACCAAAACAGGCAAAATAAAAGCAGTATCGTCTTTTTCTTGTAACGGGACTGTCTAGGGGTTAGTCCCGTATACAAGAGGCCCATGGGCCACATCGCTCACCTGAGCAACAGCAGACATAATAAAATCAGCTTTATGGAGTCATATACTAAATATCTGAACAATGTCGTATAATAGATCCTGTATAAAAAAAATTCCCCTGCATATTCTTATGTTAATCATTGAGCCCCTTTGTAACAGGATGATTTTACAGTCATATCACATACAGTACCGATCAGACTCAACCTAACACCAGAGTAAACTCCAACTAAACCCAGGGTTTACTTTTGGGGTTTACTTGGGGTTAACTCTGGGTTTACTTTTTGAAAATTTGGGTACACTCGAGGTTTACTTTGGGTTTACTTAGAAATTGCTTTTGAGGTCAACTGTGCGCACTGAAGTGTGAAGCAGACTCGTCTTTTATCTTATTATCCTAATGACTGTAATTCCTGATCCTTGTATATTTCGAATACACAGTTAAAGTCTGCTTTCAAGGGTATACATATGGCTGGGTTTACTCTCTGTGTCCACTATGGTTTTACTTTGGGTTTACTCTGGATTTTCTCTGGGTCCACTCTAGTTAACCCGGAGTAAACCCAGAGTAAACCCAGGGTTTAGTTGGGGTTTACTTTCTGTTAGGTTGGGTCTGATCGGTACTGTATTGAGCATTGCAGTTCTCGAGAAGATAATCAGACTTAAACAACTGTTTATATATGGAATATAAACCTGCATCAAACTTTGAACCCCTTGTGAGGTCTAAGAATTGTCCAGGGGCCAGAGTCTAAACAATTTTAAAAAATCAACAATATGTCAAAATGCTTGCATATAAGTAAAACCATATATTAAAAAATTTGAGTTTTTGTGAACAATTTAAATGTTTTCCTTTGTAAAATTGGACCCCCCCCCGCCATGTGGCCCAACCCTACTCCTGAAAAATCATTATCCCTGGGGGTAGGGTGGGGCCACAATTGGAAGGGGGGTGTCAAATTTTTACATAGGAATATATAGTGAAAAATCTTCTAAAACACAATTTGTCTAGAAGAGCTCTTACTTTAGTCAGTTCAGTCTTCAAATAATCTAGATTAAAATTTGTCAAAATCATATTCGAACAATTTGAATCTTCCCTTAGGATGCTTCCACACAAGTTGCAGCTTTTCTGCCCAATCGGTTTCTGAGAAGAAGATTTTTTAAAGATTTTTCTCTATATATTCAAATGAGAAAATTCGACCCCCTTCCCTCACTTTGGCTCCACCCTACCCCTCGGGATCATGATTTTATCCAACTTGAATCTACCCTAACCGAGAATGCTTTCACACAAGTAAAAGCTTTTCTGGCCGATCGGTTTCTGAGAAGAAGATTTTCAAAGATTTTCTCTATATGTTCCAATGTAAAAATTCGACCCCCTTCCCTCACTTTGGCCCCACCCTACCCCTTGGGATCATGATTTGAACAAACTTGAATCTACACTACCTGAGGATGCTTCCACACAAGTTACAGCTTTTCTGGCTGTTTAGTTTCAGAGAAGAAGATTTTTAAAGATTTACTCTATATATTCCAATGTAAAAATTGAACCCCCCCCCCCACTTTGGCTCCACCCTACCCCTCGGGATCATGATTTTATCCAACTTGAATCTACCCTAACCGAGAATGCTTTCACACAAGTAAAAGCTTTTCTGGCCGATCGGTTTCTGAGAAGAAGATTTTTAAAGATTTTTCTCTATATATTCCTATGTAAAAAGTTTGACCCCCCCCCCCATTGTGGATCCACACTACCCCTGGGGATCATCACTTGAACAAAACTTGAACCTACACTACCTAAGAATGCTTCCAAACAAGTTACAGCTTTTCTGGCTGTTTAGTTTCAGAGAAGAAGATTTTTAAAGATTTACTCTATATATTCCAATGTAAAAATTCAACCCCCCCCCCACTTTGGCTCCACCCTACCCCTCAGGATCATGATTTTATCCAACTTGAATCTACCCTAACCGAGAATGCTTTCACACAAGCAAAAGCTTTTCTGGCCGATCGGTTTCTGAGAAGAAGATTTTTAAAGATTTTTCTCTATATATTCCTATGTAAAAAGTTTGACCCCCCCCCATTGTGGATCCACCCTACCCCTGGGGATCATCATTTGAACAAAACTTGAACCTACACTACCTGAGAATGCTTCCACACAAGTTACAGCTTTTCTGGCTGTTTAGTTTCAGAGAAAAAGATTTTTAAAGATTTACTCTATATATTCCAATGTAAAAATTCAACCCCCCCCATTGTGGCCCCACCCTACCCCTTGGGATCATGATTTGAACAAACTTGAATCTACACTACCTGAGGATGCTTCCACACAAGTTTCAGCTTTTCTGGCCAAATGGTTTTTGAGGAGAATGAAAAAATGACAATAACAAACCGTCAACCATCTCAAAAATCCATAAAACGAAATACAAATTTAAAGCAGAGCAACACGAACCTCCAAGATAGAGGTAGGATCAGGTGCCTAGGAGGAGTGAGCATCCTCTGCTGACCGGTCACACCCGCCGTGTGCTCTTTGTCATAATCGGGAAAATAAAAACCGCAAATGTCCGTAGACAATTAGGTAATTAATTATGGTCTAACAATTAGTACGAAAAACGTCAGTCAGCATGCGACAAATTAGGACGATGTATGAAGATTGTATTTGCTGACAACGTCGTTGTATCGACCATAGAACTTACGAAAAGATGACTTTAAACGAGACTGTTGATAGTCCTGTTTTATCAACTTGTTTGTCAGTAGATTGCCTCGTCTTAGAAACTGTTCATACGAAGAGCATGCCCTTGCGTATCGAATTAACTGAGAGACAAAAACATCATATGCAGGTGATTAAGGTATATTGCTACATAAGTAAGGAAAGTTCACTATAGAAAAATTAAAGTCATCGCGTTATCATAAAGTTTTGTTGTTAGGTTACCATCAATGTCCATTTCCAGTAAAATATCCAAATATGAAACAGATGACGCTGACTCTGTGGTGTCTTTTATTTCAAGTTCACTGGGAAATATCGAGTCGACGTAAGTATGGAAATAACAGTTGTTAATTGATAATACGTCGTCGATATATTTTTGAAAAATACCAACAAATTTTTAATGATTTTTAATTATCTACCCTTGAAAAAGGGCGTGGTCCTTCATTTTAACAAACTTGAATCCCCTTAACCTAACGATGCTTTGTGCCAAGTTTGGTTCAAATCGGCCCAGTGGTTCTGAAGAAGAAGTCGAAAATGTAAAAAGTTTACGGACAGACAGACAGACGGACGCCGGACAAAAAGTGATCAGAATAGCTCACTTGAGCTTTCAGCTCAGGTGAGCTAATAATCCCGAGTTCGGAAGGAAAACCGAATAACAAGAATTTCAGGATTTAAGGATTAAAGGGGGACGTCACAATTTTAGTCAAATTCTATTTTTCTGTTTATATTATTTACAATGCTTTAGAAATGCATTTCTAATGATCAAATGAAATTTGAGAGTCAGTCGTAAGGTTATAAGCAAGATACAGTGCTCACAATTCTTTGTCATGTGAACAAGTGACGTGCCCTGTTTTTGTTTACATAGGTTTAATATACCAGTAAAAAAATCATTTTCAAGCTGATTTGTCTATCTTCTTATTAATTTAAGCATAAATAAACAGTTCCTAATATTTAACACGTTCATTTTAGGTCTAAACCTGGAATTTTCACTTTTACATTCAAAATGTAAACAAAAGCTTTGTTTACATAACAAATAATTGTAAGCGCTGTAATTCGCTTATGACTCAACGAATGACAATACAATTTTGGTTGCACATTAAAAATGCCTTATTGAAGCGTTGTAAACATTAAAATCGTAAAATAATTTTTGACCAAAATCGTGACCATGCCCCTTTAAATTATATTTTGTGTAAATAACAGTTATGCAAAACAAACGTAAAAGATATGAAACAATACCATATTAAATGTGAAAATTACCATGCATTATTGTAGATAGAAATTTAGGCCCCATTCCCTGTAATTCGTCGAATCAATGGATAATTATAATTATATTAATTTTTGATTCTCCAATTATAATGCAATCAAAACTATTAGATATTTTTTTAACGATTTCAGATATACTGTATCGATTGATTAATTACCGAATGGTTTAACTGCTCAGGCGACGCTTGTTCTTGTGTATAGACTCATTTATTCCAGGCACGAAGCATCGGGGATGGGGGTGGGGACAAAGAGGCCTGCCTCCTCCCACTTTTTCTCGCAGCAAACATTTTTTTTCTTAAATCAACATAAAAACCCGAATTATCCAGGAGTTTCTCCCAACTTTTTTTCGGAGCATGTAAAAAATGAAAGGGAAAATAAAGAAATTGAAGTTAAAGGTAAACGCATAGTCCTCCCCTCTTTCCAAATGATTAGGGTTTTCATGATTTGCGATGTTTTTGGTTGTTTTTGGGCGTGTCAAGGCTTTTAGGATGAGTCTGTACCACTACCCCCCCCCCCCAACTTTCAAACATGATGCTACGTGTCTGTATTGTGCACGTGGCACGTAAACAATGATACTTGCAATATTGTACAAATGTTTATTGAATAAGTTATTTCATTACATTACAACAGTTTTTTATTATAATTTCAATTCTTATAACGGTTTCTCCAAGGTACGATTTCTCTCGGAGAAGACGCACCATAGTTTATAGATACGTTTTCTTCGGATAACATTTTCTCCAGGGTACGATTTTTCCTGATACCTCTTTGCACGCCATCTAGCGTAATTCAGTGCATGACTGTTGATTTTGCCTCGGTGGTCGTTTGTTTTGCATTGGTGTCTGTTGATTTTGCAAAGGAGGCTGTTGGTTTTGTTTTAATTAAGCTGGTCTGATTCGTATTTTAGCATGTTTTTAAAAATAAGTTGTTCGTTTTGCATTAACGTCTTTTTACCCTTTATACCGCTCATAACGATGACAAGAAGAAGATTATATATCAGTTTTTAAGTAAAGCAAATCATCAAAAAGATACTATTAAACCAAACATTAAAAAATAAAAATAAAAATCGAAAAATGAGTTTCAGAAAAAAAATATTTATAATAATGGGGGAGGGGTCGTATTTTTCTATCATAAAAATTAATCATTTTTGAAATAAATCTGAATTTCGTTCTTATATTCCAGAGAGTGCATGTCCTGTAAACTCTTAACGTCAATAACCTCTCGTGTCATAATTACCGTTGTTTTTATCCAGTCAAAAGTATTCATTCCAGGGTTCTCAAATATGCATTCTGATCCCTCAAAATCACATAATATATCACCAGTGTCTACAAAAATGGCTTTCCTTAAAATTGCTTGGTTGTAACACCTCTTCTATACATATTGATAGCATTATGGAATATAAATTTGAATTTTTATGGTATAATTATATGGAAATTTAGAAAAAAAATGGCTAGCGAATAAGACAATGTTAATGGATTATAATAAGGGAAAAGTAAAAGTGAAAGCAAAATACAAGTTTTAACATATTAATCATTAGATAATAAATGGTTTGCATCACGTTTTTACAATTCGAAATTGATAGAAATGAAGTTAGATAAGAATAATTATGCTAACACTGAAATGTTCGAATGCTGATGTCAGGTTTAACGTCGTTCATTAAAACTTACTTGAATATGTGTCGCAGTACTTTCCAGAAAATCTGCTTTCGCAGGAGCAAATGAAATCACTGTCTCCCACATCACTGCATTTTCCATGCACACAGGGTATCTGTTTACAACCTAATAAAAGTATCTTGAGTAAGAATAATTAAGATGTTCATGCTTTATTTTAAACATGACGTCACTACAATATGTCTCACTGAAAGAGATTAAATAATAATAGTAAATTTACTTCAAATCATCAGTTAATTTAATCAAATGTTAACTTGACTAAGTGTTAAACTTTTGCCTTGTAATGTAACATTGACGTGATCAATAGTGTGCCCATTTTTGCGTTAGGTAATATATCATGTTCGTTTAAATAGTTCTCACTGATTTAATACCTATTGACATTTGATTAAACAATCAATGTGGTAACATATCTGTTTGTGTTGATGGTTGATCTTTTTATGTTCTTGAAAAAAAGAGATACTTTGACGATAGACTAAGGCTTAACTCGTTGGTCTTGGTAGTACCTGTATTCACTTATTGTCATATCTATCTCAGAGACTTTTTAACTAACGCATTTACCTTCTCCTACAGATGAAATGGTCAAGTTGAAGCCTTTTGTCGCTGTGGCCGTGGACGCGAACGCACTGTCAAATGTCAGCAACATTAAATTGGGGTTTCCATAATCCGAGGTAACATATGTCTCCTTGCGTACCTTTCCACACCGTCTAAAATATTTATTTTTATTAATGATATGTAAATGTTTTTATTCTGTAGCATACTGACATTGGCAGTGTTGCACTATGATACTATATCTAAATAATCATTTGTAATTGTTGTACCATTAAGGAACATTGGTATATAACAAAACACTTGACTATAGGGCCGGTATTGGTTTCTGTCTTTACAAAAAGCACATCAATTTCCGTTCCACTTCTTGATTTCAGGCTATACACAGTAAACTCTTAGGTTCTAGTTCTCATAATGTATAGTGATTGAAAAATAAAGTATCACAGTCGTTGTCCGAGTAGTAAAAAAAAGATATTAATTATATAGAAAAGGTGTTACAGAATTAAAGAAAATTGAAAATCCTAAAATTTTATGATCTCACAGTCATATGAAGAGCTGTTTAATGATAATGAAACAAATTCAAAAAACATGAACCTCCAGAAATTTAATATACAATGTACCTCAGTTTAAATATACATGTATTCATTTTTTATATCTTGAGCTATAAACGTAAGTTTACCTAGGACCAGTTTGTCCAATTAGGTTGTACCGTATCTCTAGCCAATGGTCGCACGCTGACCCGGCGGTGGTTAGGTCCATCTCTTCTATGGTCATTTCTACAAATTTTCCTGCATTCACCTACGGGAATATGACCCATTGCTACCTTACATCGTGAAAACTAGCAACTGGCAAATGTCGCGTGTTACTTAACATAGCTGAAGCATCTTACCAAAGACACAAACATAAGATTTTTTAATTTAAAAAATCAAAACCCTGAGAACTCGGCTTTCACTATAATCCTTTTTTCTAAGAATGATATCGCGGATATTTACGACAAACTTGCCTTCACCAACCAGACACACTTTTTGCCGGTTGGATAAGGACCACCATTGTTGAAGTTTGGTGACGTTATAGTCCTGGATTCTCCGTCGGCTAGGTCTATAATTCCCGGGCCACATTCTGCTCAGTGTGTAAAACAAATTAAATTGTTTTAATTTAGAAAATGTACATTCTATTGAAATAAATTATTCAAAATTAATTTTTTTAAAACAAAAGATAGAAAAATCAAATTGGCATACTTAAGAACATTCATTTGAATGTGCATAGTCGCTGTTTAGATTTATCAGCCCACAGCAAATTCAGTTGATGATTAAACCATTTGACTTTGAAGTTTCATATATCGTGTTCAATTTTATCAACATACCGGTAATACGTGAAGAAAAAACAAGTTTATTAATCAGTTATTTACAACTTTGAGGAGGTTTTTTTTTAACTGATTCCGTTTCTAAGGCAGTCAATTATGCTTAACGTGTCTACCTCTAATTTGATATGTAGAATTCTTATAGGCTATTGGTAAAAGGGTCACCTACCAATTTACTATTTGAAAACAATCTTGGCTAGAAAACATGTAAGTTGTAGAAAAGAAAAAAAAATATCCTTTAAAAATGTCATGATCATTCGTTTTGTCTTCGGTCTTCATTTATACCAAAGTATATGCATCCTTAAATAATTATATTTATACTGGGTATCGTCTACCTTATTTCTAAAATCTAATCTAGTTCTATACACGTAGGCAAAGCCGAATCACACCCAAGCAAGTATAAATCAATTTGTCCGCGTAGTTGGGTCGCAAAGTCTTCAGCACATGGGTTAAATACATACTCCTTTTATAGCAAAAAAAAAAAAAAAAAAAAACCAAAACAAAAAAGTTAATTGTGTACAAATCCGTCAGTCTCTTCCGGCTTTATTTACCTATTCTTAGAATTCCGATGACCTGTTACCTACCACTATGGTTA
Organism: Magallana ariakensis; assembly: GCA_020458035.1. NCBI lineage: Eukaryota > Metazoa > Mollusca > Bivalvia > Ostreida > Ostreidae > Magallana > Magallana ariakensis. The sequence continues at coordinate 54,503,281 of CM035818.1, forward strand.
TGAACAAGAAGGTGCATCATAATCAAACCAGGTAATTTTTTTTTACCTGAAAAACCTATAGACCATTAGAATGAGTTCTTAACTCTAAACATATCACTTATTTGGAATGGGAAAGAATGTGTTAAAATTGAAAATAATTAAAAAAAAAAAAAGCTGTTACCTGGATCAGTAGCGACGGACTGACACAGATCCCCCGTGAGTCCATCAGGACAGTGACAATTACAGGTGTGAAGTACAAAGCCCCCGTTCTGACACTGCTTCAGAGGGGTGTTTCCATCGGCGCCCCGGCAGGGTGCTATAAAAAGTCAATGTTATTGATTTTTTTTATCAAAGTACAAACAAGAAATTGGATTTTAGCCAATGAAATATTAAAGAAAATGAACTAATAAAATTAGCTGATTTGTCATGGAGGAGTGTGAATTTAGTAGAAAAAGTAGAACTTCTATTACATAATTACTATTTATCTAATGTGACTCATAAATGTAACGAAGAAATACATTATCTAAATCAGAACTATATCAACTATTGTACATACATAATAACATAGTAGAGTGTATAAATTTAAAAAAATAAATAAAAATGCAAAATAATGAAAAGAAGAAATTGTTCGAAATTGTTCGTTTTACGAACCTGACACCAACGCCATTACAAAGATTAAAAACAAAAATTACATAATTTTGTTTTTGGAATTAGCATTCTCTAGATAATGCTTTCTCTAGCAATATTTTCTTAGTTAATTATGAAACAGTAAAAATGCCTTTAAATATCTTATTTTCAAGGTCCACTGCACTGGTAAAAATAATAAATTTTTCCACCATAGCTTCACAGACTAACACTCTGCCGGATAATTATGCCATTGCCAAGGTGGCATTTTGCACCCGTTTAAGCTGCATGAATAAAAAATTTCAAATATGCCATATGCTAGCTTAGAGAGTTTATAACATTGTTATTAATGTTTCTCACCTGTCAGGTGAGATTTACCTTTGAAGAATAAATCCCTTCAGGAAAAAAAATATCCCACAGGGAAAACAATTTTCCTGTAAGATATTTGGAATTTCCTACCTGAATAAAAGAACATCCTACACGGAAACAAATTCCGCATATATTTTTAACAAATATTCCATATGATTTATTGATCCGATAGTAAATTTTAATTTCCTATGGGGAAACAACCTGTCTGAATCAATTTCGAATTCCTGTAGAAAGTACTTTTTTCATATAGGAAATCTTATTTTGGGGGATTTTTTTAAACTACAGTAAGATTTTCAATATTTTATGTAGGAAAATTATTTCTCCTATGGGCATTACTTTTTACCTATGGGATATTAATTCTAAAAGAAAAATATCTTTACTGTCAGGTGAGACATACATGTACATGACGTAAAAACAAAGGTGGTGATATATATACTCTCTAGACAATTGTCGATCATTTGGCATATATACATTTTAATGAAACTGCATCTTAAGCGGGTATAAAAATGCCACCTTTGCACTGACGTAATCATCCGGCACAGTGTGTTGTATAGATATTGAAAATTCTGATGGTCAAAACCGTGACTTCCCAACAAACAGTGGGGCCTCTAGAGGGTTAAATTTTACATAGATATATATAGGTAACTTTTTAAAAATCTTATACTCGATATCTCCAATTATGCTACATTTTGTGAGATAACTTTACAAACATTCTCAGATAAGGTAGAATCTAAATTGTTCAAATCGTGACCCCGGACCGATACTGGGACCCTAGAAGGAGTTAAAAGTGTAACATAGAAATATTTATTTAAAATGTAAAAAAAAATCTTTTTCTAAAAAACTACAACGCTTAAACTTGCAATATTACTATGCAAGCTCCTAAGATACATGTAGTGTAGACTCTAAATTGTTAAAATCCTGAACCCCGAGGAGCACTGGGGACCCAAGAAGGGTTCGAAGTTAAACATACAAATATAAAGGAAACATGTTTTTAAAAATTCATCTTGCTACCACTTGTGATGTTTCTATGCAAGCATCCTAAGATAATGTAGATTCTAGATTGTTAAAAACAATGACCCTAGGACAAATACAGAGGCCCTATTAGGGGTCAAAATCTAAGATAGAAATATTTATGGAAAAAGTTTAAAATTCTTCTTCTCAAGAAATGCAATGCTGCGTTTAGTTATTTTACAATGAATTAGCATCCTCATATCTTCGTATCCTCATATTAAGATCACAGTGACATTCTTTATGATAATTATATAGAGTTCTTTATACAATTTTGTTATCTTTAAAACGGTGAAGCCTAAGATAATAAGACGGCCATATGATACATCTTATGTTTTAGGTTATAATGTCCAAAAAAGGCATCTTTTTATGCATTGTTAAATGTTTTGTCAAATCTTAGAATACATGAGAGTTTTACAATATTTTCAAAAATTTCATGATTAAACATTTCGAAATAAAAAAGATAAGAAAAATTGTTCAGGTGAGCGATGTGGTCAAAGGGCTTCTTGATCATTTTCATCGTGATTGGTATGTAGTATGTATCAGTTTGATTAACATGCTGACATATCAACCAACAAAAACTCAACACAAAAGAATAAATAGTGGTTATACTTTGATTACCTGTACAGTTGTAACCATCAATAATGTCCTGTATATCGTAAAACATGAGTCCAGTGGCAGAATCAGCCAGGAAGTCCAGGCGCCGGTCCTTAAACTCCATAGTAGGCTGTCCGTTCGAGCTAAATGCCTGAAATTGTTTAGGGAGTCACAGTTTGGACAATTGAGAATCAACAATAAGTCATGATGCTTGTATATAAGTAGCTTTTTTGATTATAGCATCTAAATTTTGATTTGTTCATTGTCGGTTATCCCCAAGGGATTATGATTTGATCTAATATGAATTGTCACTATAAGTGACTGATTTCAAAGAAGTTTCAGTTTCTCTATAATTGAATTCTTCAATTTTTTATGCCAAACTATTGAAAATAATGAATGATCGCCCCTTGAAAGAAGGCAAGATTTTTTGTTTCAACAAACATAAATTCCCGTTGACCAAAGATCCTTTGTTGACATTTGCCAATTGTTCTGAATAAATCCATACCTAAAATGTTAACAGACAAACAGACAGGCGGATCAAAGTTATCGGAAAAACTCACTTGAGATTTCAACTCAGGTGAGATATAAAAAACATTCAATATTAACCACTATATTTAGACGTTATGAACTACAAGTATTAAGAGGTCCTATCCCTTTCTGTATACGTTATGATTACGTTTATGATTTTTTACCCAGCATATTATGGAATTTATATATCTAAGCTTAGGCAAAGGATGTAGATAAACCGTTGCACAAAAAATAAGAGATCATTCATCACTACTCATCAAAATATGCTGTACTATTAGCTTTTTTTTTTTTTTTTAAAAGTTGTATACATAAATCTCTTTTTGATTATTGTTTTATCGTGTAAACGATAGGAAAGTCAATTCAACATTTTTCATTACAAATCTTTTATAATGTATTTGCAGTGTAATATCGATCCTTTTATTATTTGGTTTTATTGGTTTAATATATGTAAACTTCTTAACCAGCTTGTGATCGAAACTCTTAGATCCTTAAAATGTAATTTTATTGCTAGTAAAAAAAAAATAGAATATAAAAGTTGCTGGGGGAACGGAAAAACCATTTCAAGTTCAAATTCTCAAAGCAAGATAAAATGCATCAAAGAATGACCACACAAACAGACATACTGACAAACTATAGTGGAGCACAGACTCATAGTCGTAAGGGTTATTATCCAGGGTTTTGGATTTAGCCATGTTGTGGTTGTCTTCCCCTCCCTGAATGTTGCTCCATAGCACGGTAACGTAATTATCTCGGTCATTCCTAGATTGTTCGTGCTTTTGACCTATGGCATGTGCCATTTCATGAACAGCTGTAGAAACCTGCAAAAATACGCCATGGTTCAATTACGGCAATAAAATGTTTTAATGACATGGTAACTATTTCGATTAAAATTTGAAGTTCTTCCTATTCTGGTGATTAAACTACTTGAGTTTTTTTAAATTCAATTATCTGATGTCAAGAGAAAATTATGTCACATTTCTTTGTTTTCTATACAATGTTGAGACAAGTTTTAAATACTCTTAGGTTGTTAAGCAGACATGACTGAATTTAAACAAAAGAATGTGTGTATCAAACTAGGGACTGTTTAATTGGCGGCATGATAACTTGCAAGTACAAAAAAGATAATACTTTAAGTTTAACAAAAGTATAATGTATATAAACAGACCAAATCACGTGTCTTATTTATGTTATAAAGCATATGATCCCTCACACCGTTGTTGCCTTTACCTAGACAGCTGACATTTAAATTATTAGAATCACTATACATTATTCAATTCCTTAATATAGCATTGGTAATAATAGAATGAAAAAGCAAAACTGAAAAAAAGTTCAGCTTACATCGAACATTGCTCATTAAAGCAATAACATATATGTATAGACATCTCAACTCTGACCCAACGCGTTATCGAAACTTTATACCGGTATATATATTAACCACATTACCGAAATACATCCAGGATTTTGTAAACTGATTGGTTGTTTTTCGGAGAACACTCTGCCAACATATGACCAGCATCCACTGTAACAAAGCAAAGGAATTTGATATCATCAATATTTAGAGCAACACCCATTGTAACTCATGACAAGGCATCGGTATTATCAATATATGAGCAAAATCAATAGATTTTCAATAGTTTTGTCAAGGACCGCGGAATAAAGTACGTACCTTTCAGAAAAGAACTCAATGTATGTAGAATAGGAGGCTTTGGCAGCCTCTGTGGAACCTTTTGGAACCCATTTCAAACACGTGTAGTCGGAAAACTGTTTTATGGCTTTATTAATAACATCCACAGACTTTTGGTCATTGGCTAAATGGTTTATTTAAAACAAAAACACATAAAACCTTACATGAAAAAAAACGTTCTTTAATTAAATAATTACAACTTTAATTAAATAATGTTTGTATAAATAAAATAAAAGATAACAAAGTTATAGTATGTTTTTCATTGAAAAATTAAAAAATTCGTTTAATGCACAAAGAACAAAGAATCACTCACTATACCAAGCATTTATAAAGAAAAAAACGTACATAAACTGCTATCAATAGTGTAAGGGATAATGTTATCAGTCCAAAGGCGGGCCCTTTCTAAGAAATTTCTCTTTCTGTCACCATTCTGTAATGCATAAAACAGATGTCTAAAAATAACATGTAGATATCAAACTGGTCATTACATGTTATTTAAACATTTGTGTAATGTCATCTTTTGTTGAACCATCTGATTGTTTACAAACTGACTGACCATCAAATTAGTTGATTTTTTGACATTGACTCACCATCTAATTGGTTAGTTTCCTGAAATTGACCTACCATCTGATTGGTTGGTTTAATGACACTGACTTACTATCTGATTGGTTGGATTACTGACACTGACTGATTACCTGATTCAGCTCCTCAATTTGTTGCTGCGTCAAGCGATGACCGTCATGGGTATCACCAAATACCTTTCCTTTCTTAGAAGCGACTTTTTCGATACCCTCTGGCTAAAACATTATGTATTTAAATAAATCATGCGTAAAGTCAGCTGGCTGCATAAAGATACTTTACTTGAAGGAACACGATTTCATTAATTGTCTTTTAAAAACCTGCATGTAGATTGAAAATATGAAACTTATACATTTGCCTAGGTCATGATTTTAAATAGTAGATTGATTCCTCAATACCAAACATAAATATGTTTTAAAAGGGCTCTATTATTGAATTCGATAAATGTACATGTATTAAGCTTCAAATACATGTAACAGAGACATTTACTGTACTGTCTCAATACCGTTATATACGTTGCTTTTATTATGATCATTCAGTCATTTAATATTTGCAGTAACTGCATGCTTAACACGATTGTGCAATACCAGATGTAAAAGAATTGATATTTCTATAACGTACGTGTTGGTTGTGTTTTGAACCTTCATCCACAAACATGCTCTCTAGCAGATTAACCATTTTCGAGTCGGGATCAACATTACCCTAAAATAGAATTGAATTTATTAAAAAAGAATAAATCTTACGTGCCATATGATATGTTTTTTTGGTTTTGATTTTAATATTTAATAATATTTAAAAATCAAGTAAAAGAACATATATATTTTTTTATTATTAATATTCCCACTAATTTCTCTGTCAAATATTCTATAACTTATTCTAAATGCCAATATTCCATTAAAAAAAATCTTGTACTATATCTAGAGGAGTTAAGCTCTACAAACCTCAATCAAATATAAAACCCTCATTTAACAATACCTTCAGTGTTTCTTGAATGAGTCTTTCCCCTCCCTCTGGTTCATGCTGATCCTCTTCCTTGTTTTGAATGATGCGTGGAGGTTTTTGTAGTTGCTTAAGCGCGCGGGCAATCAAATCAAAGTCGATGCCTGCTTTCTTATTGTCCCTTTTCAAATCAGCTTGGTTCTGCAAATCAATACAAAAGTCTATTTTCTGAAAACAGTTTTGTATTTATGAGTTAATATTTTATCATTTTATTTATGTCTAAAAATTTCTTAAAATTTTTCAGATTTCATAAAAATACATTTTAAGGATTTATAAATACAGGTGCCATTTTTTTAAAACTAGGATTTAAATTAATTACAATTTGATTACAGTCTTACATATCATATAGGCAATATCTTTTAATGGACCATTACCATGGACCGAAACAGATACTATTTTGCCTAATTTTTTATTGATATACGATACTTCATTTATTTATTATAACACAAAAGTGCGTGATTTCCCCTAGATTAAGCGATACTTTATATCAGTGAAAGACATGCGAGATCATTTTCTATTCCTCCTCCTGGTTTTTAATTTCAATGTCTAGTTTGCTGAATTTGTTTAATGAGAAGTGTATTATCATTAGTTTTGTCACGCAATGCAATATCCGACACTGACAGGCAGGTATTGTAGCTATAAACACTGCGAATCTATATCTTAACCTCCTGCACGGCATGTATTTCTCAGATTTTACACTTTCACTAAATCTAATACCTAATGATACAAAAATGTACCTATTAGACATTTGACTTTAAGAGTATCCACGATATTACTGAGAAAACCGACAAGGCCTTTTTCATGAGGTTATTTTTCACCATGCTGCTTAGAGAATGCCGATGTTCTCATATTGTTATATCCATCACGGAAAGCTTTATCTGATATGTAGATATGACAAACATAGGTATCAGGTAATCTTATCATGACTTTTAGTCTGACAATATCTAATTCACCCCGTAATACTTTTAATGGCATCAATAGACAAGATAGCTCTTACCTAAGATTTACCAACTATGCATTATCCCATAACTCCGACTACATGTATTTGACAGTGTACCATTTAACACGGATATGTAGTTTTAAAGTGATAACATTTTTTAAATATATAGAAAATGATATGCAAATGCATCAAATGCGATATCCTTATATCACGAACAAACAAAAAGGCCAATGCTCTTGTTCAGAGAAATTGTTTCCATAATCAAGATGAGGGACAGTAGTCACTGTCATTGAATGATGTAATTTTCACGTAATATATATATTCAATTTTACCCCTATTACAAGTGTTATTTTAATTTAAATATGAATAATAGATTTTATTGATCCATCATTTAATTTTAAGTCGATACCTTGAGTACATGTGCTGAATGTCTTTTCCTTAGTTCGTTCAGGATTATTCTTGCATCTCTTTTCCGAATAACTGTCAGTAGAAGCAAAGGAAGTCAAACTAATGCTAAATATTACGGGAATATGATGTCTAATGAAACTTCACTCTGCATCTTCAGAACAAAGCTATATGATAATAGTATGCAGTGGCGTAGCTTTCATTGAAGCATGGAAGCACGTGCTTCCACATTGTTTTCTTTTTTTATTTTATGATAATGATGAAGTAAGCATCTTAAACATTAAAAACTGGGGTTATTTTGACGAAACTCCCTTTTTTGGATACTCAACATTAAGTGTCTAAAATGCTGAAAACTCGCCAGCTTCAGGGGGTTTCGCCCTCTGTGCCCCCACCAGGGCTTCGCCCTGGACCCATTTGGGGCCTCCAGGTGGCCCCCAAACACCCTGCCTTAATTTGCTTCCACATTAAACAAACCTAAGCTACGCCCCTGGTATGTGGTACGTATGAAACTCCTGAACCAGCTTCGTGCTTTAAATGATTTAATTACGTAAAAAACGAGGTTCATGTCCCCATCAACATTTTAAAAATATCTATGCAGTTTTTTTAAACAAATCAATGTTTCATTTCAAAAATCGTATTATTTAATTAAACTTATGTATATACCCACTTGTTAGCTCATCTGAGCCGTAGGCTCAAATGAACTTTTTTTTATCAAATTTGTCCGTTGGCTGTCGTCGTTGTCGTTGTTATCGCCGTCGTCGGCGTAGTCGTAAACTTTTTACATTTTTATCTTCTTCATCTGGGCCAATTACGACCAAACTTGGCACAAAGCCAAGTCTGGCTTTGAACAAACTTGAAAGCCCTTTTCCCAAGCTTGGATGCTCTGTGCCAAGTTTGGTTGAAATTGACCAAGTGTTTCTGGAGAATAAAGGTTTTAATTTTGCTTACTGTATTTTCACTCTTTCTTAATCACCTCACCTGTAAGAGGATCTGGCCCAAACAACTTAAAAGCCCTCCCATGAAGGATGTTTTGTGCCTAGTTTGGCTGAAAATGGCCCAGTGGTTCTTGAGACCAACATTTTTAACCCTAGTGTCACTCTTATCTAAGTAGCGGAATTGGTTTTAAGCGTTTGCTATTGATTTAAAAATCATTATTTTTAATCCGACCCCGTTAATTTTAACTTTTGTTAAATTTTCAAATACATTCTTTTGTGACAGTTTCTATAATTCTAAAAACTATCTAATTTTACTTCATTTTTTCACTCTTGTACTTTAAAATTTGAAAAGAGTAAGAAGAGTGAATAAAATAATAACAACGAACTCCACAAAGAACAAAGGATACCCTTAAGGGTTTCTGTTACATGTACATGTACCTGTTATAACTTGTCAAACAATGTTATATTGTGAAATTTTAACCGCACCCCATCCCGGATGCGCTGTTGCATACAATTGAATGATATTTGGATAACTTATCCTATGACTATGTAACGTTTATTCTTTAATCATAAGAAGCGGACGTATCCGTCCAAAACAAAGGATGGATAAATTTTGAATTAAGCTCCATTTAGTTTTTGTACAAAAAGGTAGTAATATATATATATATATATATATATATATATATATATATATATATATATATATATATATATATATATATTTATATATATATATATATATATATATATGATTGCGCCCATGAGAAAAGGGTGCTTATGACATTTTTTGCACATTTTTAGATATTTACATAATTGAATTAAACACAGCTTAAAGTTGTCAAATCTAAAATTTTATGGCTATACGCTAATTCTAAGTAGAGTTTTTTGTCCATTAACAGTAACTATTTCAATACAAAAATCACGACTTCCTGTTTCACATACGCAACGTCAACAGATTTTTTTTTAAAGTAAAGGTGATCAATCATGACTGTGAATTAGTCGTTTAATAAACGTTAAATACATCACCTTGTTATCAGTATCTTATTACATTGTTACGTATAGTTGTATGCTTGCATCTATGCTATTCATTTATTTCAAAAACAAAGGTCTGTTGTTGTTGTTGTTATTTTTTAAATCATAAATAAAAATGTTTCTACTGACAGCGCAGTTGTCTGCCAGTGAAAAGTTATTATTCAAAAAAAGAAATGGCGGTTGTTTGGTTTTAGTTTCAGTTATTGCAATGTTTGTGCTTATCCTGATATATGTATATCTATGCAATGTGTATCGTTTCGATCCTCTCAAATTGTCGTTTAACTGTATTCCACCTGTATCTCAAACGACCGTGTTGTGCGCGGCCATCGCGCTAGGTTCCGTTCGTCATCGAAAGCAAGATTTTTGTCTTGCCTAGATGGCCGAGTGGTTAGCGCGGTGGCCGAATGGGTTCCGGAGGTCGTGAGTTCAAGCATCGGCCGGGGCGGATGTGGAGCTCCAACAAAGTGAATTTCCTTGTGCTTTATATATATATATATATATATATATATATATATATATATATATATATATATATATATATATATATATATATATATATATATATATAATCCAAAATGAGTAAAGTTAATCCACACAAGTAATAAAAAATAAAAAATATCAGAAACTTTTCTGTTATTTTTTATTTTATATATATATATATATATATATATATATATATATATATATATATATATATATATATATATATATAACTTCAAAAACAAGCGAAGATTTTTGAAAATGTTGTGGATTTGTTCATTATATAAAACCAAAACATCAAAATAGTAACCGGTATTTTATTTGAAATTTATTCTATTCGGTTTTCGTCTGCATTGACAAATGTTAATTACTGGACTTAATTTGGAAAAATATGATATCTATAAGCAACGTAAAGTTGTTAAAAAAAAACATGTTGGAAACGTGTACATATGATATTCGTTGCTTGAGGAACACACGCTTCGAAGTTAGAATCTTACAAATACTGTAAATTCCTTATTTTACGGGAATACTTTCTTCCGCGATTCAACTGTTTTGTATCAAACCGCGAGAATATAAAATCGCGAGCACCATTTTTTTGTTATAAATTCATATAGTTAAAATCTGTCTGAAAAATAAAAGCGAGATTTTAAAATCCGCGAGAGTTTATTCTCGCGATTTTACGCGGATATTAATTCTCCGCGTTTAATAGGGAATCTTCAGTACTTTCTTGTTAAACATTTAATATTTATTTTGAATATGTGAGGGCTTAATTATCATTCATATCCCTACATGATAAATAAAAATTTGGTTTTTTTTGCAAATTATGTTGTCTAAAGGAATGTCTTAGTAATACAAATAATTCTGCTAAAAAAAGATAAAAAAGATAAAGAGATAAAAAAAAAATCAGCGTTGCAATTTTAAACCTGGACATGGACAAATCAAAGCTATTAGAAGTTAATTTATGTTTAAAAAGGTTTGATGTAAAGATTTTATTTAAATAAAGAGGGTGTTGCAAAAAAGCAGGATTATTACCGTCTTCCTTGGAAGACGGTATAAAGAGTTGAAATAATTTACAGTCTCCGGGTTTTGCACTTCCTCTCCTTTGTGATTGGTAGAAAATACATGATGTGAAAATTAACATTTATTTCATTGGTTGAAAAACTGTTCGGCGCAAGGGAGATAATTTTCTGATGATCTTTTTTACGTACGACTTAACAATTTTCGTAGATTTTAAATCTTAAAAAGTGAGAAAACGAAAAAAGCAATAAAATTAGCTATCAATGAAATTCAGACTTAAATTTTTCAGTACAACTAGTTGAAAGCAATGTTCTATAATATCTATTGAAAGTTTTTGTTCTTTTCTTTTTGGATTGTTTTCGCAAGTACAAAAATGTGAAAATTTGATACGGTATGTCTAATATCAGTAAAAACGATACGGTATCGGGTAAAACTAGAATCATTTTAACAGGAGCTTGGACTTTTGGTAGTTGCGGCAAACAGCTTTGTGACATAGGCCTGTCTATTTCATTGCTGGCCATACAACCATGGCTCTTTGAAAACAACTAGATTTGTCTGGCTTTGGAGCTAAGACTACGCAATCGGTGTATATTTCGCTTGAAACCAGCGTCATTTTTAACTTGTTTTGACGCAGGAATAGATAGTTACGTCCTACTGAAAGTCCAAGGTCTTGTTAAAATGGTTCTAATATCAGTAAAACAAGTGCTGAATGTTTAGGTATTAAGTTTGATTTTATTAAAGAATACGGCCCTTCCTAATATCTCTTTTTCCCTAATAGTCGATCTCAACTCACAGGCACGTGGTACGCATTTCTCAATTTTAGGAGCGCACGCTTAGGTACATTAAAGGGACTTGGACACGATTTGAGCTTAAAATTTTAAATTTTGTTTTTCCATTTTTATTGTTTAGAATGGTTAATATGGGTATATTTAATGCTTTGTCAAAACTTGAAAGTCAAATATTGAGCAAGATACACAGTTTGAAATTCTTTGTTTTGTAAACAAAGCCAGAGTCTTGTTATTGTTTACATATGTGTTGTACTGGTATAAGTTTCAATCTAATGTTGCTTTTTTCTGTTTTTAATATTATTTTTGAACACATTGAATCGTTTTATCTTGTTTGCCACGAGTCATTTTGTCAAATAAATAGTAATTCATTACTTATCATTATTTGTAAACAAATATAAGACTCGAGCTTTGTTTACATAACAATGAATTCTTACCTCTTTATCTCTCTTATGACTTGACTTCAAACATTCAGATTTTGGTCAATCATTCAAAATGCACAAGTAAACAAGTTTATACATAAAAAACAAAAAATAAAATTTTGAACTCAAATCGTGTCCAAGTCCCTTTAAAAAGGTTTCAAATGCCATTGCATGTAGAGGAAGGCGACCTTATATATAAAAAAGAATTGAATTTCCTTTGATAACTTATTGCTGTTTAAAGTTTGCTCTAAAGACGGTAAGCTTTTTTAAAAAGCTAAACTTGTATTACCTAACGTGGAAAGGACCTTTAAATATCCGTATCGATTGAAGAGTCATATCTTAATATAAAGACACATTACGTAGACAACTATATTAACATAGCGGGTATGTTCCGTATGTAGGCAAAATACACAAACATTTTACGCTCATTTCTATCGAACACCGCAACAAACATTTGATTTTCATAAATTCATACAGTTAGGAAGATGACCATATATATATATATATATATATATATATATATATATATATATATATATATATATATATATATTGTCGTTTAACTGTATTCCACCTGTATCTCAAACGACCGTGTAGTGAGCGACCGGCGCGCTAGGTTCCCTTCGTCATCGAAAGCAAGATTTTTGTCTTGCCTAGATGGCGTAGTGGTTAGCGCGGTGGCCGCTCACTGCTAGGAGAATGGGTTTCAGAGGTCGTGAGTTCAAGCCCCGGCCGGGGCGGAGGTGGAGCTCCAATAAGGTGAATTTCTCTGTGCTTTATATATATATATATATGTATATAAATTTTGTATTCTGATGTTAGCATAATATATTAATTAGATTTCTACTGTCCAGTATGTTTAAAATATCATTCTTTGGAGATACATGAATAAATATGATTCTGACTCTTCAAAAGAGTTGTAATCATAATCATCGCATGTTTCGACTATATCTAAGTTCACGTCTAGTCTTGATAAAAAGATGAAACAAATTTATCCGTACATATTGACAGCTTCATCACCGATTCATAATTTTTTAATTGAATTTGTTGCTTTTAACAACCTTTGCATATATCTAAGAGGGGAAAAAACTTTCTACATAAATGCCTATTTTTTTTTTTTGAAATCCCTTGTTGAGAATAAAATGTTTGTAATTCAAGTTTATAACGGGGACTTCACACAGTAAGTAATGTTGAAAAAAAATAAGCACGCATAGAACATATTACATTAACAAGGTTAACGTTTAAATAACTTTGTTCTGACATTCTTAAATTATCTAGATTACCTTTTCATGAGATTAAAAGAAATATGTATGAAAAAATTCCAACTGTGCCGAGATTCAAACCCAATAAAAGGTATTAATGATTTTTTCCAAAAGTAAGATTTTAAAAAATATGCCACTTTGAAACAAAAATCGAAAATAGCAGTTTTCAAGAAATTGTCTGTCTGTAAACGTAATGATTAAATTAATCTTGTTTTAAGGAGACAGTTTTTCCACAACAGAGAGGATTCCCCTTTTATAAAGCATGCAATCTTCCACATTTGTCTGTGTAACCATTTTAAAATTTATTTCATGGTCTTATAAAAATTAGTGCAAACTTTCCAGATAAAATTCTACACTACTTAATGTACAACGTTGCATGAAAAAAAAGATTTACATCGAATCCTTTAACTTTGATTTTCCATTTTATCTGCAACTCCTTTAGGGAAAAAATAGCATAGGAACTGCAACAGCTTCTTTTTTTTTATTTTTGTGTGTCCCAATAGATTAAACAATTATAGCCAATAGATTTATATTTTTTTTAATTAAAGATTGAACGTACCTTTGTCATTTTGTTCATCCGGAGCTAGGTCTGCAATACCATGAGCAACCAGTAACACCAATATCACGATAGCTGACTTCATGAGACCCATCGCTATCAGGTTTGACAAACTTCAAATTGAGGGTCTCCTTATAAAGCGGTATCTCTTCCACGCATGTTAAAGTGCTTTGGGAAGCTTTTTATAAATTGTAGCAATTTGATCTTTTCTTGGTGTATATACAAATCAAGAATCACGAAGAAAAATTATTTACACAAGGGTATATTAATACAACCTAAAAGTGCATTAATTACAATGCATTTGACACTAGATGAAAATGTCAATGATTCGGCGAAAATAAGATGGATTTTATTGCTTTCACCAGAAAGAGGAAACTAAAAACCAGCAGGCATGTTCACGAAACTTTCCTTAGTTATGACCTAAGTCTGTTCCTAAGATTTGACTTAGGAAAAAAGCTAGGAACATCCAAAGATCAACTTAGGACCCGTCTTAAGATGTAGCTCGACGGTAACTTAGGAACATCTTAAGTTAAGATATCCAAATCTTCTACAACCATTCTTCTTTTTTTTTTTACATGTATTCGTACAGATCAAATTTGAGAGACTTTTGTAGGGATTAATCATTCAACATTTTGCCAGAGAAAATTGTACGTTTCGGTAGTTAAAACGGTAGGCCTAAAACCAGTAATTTTAATGTAATCATTTTAAAAAACATATAAATTTACCTTAATATAAATCACAGTCCAAAAACAGTTTAATAAAAAAAAAACCCCAACAAAACAAAAGAAAAAATAACCCCCTCCCCCAGAAATCCAAATGACTACTACTTTTTGAAGAAAATATGTATCAAGACAGAATTGGTTTAAAAGCGAATAATTATTTAACTAACACGTGTGCATTCTTTTAGTGTAGAGTAACATTGATAATCTTGTCATTCAGGCACATGTAATACATAAACACGCGCTTTTCATATATTTTAACGTTACATGTAGAAACACACACGTACAAACACAACAATTTTTGAAATTTCCCTTTAATCCACAAAAAATAGAATACACAACATGTTTTAAAATAAGAAATAAGTTGTAATATATCTCGAAAATACACTAACACAGTTTATTTAACATTAAGAATTTTTTAAAGATTATTTTTTCGGAATGAAGTTATAGAAATTTAGAATAATCATCCATGACTTATATAAACCGATGTAAATTTATGTTTTAGACAAGGACATTTGAATAATTTCCTAAAGTAATCTAAACAATGAATGTAAATCACTTACTGTTAAATGTAAATATTAGTTTTCATAATAATAATAATTTTCATTCGCCAAACAGAGACAGTGTCTGCGAAAAAAAAATTGCTTAATTTGTCAGCTTCCAGGCAGGCTTGTGTTAACGGGGACGGTGGTGAGAGTTCGTGGTCCCTCTTTAAATAATTTTGAAAAAAATGAACATACATGATAAAATAAATGACTATGACCCCCCCCCCCCGGATTGGGAATTTGAGGTTTGTCGAAAATGCTGGAACTGTAGAAAATATTGCTTTATTCTACCGGTCTTAAGAAAAACCTTCACAGCATTCCCAATATCCCCCAAAAACGTGATTTTACAGCCTTGGGATGGTCCTAGGACAAAGTAAGTGATGTCCTAAAGTTACGTGCTCATGCAACAAGTCTTAAAACTTACATATGTTTGATAACCTTGATTAAAACCTTTTACACTGTATAATTTTACCTTATTTGTTGGTTCTAATGAAGGTGTTGCACTATATGAATTCTATCGAAGGATATTTTCAAAACACCGATATAGAAAAGTTTTCAAACAAACGGATGGATGTCGGACATGACAAGAAAATCTTAGTAAAGACTAAAGGTCAGGTGAGCTCATACCTAATGGTTTGAAAGATAACAATTTAAATAAAAATTAAGTTGTTTTTTTTCAGTTGAAATCTCCTAATAAAGTTTTCGTCACAAATCATAATGACAAAAGTTGAAAATCTTCTTAAAAATTATAATTCATGGATTTTGCAAACACCACTTTATTGAAGCACTTTGATCATCTGTTGTATATAAGCACTGTCATAGCTTGTACCTAGACAACTGACATTCAAACTATTGGAATCTATAAAAAAAATCGTAAAGTTCAGGTCGAATGAAGTTTAAAAACACTAAATATATGGACATTATAACTAACCTTTTGAAACTTTGGTACTTGTATAAATGTTTACATTACCGAAATGCGTCAATACTGAAAACGTTAAGCTCACATAGAACCCATGCCCCTTAAAGCAATGAAATATATTGAAATATCAACTCTGACTCGAAACTTCATACCGTTATATATGTTAACCACATTATCGAAATACAGCCAGTTTTTTTAAACTGATTTGTTGTTTCCCGGATAACTCTAATTTAATTATTTAATTATTTTGTGTTTTTCCCTGAAAACAAAAAAAAAATTCTTTCCATCTACTGAAAACAAATTATCACATCATTTGGCAGAATTGATAGTGCAACACCTCCATAAGAACCAACGAATTAGCTATGCAGTGTAATAGGTGTTAATCAAGGAGACCAAAAATATGTTAGGTTTATACAATACAAACAGACCATCCAGCTGACTTATACTTCATATAACGAATGATGTTGGATCCAGAATGTGTTATTTCCTTGAACCAAGCTTCTTAGACAAAGGTGAGGGTTATAGACGATATCTTAAAATGAATTTAGGGGGATAGATTCTCTCTTTTTGTCCCAATTTGGCTTAGATTTTAAAAGAATGCGTGTTAATAGCAGTAACCTTGAATCAAGTTTTAAAGTCGAATGTCATAGTGATTCTGAATGTAAAATCTTTGTCTGGACGTATTTGTTAACTCATGGGTATAATATGCCCAATACTTTGTAAAAAGATCAGAAAAAATGCATGAAATGACTATGTATAATGATAACGAACATGTTGTCAGCGAGGTTAAGATTTAAAGAAATTCCTCTAAAATATTATTGTCCCCTTTATCATAATTTCAGTTGGTCACCATCGAAAAGAGTTTTTGGTCTTTTATTCGATAAACTACTTGTATGTATACTTGCTTTGCTGACAATTAGGTTCTGTAGAAACAAAAAAAAAACATCCAGTTCTCGTGCTTTTGCGCCTCTGTTTGTGAATGTAATTACCTTTGTTATCAATGTTGTCAATATAATTTTGTACTTGAGCTTAATTTTGCATGAACACTGATGGTAGTGGTATTCGGTAAAACTCACCATACGCATAATTTTAAATTTGTAATTTTGATTTTTTAAATAATCGCCCTTCTTTCCCTGTGTTTTTCATTACTCAAAAACCCCCCCAAAAAACCATTTACTTAGAAATCATAAGTAACATGTAGAAGAACTCTGAACAACAAATATGGTTAAGTTTAATGATTTATCATAAATGAGTAATGTAACAAGTACAGAATCTTACAATTTTATTCAAATTGATTTAAAAAGATAAGAAAGCATTTATCCTGATACAAAGCATAGTTCTATGTTTCATACGACTTTCAATATAAAACTATATAAAACGTCATGTACCGATGATCAGAAGTAGAAAACACTTTCTGTACCACTTAAGGCCGATTAAGAAACATCTGAAAACAATGAGAAAATAATAAGTGTGTAGTATGAATATTTGGCGTCATACAAGTTTTGTAATGGTAAGCTATACAGCCTGCTTTGTCCATAAATTTAAAAAAAATATAATTTAAACTTATTTCTCTATTAATATGCTCATCTTCAGTTACTTTTTTAGTTACCTGTGCAAGGTGAGTCAAATAGTTGAATCGAGTCAATAGCGATGTCACTCCGATATCCATTGCCACGAATTGCCTCAAATTTTATCTGTAAAAAGGTTTTTTTTTACATCGACTTCACAATTATGTTTGTTACTTTAGACAAGAGTGTATCAAACTAGTACTTACAAATTCGGTATTCAGTTATTATGTTGTTTTTATATAATTTCGACTTTGATTTAGGCCAGGAATGAATTTTCAATTAAAATGTAATTGAGACACTAATACAATTTGGTCCATCTAAACATACCACAAGATCGTTAAATGCAGGAATATCGATGGACACGGGAGTCCATATATCCTTTTGATTTCCAGAAAGGTTCCAGATTTCTTGTTCTGAATTGCGTTCACCAGCTAAGACTCTTAGTTTTCCTATGTCACGGCCATTCATATTGTAGTAGAATCGGAGACATGTCCCACCTGTTAAAGGATACGTTTTTGTTACCAATTAAAACCGTTCTTTTTTCTTTTATTTACCAGAACATTCACCAAAAGTCATGAGTACATACGCTTTACCAAGATGTTCTAAATAATACTCATTTAAAAAAAAAAAAAAATTGTTGTTAGTGTCAAAAGTACATGTGTGGGGAAAACGACCAATATTGATTACCTAAATTGCCCGTGCCTTAAAACAGTTTAGGCAATATGTACGTTACGTTGACATACCGCTAGGAAAAATATGTGACGTTGCCACGGAGCTGAGGATTGCGTTGTCTCCGGACGTACGTCCCGAGGCCTCTATGAAGGCGTAGTTCCCATCCAGGGGTTTACTGGGGCCTGTACTAGAGCTTGGAGTGCGGCTCTGTAAACATTTATAGACATCAAAATTAAAATAATATACACAGTCCTTAAAAAGGCATGGCAAGAAAATAAAATTCACTTTTAACATATTTCTTACATCTATGTTCATGAAAAGGGCATCATTACAAGATGAATAGACCCGGTGAAATATATCATACAAATCAAATTGTATCTGCAGTATGCTGCTGCAAATTTAAATCTAAAATTAAATTCTCAATAATAAATATGTATTGAAAGCGTAGTGTGTTGTAATCCTCACATTTGTTATCGTCCAGTCCATGCTATCTAGTCCAGTGATATCAGTCAAAAAGCACGAGCCATCATCGAAAGTACAAGACGCCAAAAGACCCACTGAAATGTTCATTAAAATACCCACAAATGGCGTGTACTTTAAATCATAGTAAAGAATTGGCATAAAATAGTGAATAGGAAAAATATCATTTATTTAAAGCATTTTTTAAAATTTTGCCCAGATTATCTGATATAACATGGTTTGAGGCAATGCACGTTTTATAATCCGCTTCGCGCATTATAAAAAAGCGTGCACTGCTTCAAACCAGGTTTTATCGGATAATCTGGGCAAAAATAAAAATAAATATTCCTTATAATTTAATTAAAAGATAAAAAATAATCAATTATTAAAGATTAGAAATTATTTATTTTTGCATAAAATTTGAATTTACATAAAAAAGTAACACGCGCATGAATATGATGTTGACAACGGGGCGTGGCTGCATAGCTAACCAGGTTTTACAAAATAATTTTTTTTTCTGTGTGTTTAGCCAATCAAAATGCTTGTTACAAATGAAATGAAATTATTCATGGATAATGAATGCGTTGATAACATGCAAAAAATGGTCTCAATTGTAGACCGTTGATGCACTGTTTGTTCCTTACACAAGGTTGCTCAGTTTTTTTAAAACATTGTTTTTTCTTTTGACACGTTTCCTTGAATTATATCAATATTCTTCTAATTGCACTTACTTAAATTTTGGCATCGGTCTCCAGTAAACGTAGGAGGACATTGACACATCCCTCCACTTTGTTGATTCAGACATGTACCACCGTTCAAACATGTTATCGAGTCACAAGCTGAAAATTATTTTGCGAGGTTATTATGAGAGTGCCATAACGAGTGCGATTCGGCTTCTCTTTAGTATCAAGGGAATTCAATATATTTTTCTATTCACT
This sequence comes from Magallana ariakensis, assembly GCA_020458035.1. Taxonomy (NCBI): domain Eukaryota; kingdom Metazoa; phylum Mollusca; class Bivalvia; order Ostreida; family Ostreidae; genus Magallana; species Magallana ariakensis. The sequence goes on from CM035818.1 coordinate 54,523,302, forward strand.
CGTTTAAGTTTAAACAGTATACATCAGTTTAGACTATTTGAGTTAAAATGTAAAAGAATGATTACAACAATATGCCCTGTATTAAATATTCAAAGATATTTCTCACCACATCGTCCAGGAATGTACCGAATGTCATCTAAAGCTATGTCTCCTGTATACGATTTTCCTCTTGTAGCTTCAAAAACAATCTGTAACATCAATTTAAACTATCATGACTTGAATTTTATTTGTTTTCTGTGCATAAGTGTTGGGTGCTATAATATATCTCTTTTCAGAATAAGCATTTACTTTGCAAATGTGCTAATTCATTCCTTATGGATTATGATTTAACAAAACAGTATCTTTCTTGAGAAAAGCAATAAAACCATATCACATGCAATCAACACGCTAAATACAACGTAAGGATGATATAAGACTGGTGTTTAATGATTGATGTTTTCTCTTATAAAAAGAAAAAAATGTTGTTTGATAACTCAATGTAAAATATTGAGGATTATTAACATGAGTAATACATGTATATCATTACGCCATCCACAATATACTTACTAAATCATTCGTGTTGTGATATATATCAATCGAAGCTGTTTTCCAATCCTTGTCAGAATTGCTTTGTTGGCCAAATTTGGAAAATAACTCAACGGTGTTTGTATCTGTCTTTTGTAACACTCTCAAAGTATCAATTGTCTCTCCATACATATGGTATTTGAACACAAGGCACCGATCTCCATCTAGAAATAAAACAACGAGAAAATGGGGTAAGATGTAATGCTAATTATGTTGATTATAATTGGAGTTCATAAAAAAACAGCAATATAAAAATGCATAATCCCAATTGTAAATCGGGTTCATTCTTACTTTCAAACATATATTTGGAGATAAGCATTGCTTTTTGTCCTTGGGATATGCCAGAGGTTTCAATGTAAGCATATATGGAACCCTGTGCGGCAGATTTCGGACCAGTGTTCGAACTCGGTGTTTTTCCCTTGTTCATGTATGAATATAAAGAAATGTTACAACAATATGTAAACAGCGATAAGAACCATTATTAACACTCAGTCTGACGTAATGCCTTTGGCAGCTACTAAATGTAAGCATTGTTTGATTTGTGCATAAGAGGCTCAATGGTCACATTTTCCACCTCAATATAAGTTCTCTATCCGAAAAAAAAACTTCCGTTACATATTTAAATTGCTAGATGATATTTCTAGAGACTGTGAATGTAATTCAAGGTTTTATAAAAATAATTATATCTAATCCTTAGGAACATTACCATCTATCTATTTTATCTATTTGAATGCGTAAAAATTGCTTGTCAGATATTATTTAATCATTATTTGTAAATATCAACTTTATAGTCTTTATTTTACCTCCTTTTAAAGCTATACACGCTATAATTTGCGTCAACTTTAATGACGGGGAAAATACATGTGGTTGATTACTTATAAAAGTTACCTTTATGCTGTTAATTAAAATGCCCAATTCGATCATGTAATAAAGATACAAAATTTTAAACAATAAAGAATATTTATTTTCCTGCCAGGAAAGTAATGCCTCCTCATGAATACCAATGTATCACGTGATATTGACATGTAATTTTAGACTATCATACAAAAGAACGTGGGGAAATAAGCCGAGGCATAAAACCACTTAAGCCTATTTGAAAAGCCTCAAAAAATTTTCATACAAATATCAGTTTTGTTACATTTAATAAACATATGTAATCATTTGCATTCAATATTGCTAAAACCTTCAAAAACTGACTTCAAATGTAATTGATATGAAGATATCAAAATATGTATATGCTAACTGAGCAACAAAATGCTAATGAAATCGGATGTTCAGACTATAGTTTTTTATAGAGTGGGTCACCATACCATTTTTTAAAGAACGCATATTGATAAAACATGTAATTGTCTATCTTTTTTAATTTTAAAAAAAATGGTACCAAGACCCACTCTATGGTAAAAAAAAAGTTTTCTTCATTCAATTTTCAAGATGATCATCAAATGGCCAAGACCGAATTATGTTTTTTAGTATTATTTCTAAAAATAAACATGTTAATTTGTTGAGGGGGTACAAATTATGGACTTTAAGACAAAAGATAGGAATTCTTTATTCTATATACACGCACATAATAATTTCTCAGGAGATATGTAAGCATAGCAATAAAAATATTTGAAGTTAATACACATATTATACTAAATGCGTGATTGTCATTTGAAACTTAAGTGTAAGTGTTGTGGCCACTCGTGGGCATATGCCTCGGCTTATTCCCCCAGGTTCTTTGGTGAAGGATCAACACCTTCAAAATTGTTGTAGTTACCACGAATGAAAGGATATATTGTTTTTCAGTAAAGCATAAATTTGTCCTTTATACGATTAAGATCAAAAGAAAACAAAAACACAAGCGTGTGAGCATGCTCATGTATATACAGAACAACGACGAAGGCTTACATGTATGTGTTTTTCGCTAAGGGCTATTTTTAGTTCGTGTGAGTGTTGTCCAATTAAAGCATTCAAAAGTAATGGTACTGTGAAAGACAAAGGTGTTTAACTCATAATACATGACTGTATATATTTCAAATTAACAACTGTTAAGCATATACAAAATTGAGACGGATATGTAATTAGGCAAACAATAACGGCCACCTGATATCCCGCGGACATGCACAATGGGGTCGGTTTTGCTCTTCCTTCATCAATATTCATGAAAAGGCATAACTTTCAAGTCAGGAAAATAAATAATTAAAATTGTATTTCTTAATAACGAGATAAAATTCACCATTGTAATTTACAGAATAAAGATAATTTTTATAAGTAAACAAACACATGCGTTCTCGCTGTCATTCAAAATTGTCGTAAATTATAGCGGGTATAACGATTACATAAAACCTTATCTATGTACGCCTTAACATAATACTGTATGATAAAGAAGAGCCATTACCAAGGCCCATTTCTAAATTCATTAAGAAATGAAATATTCAAGCAAACAAGAAGCTTAACAAAAAATGTTTGTCTTCATACACGATATACATGTATTTTCTTGTCAAATAAAATCTGTGGTTTACAGGGATAATGAAATGAGTATATAGAAGTCATAATATATATGCATAAAAAAAATTATATATGCATAACAAAAATCTAAAAATAAATTATACTTTACAAATCATAGCCTTCATTATCTCTGGAGTTGTTCTTTAACCGACTTTTTGTGACAAATGGAATTTCTTACAGATTTGATGGTCCAATCAAAATCGTCAAGTTTACTGTTTTCTAGAAAACAATCTTCGTTCCTTTCAAACGTGCAGTTGATTTCACCAGTTACTAAAATAAAAATAATAACAAAACAATAACAAAATTAGATGATAAAGTACAAAATATAAGCATTAGCATTAGTAAAATATTATAAACGTAATAATACCCCATTCATTATATTGCCGACCGGTCGGAAGGTCCTAGGCACCTGATCCCACCTCTATCTTTTTGGGGGTCCGTGTTGCTCTGTTTTACATTCTCATTTCGTTTAATGGATTTTTGAGATAGTTGACAGTTTGTTATCGTCATTTTTCATTGTTACATGCTTATGCAACGTTCCCACTTTCACGTTTCGCAGCGCGATTGAAATCGCGGTCTTTATCGTGGAGTAGTTGTGGTAATCAAGAACCTTGAAGACTGTTGTGGCAATCGTGTTAATCAGAGAAAATGTTTTGCCTGTCAACAATTGTTCTACGATCAACACGATTACATTTCTATCGTAATTATCCGTTATCATTGTATTTAGTTGCGATCTGTTAATATGGTCAGTCGAGCTATATAAATAGAGTGTCGGTGTGGAATCGTTTCTTAAGTCGTATTTACCTTCCATCTTGATCGTGAAAATCAGGAATTCTATCTGAAGAATTCAGAACGTAACTTATCTTATCCATACGGGCAATGAGATCATGACAAAACGCTTCACCTGAAATATGTCCATCGTGACTTTACCGTACCAAAGCTAAACAAATTGCATAAGGACGCATCGACTCGCACCACTTCAAAGTGTAAAATTATAGAGAAAATCCACGATCAGTTGCGATTTGTCAATCGTAGTGTTCGTAAAAGATCGCACGACAGTGGGAACCTAGCACAAGTTATTGTTGCAAATCCAAAACTGTAGAAAGATTACCAAAACGTGTAATCAAATTTCAATAGTTTTGTTTTTGCGAATGTGTATTGTATCTAAATTGATTCGAGTGAAAACATCGAACCAATTAAAAAAAATGACTTTTTATTTAATTGTTGTGAAGATAACCTAAACCAATTTAAAGTTTCATTTTTGGAACATCATCTACTTTTAAAATTGCTTCTAAGAATTATAAATTAGTTTGTAAGATGCCCGTGGCTTGAAGATAATTTTGTATACTTTTTTCCATTATTTTCGTCAGTTTTGATAAATGAAATTTTCATTTCTACATAGGCGTTGCCGATGTATAATATTTCCGTTTTGATTATGTATATAGTAATAAATATCAAAATGCAGCCGTCATGGAGCTTAGTATTCTAGTTCATGTGTATGAGAACGACCTTTTTCAAGACAAGAATAAAATTGTGGTGGTTTACTAAACACAATCTTAGATAATTTCATCAATTTAACAAATGATATTCTTTGTTCTTCCTAAATAATAATTTACCATGATTATCACAATCATGAATCTATTTTTAAACTTCTGTTATTACCTTTTCTTGCGCCTATTAAGAAAGACTGATCATTTTCCCGTATCTGTTTAAAAAGCTCTTCGTTCAAAGGAAATTAATATAATTTTAAAATGAGCACTGCCATTCAGCCCAATGAATACATACTTATATGAATATAACAGTAATACTCACCAACATCACATAACAATCCGCCAAAGCCTGGGTGACAGTCACATCGGTAAGTGGTGGTAGATTCTTGGACACAGACGGAATTTGGACCACATGGATTACCCCTGCAGTCAATGTCTGAAAAACAGATAATAATAAACGAATTTTAGCGATTGATTTTACCAAAATTAACATTTAGTGTATTAATGTTGCCTTTAAAATAAAAGATACATGTATATTGTAAGTGTATGCAATTGTGTAAACGAAAAGATATATGAAAATTGTGTTCTAGCAGTCATGCGTTTTATTTTTTATTCAATATGCAACAGAAGTGTTTTGTAACGATCTTTATCCATTTATTAGTATGGCAGAATATATATGCTCTTTATCGAATAAAGTTTTTTGCCCTTGCTTTAATGTATCAGACTAAGTTGTACCTTTGTTTTATAAATTATGTGTTATATTCGTTAGTCAACAGGGATTGGGAAAGAGGCATAGCCTATTTATACTATTTCCTTGTATAAACAGATGTATGATAATTATATTCATATCTGCAAATATATTGTAATTAACGAGGTTGTGTGGTCAACAAATAAAACATCAAATCTGCCCTAATCTTTGACATATGATATTAATCTAACTAAAGAAATAATCCAAATAATAGTAATAAAATCTGATCCTGTTCCTATATCTCTAAATAGAGCTCTTGTTCTTTAGGAGATTAAAATAGTCTACAAATAGCCACAACCATCCAGCCCTCCTAATAATTATACACTATTTCGTTCAGATATATCTGTGATTGATAAATAAAACAAAGTATCTTAGAGTAAATTGCAGAGTTAATCAACTATTATTATAATTAATATTTATACAACTGTGTTGCCCTTTTTCAGCAAATGCTAACAAGCTAAACTAGCTATTGCATTGTAATTTTTCAAAATGAATTGCCATTTTACCCGTGCTGCAATCGCCAGCCTTAAAGTGGACATCATCAATAGCAATATCGCCTCGGAATCCATCCCCTCTGACACCAACAAACTGAATCTGTAAAATAGGGCGCAAAGGTTGTCCTCTGATGATAACTTAGTGATATTAAAGCATTTATGATTCTTGCATCAACTCATTGAATTCATAGATAAATAAAAATATGAGATTATTTAAAGTTCATTAACGATGGGAAATATATTGGACTTAATATTCGTGACAAGCATTTATTTACACCTTTAGAGGGGTTGATTTGTTAGTTTAAATAGCACATTGGTACCTTTCCATTTGAAGGTGGAACAGAAATACTTGTCACAATCCACTGGTTTCCTGCATCACTACTACTACTGAATAAACTCTGGTCGCCATAAGAAGACGTCATAATGACAGAAAGGGAGCCAATGTTCACGCCATACATATGGTAAGCAAAAGTCAGGCAGAATGTGTGACCTACAATACAGGATTGTATATATTACCATGAACAGAATATGTAATAAAACATTTGAATATGAGGGTAACAAAGCATGGTTTTTCATTTTGAGCGTATGTATACCATACACCGTTCTGATAACCATATAGTGATATTTTGTTCTGAAATCAGTAGTGGAGTCCTACTTGTTTTAATACTCGGGCCCTGTAGAATGGCCACATAATTCACTTTCTTCCCCGATGCTTCGATGTAGGAATATTGTTGTCCCTCGTAAGCTGAGGAAGGGCCTGTTCTGCTAGACGGTGTTGAACCCTGGAATCGATTTACATAGCTATGTAAAAAATACTCATTGATTTGATATGACATAATCTCTAGTAGAAGTATTCCTTTTTAAATAATGTTCACTAAGATGAATTTACTAAATTTTAAAAATTAAAAGGCTACATCTCACTTTTCGTATCCGCCAATCAAAATCATCTTCTTGTATATTGTTAAGGAAGCAAGCTGTACCAGTTTCAAAAGAACAATGCAGTTCTTGGTCAACAAGAGGAGGTTCTGGACTTCGAGTTATTGGTGTTTGTGTTGTTGGGATCGGTGTTACCGGGAAAATAGTGGCTGGGGTCTTCGTTACCGGAGAAACAGTTGCCGGAGCCTTTGTTTCTGGGACAACCGTTGTTGGGGCCTTTGTTTCTGGGACAACCGTTGTTGGAGCCTTTGTTACCGGGGCAACCGTTGTTGGGGCCTTTGTTACTGGGACAACCGTTGTTGGGGCCTTTGTTACTGGGACAACCGTTGTTGGGGCCTTTGTTACCGGGGCAACCGTTGTTGGGGCCTTTGTGACCGGAGCACCTGTAGTCGTGGGGCGCACTGTCGGTGATAGGGTCTGGCCATCTACAAGTAAAGTTAAGGGATAGTTAAAAATATTGAAGTTATTTTAAAAATTGAAAATAAGATATGTTAATTTATTGAGTTTCTTGTTTCTGTTGAGGTACATGTGTATTAAATGCAAGTGCTGAAAAGTTTGGGAATGGAATTTAAAAAAAACCCATTGAAGTCATAAAAATAGCAAAATAGGAACGTTAATTTATCAGTTTTTTAAGTACATGTAGTATTATTAAAATGCGTGTATATGTTAGCAACATACATGTAGTAGAATTAGTCATTACACTCAAATAAATTGTTGGCCTGATTTTCGGGGGGATGGATTTTAATGTTATGAGTTATAAGCTGTAGATTATTTAACTGTGAAAATATGTATACTTACTACATGTCGACGACGTTAATATGACATCATCAATCGCTATGTCGCTTAGGTATCCACTTCCTTTTATCGCTTCAAAGGTGACCTTAGTATCGATATTTGATTAATTAAGAACAAAATTAATTATTATCATGAAAACAGAACTTGAAAATATTTTTTTGATATTCAAATTGATTGGATAACAGTCATACACAGATAAAAAAGACAAGCTTTCTCGACGGTGATATAAAAAGGGAATTTTTTAAAAACAAAAACACAAAAAGCCATTGAAAGTTAAATGAGTTGTCTCGTGGTCAGTGGGCATATACAAAACCGGTTGTGAGGTAATTTTAGACAATGTGCCTTATTCAAAAGAATATTTATTTCAAAATGTTCCGTGATTAAAACAAAAAACTAACTCCTATTGAATGCATTTTCTTTACCTTGTAATTCTTTGCTGATGTTCCGAGATCAAGTTCAGCCCTGTGCCAGGCATTGCCTTGGTCGCCTGTTTTGGTCCAGACTTGTGTTTCGTTACGTAACACGCTGAGGGTTCCCATATTGCTGCCATACATGTGATACCAGAACTTCAAGCATTTAGGACCAGCTTCAAAATATGTGAGATTTCTTTTCATTTAATTAACCACATCAACATTATTCCACATGCTTAATAATTTTAATAAAATCATTTATTATTTTTTGTAGGGTTTTTAAAAAAAATGATTAGCTAATTTTTTTTCATGCGACAGATATAGATTATGTAATAAACCAACTACAATGCTAAAACTGAAAGAATATAAACCTTCCTCTACCAGAAAAAGGCATTCATTACATCTATTTCACAAATACGGGTTTTCGAATGTTTAACACTAAAAACGTATAAAAGTATCAACACCACCAATTCCTTTTCATCTGTTAGCATGTAACACTTATTGGTCTATACCAACAATTGTATTTTTTATATCGGACAATATACATGTATGTTTTTATAGACATCAACAATCGAAAATCATTTATCCCACCTATCAAAATATGTAATGATATTTTCAAGTGATATCATTGTATAATAAGCTTGAATATATTATGAGTTACAACCACATACCGTATATCTTGTAAGTTTTGCAAATACTAATTTTCACTTTTTCCGATAACTTTTACAGCGCAAAATATTAAATTCTCAGGAATTATATTTGGTATTGTTCATTATAATAGTTATTTTTTTTAAACGTTGTTAGACATTTTGCTAACTTTCGCAAATTTTGTGATACGCGAAAAAAAAAACTCAGGTAAAAGTGAAATTTTCTATTATGTATGCTTCTTTGCAAAACCTACGTGTAGTACAATTTTTTTTTTTAATTTATACTCAATATCGTATTGAATTATGTTCTTTACCTGATATATAGGGCGATTCAAACTGAAATTTAGCTCCGACTGGTACCGGAGATGACGTCTCAACATACAAATAATGACTTCCGGTTTTGGCACCAGAAGGACCGGTTCCAGAGGAAGGTGTAGAACCCTTGTAAAAGCAATTAGGTTTAATCAAAATCGACACCATAATTTGAAATACAAAATAAATTGTAGAAATTATGAAATTGATTAGTACTATATTTTACAATAAAAAATATTATTGTAAAGATAAAAACAAAATATAGCATCATTTTATAATCCTTCAGATAATTGTTTATTCAGAAGAATATCGACATATTCTTCACCAACGACGATTCTCGGCGACTGAAATTAAGCTTAAAGCAATATGAGCAGTATTTTTTAGAATTTTATATATTTTGCTGCAAAAATCTGCTAGTATACCAAGTCTGCATGTAACTTAAACTTTTATGAAGAGTAAAATTTGAAAAAATCATTAATTTTTGTCAGAAGAAATATTTTTCTTCTAAGGAATATATAGGAGTTTAATTTTTGTACAGGACGACAATAATTCAATTTTGTTCCAATTAAGGCTTCTTAACGGCTTTTCCCACAAAAATAAGGCTAACAGAAATTTAAAAACCATGATATTTTTTGTAATTTTAGTAGAAAATAACATTTTCGTAAAAAAAAATTCAGCAAGAAAATTGCAGCTCATATTTCTTTATGATACATTATTAACTAATTACCGTTCTTATAATCCAGTCATAACTATTGCGCTGGGGGTTCTTTAAGATACAATTCGTTCCCTCAAAACCACAGAAAACATCACCAGTATCTACAAAAAAGGCACTTGTTTACAATATTTGTGAGTTAGCTCAGATATATATTTTTAACATATTTTGAAAAATGAAGATGTAAAGAGGTATAATAGCGTCCTTTTCCTTTATTTCACCTACATAGGGAGTACCTTTTTCTATATAAAAAAAAAATAGATACGGTTACCTGTCTCCATAGAATTTATGAAACCTAAGTACTGAATTTATAATGGTGTCTTTAACCATTGGTTTGTTCAGGAAACCTACATCAAGAAATTAATATAGAACTGTATGCATACAGTCAGTTGATATTCAGATACGTGATTACTTCCAAAAAATGCAATGCATCTTAGTCTAAACAGAGTGTAATATCATTGCAGAGATCTGTTTATTTTTGATGCGTTCATACCTGGAGTTATGCAGGATTTGGAAAAAAACCACAAATTCAGACTATTTGGCCATCTGCTCAGGCGAGCTAATTAAAAATTAAAATAGAGAAAAGAGGGGGGGGGGGGGTTAGTGCCCGGTCCTGCCCACAAGTACCTGTGCTTTTTATTGCATACTCACCATTTCCCCATATATCACTCACAAAACCTGATGATTTGATTGATTTCATTTTCGATAAAAAGGAATCTTAAAACCTGATAAATGTTTAATTTTTGCATTTATTTAGGTATATTTCAACTAAATACATGTATTGTATAATACTGAAAATGCATGACGTTTGCAAAAGCGCTATCTTGGAGGCGAAATCATTTAAGTACTGAGTGCGCTATACCTCTTTCTCGATCGGCGATAATCGATTGAAGATGCAGATTCCCGACTTTAAAAATTTCCCAACCGACGGCGTGCCAGTGAAAAATAAAGATAAACTGACCATGATTTCCCGACCAGTGCACGTGGTGCACGTGGTGTTCGCTTGAACGGTAACCATTTTTTTCTAAAATAACCGCACAGTTGTATTAGATAACTTCTTACCGACATATGTGTCGCAGTATTTTCCAGAGAAACCGCTCTCACAGGAGCACGTGAAACCATTACTGCCAACATCAGTACATTTTCCATGGACACAGGGTATTCCTTTACAACCTGAATTACACGAAAATGTAAAATAGCGAGTTGCTTTTCTTAACATGGCATTAGTTACAATGTTTTAAGATTGACGTTTTTATCTAGTTTTTTTTTCTTAGGAATCTATGGCCATATGATGTCACAATACCGACTAACACCTTAAACGAGCATGGAATGGGGACACTTCAACAAACTTCTGAAGAATGTCATTGTATAACTATATATTGTCTTTTCGGCAATCGATGTTTCTACTTCCGTTATTCCTGCTTACATATTGTAGTGCGTCCAACTCATAAATTTCATTTTTGAAAATCTTATACAGTGTTACGTTAAATCTAAATTGTTTTTTTTTGCAAATGTCAGAGATATGAGGTTTTATGCAATATCTATTGAAATCCATACATATACTTTATTTCCTTTTTTTATTTCTCAAAATGTACTATTTTGATAAAAGTGTATTTTTAAGTAAAATTGAAACTTTAAGAAATTTTATAATGTATGATGTACTGTGGCAATATATTTTCTATGACACCAACGATCTAGTTAACATGTTTCCGCTTTCGAGATTAAAATCGCTTAAATAATTTGCAGAAACGAAATTTTATAGCAAATTTTACAGATAATATTTATGTGGAAAACATCGTGCGCCGGTTGCAAAAGCGAATCAAAATCAAGGTTATACCAATGCGTGAAACATCTTTACCTGCACCCACAGACGACACGGTCAAGCTGAACCCCTTTCCCGCCGTGGCCGTGGACGCGAACGCACTGTCAAACTTCAGCAATATTAAATTGGGATTTCCATTGTCGGATGTTACATAGGTCTCTTTGGTCAATTTTCCACATCGTCTGAAATAGTTCACCACTTTTCTATTTTACTGTTTTACTTTTTATCTAAGTATCTGTCACAAAGGGCGATTGATATACTATAGGGTATTAAAAAAATGGTAGATAAAATCTCAATGAAAATTATTTATCGGTTAAAAATAGATCACATCACTATATATTTGATAAAACATTACATTTTGTTATAATAATTATAGCAATGGAGTACAATAATTGAAATTTGTACAAGAAAATCAATTTATGTAAACAAATCCACTCTGTATCAATTTGGTCATTAAACAAGAACTGGATCTGATAAAAAGGTTCTTGTGTGCTTGGATAATAGATTTTAATTGCACATGTTTACCTTTAATTTCAAAATAAAAAATTAGCTCCAATTTTGTATCCAGTTCTTTATATTCTTAATTGTCCATCATTACAACAAGAAAGAAACCAATAGTTACCAGCAAGTTATACCAAAACAAAAAATACTATTAGTTTTAAGCATATAATGTCTAACAGTAAACACTGTTTTTTAAGAATATTATGTTCATTTATTAGAAAAATAAACAAAATATGCTCCCCCCGTAGTTTCTATACAACATGAGGCTACCTTTCTTTATACTTGTGTTTTCACGTATGCCGCTAGTATTTAATTAGAAAATCTTAAAAGTTTATGTATTTTATAGTCTCTTTATACCATTGCAAAGTGGTCTTGAGATTGAAATAAATGAATCTGAATCTGAATCTTACCTAGGACCAGTTTGACCAATCAAATTGTACTGTATCTCTAGCCAATGATCGCACGCTGAGTTGGCGGTGGTTAGGTCCATCTCTTCTATGGTCATTTCAACATTTTTCCCTGCGCTAGCCTACGAATTGATTTAAGGAATGACTTCAATATTTATTAGTTTTATACGATATAAAATGGTTGGGGCAGTTTACGCTTTATAAACCGCGAAGCGGTTTATAAAAAAGCGTAAACTGTTCCAAACCATTTTATATCGTATAAAACTAATAAATATTTGAATTCATTGCTTATAATTTATTTTTTTGATAAAAACGGTCATTTGACCCTTTAAAAAACATCAAATTGTACAAAATTCAAACGTAACGTCAGGCGGATTGATACTTTTTTTTGACGTTAATCTTACTATGACGTAGGCAACATTCTTTATACGATATAAAATAATTTGTTTAGCCAATCAGAAAGCGCGTTTCAACCAAAGTTAAATTATTGATACATATAACAACAATGGGAATGGTTCATTAAACAAGTAGCTGGCGATTTTTTAGAATAAAAGTTTGTTAACCCCCAAAACTTGTTTTTCAAACAAAATACCCATGGACCCCACCCAAATTACCTACATACCTTCACTAACCAGACACACTTTTTGCCGGTTGGGTAGGGACCACCATTGTTGAAGTTTGGTGACGTTATAGTCCTGGATTCTCCGTCGGCTAGGTCTATAATTCCTGGGCCACATTCTGCTCAGTGTGTAAAACAACTTTAAATAATAATGTATAATTAGTATGTTTAAATGTCGTCAATATCTAAGAACAACCAATAGCATAGGACCCGCTTGTGAAATGACAGCCTGTTCCTGACCTTAACATAATCTCTATCGTGTCAAAATTAGTTAAATATCAATGTAAGTACAGATTACCGTTTATTCTTTTTTTTATTAACGTGTTACAAGTAGTTTTAATAAAAATGAAATTCAAATCATTGTGCAAGTTGAAAGGGGGGGGGGGGGGGGCTAAACGTATCAAAAATCTTGACAAGCAAAAAAAAGGTCTTTGGTATGTATAAATTTGCCAAAAAAGTGGGGGGAGGGGGCAAACTATGGAGCTCAGACCCACTCTATAAAAGAAACTGCATTGAAGATCTAAAATTGGCACTATTTGGAGGTTTTAACACGCATACGCCCGTTTAAATCAATCTAAGTACACGTATTCAACATATTTTAGGGTTATAAATCGATGTTATGATAAATCCACATTGTTTTTAATAATTTAGGAAAAAATAATCAGATTTGTTAATATTTATACACCCCGCAAACGAAGTTTGGGGGGGGGGGGTATATAGGAATCACCTTGTCCGTCCGTCTGTCCGTCTGTCTGTGCAAAATTCTTGTACGGTCCATATCTTTCTTATGGAGAGACATTGGAAGTTATTACTTCACACAAATATTGCTTATGACCTGAGGGTGTGGCATGACCTTGACCCAAGGTCATTCGGGCAAGGTCAATGTCACTGGCAGAAAAAGTACAAAATTCGTGTCCGGTCCATATCTTTCTTATGGAGAGACATTGGAAGTTCTTACTTCACGCAAAGATTGCTTATATCCTGATGGTGTGTCATGACCTTGACCAAAGGTCATTCGGGCAAGGCACATGTCACTGGCAGAAAAAGTACAAAATTCGTGTCCGGTCCATGATATCTTTCTTATGGAGAGACATCGCAAGTACTTACTTCACACAAAGATTGCCTATGACCAGAAGGTATGTCATAACCTTGACCCAATGTCATTAGGGCAAGTTCAAAGTCATTGTTTAAAAATGCTTAATACTTATATGTGTCATGTCTTGTTTGAATGGAAATGATTAGAAGGTAAAATTTTACACAAAGCTTGCTTGTGTAAGTCGAAATTAAATTAATTGTAAGATTCTCTTCGCTGCACGCCACTCTGAAAATGACCCGCCTATATATATTTTATATTTTTTCGGAAAAAAAATTGTGTGGACAAAAATTTTCGGTGAAAACATCGGGCTCGGTATACCCAAAATTATAAACATTTAATGGCTGCTTGACATGTGGATTATCGGTTGATTCCAGTCATATTTTTTATCATAAGGATACAAATGTCTTCATGCATTAACAGTTAAGTTGAAATAAAATGGAATTTAAAGAATAGAAATTGATTTGTGTACTCATATTAGCATAAGCAATTTCAAAAAAAAAGATCAGTTGTTATGTAATAGAAAATGGATTGTTAAATAGATAGCGTCCATCATTTTCTATGATAGCAAACTACTTGAGTTATGATTTTTTTTTAGCGGGGGGTATCAATTGTGAGCTTGCTCACAGTACCTCTAGTTTAATTTTATAGTATCTTATCTATCCTTATATACCTGTAGGCATTTTACACGCGTTATTCACCCATCCTCTTTATACACACTATCAAACCCCCATTCAGGTAATAGTTGAGGAAAGTTCATTTCAAATTGGCTTAATGGTTTATATTGGCCATCGAATAGAGTAACCTTAAACGTTGATCTGGCCAATCAAATTAGGTATCATTTACCTGGGGTTTTTTTCAGTGAGAACTGTGTACTGATCGCATAAATGAGAGATATGAAATTACTTAATACGCCCATCTATCTCTTAAGAATAAAACATTATTAATATTACATTTTTTTTACATTTCATAGATAATAGTTTTGTTACCTGGATCAGTAGCGACGGACTGACACAGATCCCCCGTGAGTCCATCAGGACAGTGACAGTTACAGGTGTGAAGTAAAAAGCCCCCGTTCTGACACTGCTTCAGAGGGCCTCTGCAGGATGCTGAAAAAAAATTAAATGTTAATTAGGAGACTTAAAGGGAGAAGCCTAATGTAAAGGGACACGACATATAATTTTTTTCTGCTACAATTTTTATACAGGTGGTGGCAAGGCGAGGCGAGAAGGAAGAAACTATTTCTATCAAAAGCAGCAATATATAAAATACATGTATAGCAAAATGTATATATTCGACTCATCTAAAGACTAAGTAGAGCGACTTGGCCATTAATATTGTCAGAAAACCTGCCGATTGGGAGTATCAATGACGAGGACATCAAAGAAACTTGATAATAAACCCGCCAACAATTTTCTTTTTAAAATACTCTGAGAATACGACAAGGAGGTCAGAAACCCTAATACATGTAATTCTATTCATCGGAAAATTGAGCAGAATATTGGATCATTCTCGGACGAGATTAGATGGAAACCTAACTTAATAAATCGAGATTATGGTTGTTGGGTTTTTTGTTACAATTTATTATTATAATAGAAAATCGTCGGTCATTTAAAACAGCTTTTTTTCCCCGGTATCACTTTTATGTTGTTATTGTGACGCCACAACTTTTTAACCAGGAAAAAAAGTATCTAACCTGTACAGTTGTAGGCATCGACAATATCCTGTATATCATAAAACATGAGCCCGGTGGCGGCGTCAGCCAGGAAGTCCAGGCGCCGGTCCTTGAACTCCATGGTAGGCTGTCCGTTTGTGCTAAAAGACTGAAAGGAAGAATCTTATAAATATTCTAAATGATGTTCTTGTATTGTAAACTGACACTATGAAACCTGAATATGATCTGAAATTGTCTTAGACTGTCTATCAGACATACTGTCAAACTATACTGGAGCACGGACTCATAGTCGTAAGGGTTATAGTCATAGGTGTTGGATTTCGCCATATTGTTGTTAGTTTCTCCTCCCTTGATGTTGCTCCACAACATGGTGACGTAATTATCTCGGTCATTCCTGGACTGTTCGTGCAGTTGACCGATAGCATGCGTCATTTCATGGATGGTTGTTGACACCTGCAGGTTTACATCTTGATTATTACAGGTATAATACGGCATATGATTTATCAGCCCAAAGGACTGTGGATTTATTATAATTCGTGGTGGCTCATTTTTAAGCTATAGTTCCTTTTAAAGAAAGTGAAAACCGACGCATCCACGAAATTACATCCCCACAACCAATTAACAAAAATTGGATCCAACGAATTCAAATGATTCCATTGTACTTCGCAAACGTCTGAGCTTTAAGATAGTACTTAATATTGTTGTAATTCATGGACTTCATATTTACCGAAACACAGCCCGGGTTTTGTAAACTGATTTGTTGTTTTCCGGAGAACACTCTGCCAACATAGGACCAGCATCCACTGTAACAAATAACAATACTTTAGTTATTGTAGACATCAATTATATTATCCGTACGAGAACAAAGTCAGAAAGTAAGAATGTAGAAACAACATCTGTACCTGCCGGAGAAGAACTCGATGTAGGAGGAATAAGAAGCTCGCGCGGCCTCAGCCGAACCTCTGGGAACCCAGTTCAAACAAGTGTAGTCGGAAAACTGCTTGATGGCTTTATTAATGACGTCTACATTCTTCTGGTCATTAGCTACAATTTCAAAAACAGCTATAAATAAAGCGAACCAAAGTGAGTCCAACAGTTGTCAAATCTTTATGTACAGTTGGTTTGCTAATTTAATAGTTAATATGCAATGATATTATGTGCTGTTTTAAAAAAAAATAGAACAGATATATTCTCTTTCGTCAATGCTGAAGGAATACTCCTGTATCAAGCATGCCATTAAGACAAATTAAAAAAAAAACCTACATAGGCTGCTGTCGATGGCGTATGGAATAATGTTGTCCTTCCATAGAGGGACCGACTTCAGAAAATTTCTCCTTCTTCCACCATTCTATTGTATATTAAGAAAGACAGAAAAGATAGTCAAGCTTTTTGTAACATAAACTTGATTTAACTGTACTAAAACAATTGACTTATCATTCAATGAGTATGCAAAAGTAAAATACTTGGAAAATACAAACTCGTATATGCATTTCTTGTGAATATAATGTTAAAATAAAATAATAAAATGACTGACCATCTGATTGGTTTAATGACTGACATTGACTCACCATCCGATTGGTCGATTTATGACACTAACCAACAATCTGATTGGTTGGTTAACTAACATTCACTCTTGCATAATCTTAATAGATTTACTGACTCTGCCTTACCAACTGATTGGTTGGTTTATTGACATCGACTTACAATTGGTTGGTTTAATGACACTGACTTACCATCTGATTGGTTGGATTACTGACACTGACTGATTACCTGATTCAGCTCCTCAATTTGTCGCTGCGTCAAGCGATGACCGTCATGGGTGTCACCAAATACTTTTCCTTTCTTTGAGGCGACTTTATTGATACCACCTGGCTGTAAAGAAAAGAAGGCAATATTCATAATCCAATAAAACCCTCTCGGAAATGCCATATCATTTTAAAGGCGAAGTCACTGCCAAATGACTAAAAGGAAGTAAATAAATATTACTTAATCAGTAGAACTCAAAGGTGTTTACTTACATTTCATAGTAACTTAAAGCACAACTCTTCAAAGCCTATTTGATAAATTCTTAACAAAAAAGTATTTACGATACATTTTATGATGTTTCAAAATTGTTCATGTTATGAAGAAACAAACTTCATTAGTTCTAGAATATTTATATGGTAGTTTCATAGACAATACCAAAATTGGATTTAGTATGTAAACTTTTGTAAAGTAACAAGTTTATGATAAATTCATTGATAAGAAATTATGTACATCAATAGAATGTCAATAGTCCGTCTTCTAAACGTTAATATGAAAAATGAACAAAAAAAAGCCGATGTAATAAAGTCACTGTGCTCTATGATATACTTGGTTTATACGTGATTACATTTCTGAGAAGAGTTTGGGTTTCACAATTAAACACGTTGCTGTTTATAGTACTATTTAAATAATCCCGTACAAAGAAACCAAAAACTTGCCATCATATATTAATTTAAACAATATTTTATTATTACATTGATAATGATTGGGCAGCAGGCAATCTGCATATTTGAGCCCTCTCCTGCCATCATATAAAACCTTAATACATGTATCTGTAGAGAGCATCTAGGAAGATTTTCATACAAACCATTTATTAGCCCTATTATGATTAGTTATCTGAATATAAAGTGTATGGCCTCATCAACTTACGTGTTGGTTGTGTTTCGAACCTTCATCCACAAACATGCTCTCCAACAGATTGACCACGTCAGAGTCTGGATCAACATTTCCCTTAAAATAAATTGCACTAATTCATCAATATTCATTGATTTTATAATTAAGGTACAAGAGATCCATGTTATTATCAATAGCATGATAACGTGCATGTCAAACATAAACCTCCACAGCTTTTACATAAAAAAGAAAAATATCCTCTTATACATTATACACTTATTAACGACCTTTCAATTACAGCGTTATATAAAAACATAGTATGAAAAAAAATAAAAACAAAAACCAAAACCGGTTTCTCGTTGCGATCATTCATTTTGAATTTCGCGCTATATTATGATCTCACCTTCAGTGCTTGCTGGATGAGTTTTTCCCCGTCCTCTGTTTCATGTTGATTGTATGCTGAGATTTCAGAGCTGCGCCGTGTGTCTTCGAATTGTCTTAATGCACGGGCAATCAAATTAAAATCAATGTCCGCCTCATTTCGTTCTATTTCAGAATCAGCTGACCTCTGTGCAAGGAGACAAAAGAAAATATCTAATCTACAAGTCTTTATTAATTTAGAATTTTTCGAGATTTGTAGATTATATTTCTAATAGGTTTTCGAGACAGACCTAAAAATCAACCTACATTGTGCTAGTAAAGAACACTATAAGTCAATGATTAAGAGGAAGTTTACAGTACATATCTTCTATACTACTATATTAAAATAATAGACTCGAATTTTTGGCCTTTAATACCGATAAACATCATTGGTACTTAAAGATTACCAATTTGTTTTTATTTTTTCTTAAAGGTATATGTGGCGTATTTTTAGTGAATAACAATAATAAGATTATTTGCTTCATTTCTTTACTTAAAGATAGGACTTTCACACAAATTACGCTTTATAAGTCAATCGCATAACAAAGATACAAGAAATCAAAAAAATATTTTTTATTTTTTTACCGGCACGGTAAAAAATACAAAAGATTTAAATAACCCCGCCTTAAATGGGTCACGTGACATCCATCTTTGGTCTATCAACAAGAATGGCGACGACGAGAATGATAGGTATACCGTTAAGTTTGACATGTTTGGCAATGAAAAAAAAAGAGACAGACTGACAAGGATAGGAACAAAGGGAAAATTGCCATCGGAGACCATGTAGATTGATGGAACAGGAATTAAAGCCGAATTAAACTAAAGTTTCCATGATGAAGTTGTAGGGGTTTTCCTAGTCAGGTTCGTGCTCCATGTGTCCCGTGTCTTTACTATATAAGTTTTAAACCACAAGTGGATTTTCGTTTAGAGGAATTTTTTAATAAAGAATAAATAAACACTCTCAGTACATGCATCCCTCGTGGAGAGGGGTATAAACTTCGTTTACCGTGTCGATGATGCTAAAATCGTACTTCGTCTTTATTACACTTAATAAACAATTTATATCGTTCTACATTAATGAATATCGGAATAATAGTGCTTCGAGTATCATCTAATATAAGAATTATTTAATTTAAGACATGAAAAACGTGATTCTAATTTGTAAACAAACTCTTCTTCCATCGTGTTTTCAATGCTAGGTTTTCCCGCACTCATGCGCAGTGGCGTTATAAATGGCGGATAACACTAATATTCATCAGACGTGTAGCAAAGTTTAGAGACAAATAACTAAAGACAGGACATGTTTTATGGGCCTAGAGTTTGTGAAACGTCTAATTATAAGAAGTATGATGCATATTTTTACTCAAACTCATGTCAAAAATTTTACTCCAAATACGCCACATATACCTTTAATCAAGCTTCGCTAATTAATAATCAACGAAAATTCCTCAGAAAATTCCGGAAATCATCTGGATTTTTTGGGATTTTTCAATTTTGCGCATGCGCATTACATTCACGCTAAATCACGGGAGGCTCTTTAGCTTACGTTTCCACAATATCAAATTTGCATGGATAAATACACAAATACGTGTAAATTTTTAGATGAAAGGTATTTACTGCCTCAAAATGATTTGTTAAGAATAATTTTTATGCGCGGATCCAGAAAATTTTTCCAGGGGGGGGGGGGGGGTCCGTAGGATAATTGTGTTTGCCAGGGGGGGTCCGAGGCATATTTTCGATAATTTTACTATGTAAATTTAATAAATTTTCATTTTCCAGGGGGGGTCGGGACCCCCCCCCCGACCCCCCTCTAGATCCGCGCATGAATTTGGAGCGATTCTGCAATTTTCTGTTACATTACAGGTATATGGGAGGCATTTTAGCTTTGGTGAAGGCCTGTCCCGAGACACAGTTAGATTATTCTAACTAGAGACGAGCTCGTTGCAAAGCAACGAAGAGGTCTTCCGTTGCAGCTTCCTGTCGGAAAAGGATTGTCAATCAGTCTGATTAAAAGCACCCTCTTCTCCTTACAGGGTCTGACAGGTATTGATAGGGGGTCATCTTCACCCGACCTAAAATTCTGACCAATCAGGGCTTAAGAAAATGTATTGGAATTTTTTAAATGGAGACAGGTAAATTATTTCAATCCTGCTTTCTATGTAACCCCCAGACTGAGTATTGAAGAGTTGCACCTCTCATTAACAGATAAAGTCATGTATTTGGTAAATGAAATATATATTTAGTTTGTGTGCAAATATAGAGGTCATGTGAAGATGAATTGTTATCGATACCTATCAGACCCTGATGAGTGTAAGCAAAATTAAGGGTAGTGATTTTAATCAGACAGGATTGTCAATATGATAAAAGTAAGTTCAGAAAATCAAAAATAAACGATGACGGCTACTCCAACCTGAGGGTGCGCTGTACGAGAGGTGCTCAGTGGGAAGGACAACTCTCCGCATAACGTTTGGCCATGCAAGCACTCAGCATCGTTTTTGCTTCGGGGAACAAATTTATCCGAAATGTATTAACAAGCCAATAAAAGAAAAAAATTAATCTTCAAAATCTAATCCGTGGTAGTGGTAGGGGAGGGGGGGGGGGGGGAGTTGTGAGGCAGCTATAACTTATTTTGTTAAATATAATTTGTTTTAAATTTGCCATAAAAATTTAGATTGCCTTCTACTAAAATGTGGGGGAGGGGGGAACAATGCCCCAAAATTCAATTTCCTTTAAGTTAATTTAAGGTGAATTTTGGTTGCGAGAAAGGGGAAGAGTGCTCTCAGTGGAGTAACTGGCGGTTCTGTGAGCAACCTCACAAATAATTCCTCCCCTCCCCACTAAGAAAAACAAAATCATAACTAAAGTATTTATCTATTAGAAAATAATGGATGCTTCTTTTTCTTATAGTGACACTGAACTTGCACAGATGATCAAAGTTCAAGTCGGGAAATATTTAAGTACATGTCACAAGCAATCTTTGTGTCAAATTTTAGCTTCTAATCATTTCCATGTATATTACATGTAGATATGACAGACAAGAAAGAAGCATTTATTTTTCAAACGACCTTTAACTTGCACAACTGACCCTGGGTCAAGTTCATGACACATCCTCAGGTCATCAGCAATCTTTAAATAAAAACGCAATATCCAATGTTTCTCCTTAAAAACAGTATAAAGCAGACAAAACTTATGAAATTTCTTCCAATGACCTTGAACTTCACAAAATAACATTAAAGCAAAATCATAACACACACTTAGGTCATAAGCAATCTTTGTGCGAAGTAAGAACTTTCATTGTTTGGAGGGCGCCTTGTTTAGAACGCTACATTACAGAAATAATTTGTTCACTTAAGGTCTACTCCGTGCCCTGGCGCCGGAAATCGGTGTCACTAGTGCCTAATTTGGCGCCGGAATCCTCAAGGGATTACCCGTCCCCCGAGGAATCCGGGCTCACCTAATGAGCACAAGTCCTAGTTTGGGCGCAGGGCGCCTTGTTTAGAACGCTACATTACAGAAATAATTTGTTCACTTATGGTCTACTCCGCGCCCTGGCGCCGGAAATCGTTGTCACTAGTGACTAATTAGGCGCCGGAATCCTCGAGGAATCCGGGCTCACCTTATGAGTACAAACCCTAGTTTGGGTTCAAGGCGGCCTAATAATTTCAGTTGTTTAACATCGGGATCGCAAAACGCTTGAAAAATAGTCGATAATTTTTAACTAATTTTTTGTTAGTGCGTTGGAGTTAGTGCTGGCTAGCTTTACTCTGGTAGTGAACTATCATGGTACATGTATTTCAAAGAAACAAGAAATCTGTCGACACTTGCAGTACTTTGATGATTTCTATGGCGACCGACTGCGTTGCATAATGTAGTCCAATCTCCCATGCAGAGTTGTCGTTCGTTCCTCTCTCAGACACGTGAATGTATGAGTGAATGTAGTCGTATTTCATAACTTCTTAATCCGAGAACAATTTTCCTTTGACTTAAAACTTTTAAGTATAATATATTATTCCGTTCATATCTGTAGAAGTTTAGCGTGTTCAACAGGTTGATTTATTAGCAACATTATCCGATTACGATTTCGCACCTACATGTATAATGTGAAGATGATTGACTTCGAATAATAGCCTTATTGTTTAACAATTGACCACTGTAGTGAAAGCACACTTCGATACTCAATAATATTCGATAACCTTCAATACATTGTTACTCAATTACATAACAATTGTTGACATAACCCGGCTGGGGCTATAGATGTTCTCAGCTGTGTGCGCTGAAGCGACACAAGATTTTCGGTCGCACGCTGCGATTAAAGTAACACAGACTGACCGAATAAACAAACGGGTGGGAAAGTGAAGATGTTACTCATAAGAAGAAGTCGCCAAAAAATGATTTTCGTCAAATCTGATTATCTTTTTACCAATTAAAAAAATCCGAATGCCTCAATTCAGGACATCCTTTTATCGTGCCAGCACCTACCGCAAACATGAAACATGGAACTTTGATTATAATAAACTATACCTTGTGCGCAATCGTATTAATCATTGCTAAATCAACTGTACGTGTCAAATAAATTTATCTTTACATCTTAAACCAATATCATAGTTGAAATCGTAATAAAAGAAAATAATTGTGCTCGTACAAAAGTCTGAAACATGCACGCGTGATAAGGTACATGTAGAAGAACACAAACCTGTCCACTCCTCGGCCATGTGCGAGGGATGATCATCATTTAAAAGTTTAATATTTGTGCGTTGTTTGTTGATTTAAAACAATATTTGTACAGATTTAAAAAAATTTTAGACTTACAAACCAACCATTAATTTAAGTCAGACGAAGTTTCCGATTTGTAGTAATATCGCCTTTATACATTTTCAGAACGACTTCTTAATTTACACTCTAATGTTTAATTAAATAAAAACAAGATGGACAAACTCTTATAACATGAAGAAATTAAAACAGATCTTGTATTTTATTTACGGGTATATAAACTAAAACAATTCTAGAGTTTGCGGCTAAATAAACTCATACTAGTATGAGCGACGCAACTCTCGTGTATTAGATAACCGCTGACCGCTAGTTAGCCCCGTCGCGACCATGGTGACCGATTTTCCAAGGCCGCGGGTGCGGGATAGCTTACGTAACGGTACACACACAGCTCTGATTTAAGGTAGATTTTAAATGCATGCAGTATGAAAACTCAAATGTAATACATAGTTTTATTTTAAATCCGTACTTTGTGTTTTACTACAAAGGAAGAAGAATGTTTTGTTTTCCGATTCTCGTTTTAGTGGTTGTGCACTATAAGAATTTAACAAAACTGACATAAACTCCTAAAAAAAATCTATTCTAAAAAAAAATGTCCTGTATAAACCAGCAAAAACTTTCAAGCGTTATTGGCCCTTAATTTTAGGGGCCAGCCCTTTTTTATTGGTGTCAAATGAAAGCCTTTAACATTCTGCACAACTTTTATTCTACATGTCTTTACAAAATATTTTTCGTTTAAAAGATACAAAGAAAAATATGTCTTAATTTTCGCACTTTTTGGAATCCCATTTTTTGACCCTCTACCTTTTTCTAAATAAAAAACGTAATCCAAAAACAAAAATCGATGTGCACAACTTCAATGTCTCTGTTATTCAAATTCGTTGGATTCCCATTCCCTGCTATCATAGTCTCGGAGCCTTTGTCTGGAAACTAAAGCCCCTAAAAATTTTTAAAAGGGGAATAACTCGTTAACGGAAGAGGAATTTTAAAGTTTATGAAATGTTTTAGATAGTGTTTTTTAATGTCTATGAGCCCTGAAAATTTGAGCAAAAACCGTTCAGAAATGAGCAAGATATGAAGCCTCAAAGTTTGCGTCTAGGAAGAAAAAAAAAAAAAGAAAAATAAGAACTAGAGCCGAGCTCGTTGCAAGCAACGAGAAGGTCTTCCGTTACAGCTTCAAGTCGAGACAATCTGATTAAAACCATATCCTTGATCCCCTCCTTGTTTTTCTATTTTCGCTACAAGAGGATCTGAAGAAACCCCTCTTGAGATCACCCCCTGTTAAACGTTTGTTTATAAATATACATGAGTTATTCTAGCAATCAGAGCAAGTGTTAGAAACGGTAATTTCGGGTTACAAACAAAAATGGAGTTGTACGACGAAATGATGTCACATGTTCGTGAATCTTTCGGTATCAGCAAGTAAGAGATGGAGCATAAGTTGATATTAGACGCCCTTAGGGAATCTAAAAAATGTATTGGCATAACTTCTAAATCATGTAACTGAGGAATGGAACCGACGATTTCATTGGTCAAAGCAAAGTTATCCAGGAGGTGACCTCAAGTGGGGTTTCTTCAAATCATCGTATAGCGACCATAGAAATTTTAATCAGATTGCAAGTCAAGAAAGGATTGTCATTCAGTCTTAATAAAACCACCCCTCTTCTTCTTACACTTGTCAGGGTCTGACAGTTATTGATATGAGGTCATCTTCACACTACCTTAACTTCTGACCAATCAGGGCTTTAGAAAATCAATTTGAACTCTTCAAAAGGAGACAGAAAAATTAATTCATGCCTATTTTCTATATATTACTGCAACCTCCAGACTGCATAGTATTGGAGAGTTACACTTCTCATAAAACAGATAAAGGCATGTCTGTAATAAGCTAGGGGTATATATTTAGATTGTATGCAAATTTAAAGGTCATAGAAAGGTGACCTCTTATTGATACCTATCCGACCCCGTTGAGTGTAAGGAAAAAAGGGTGGGCTGTCATTAAACTGGATTGTCAATATGATAATAGCAAGTTCAGAAAACGAGGCTCGCTTTCAAAGTATTATTTTCCTACCAGACAAACTCTCCTTTTAACTCATTTCATGGTTATATCAATTTATGATAACTTAAAACACATCACTTATATGTACATGTATTTAATTATTCCAACCAGAAAATCGATAAATACGTTTACATGTATGTACAACTGATGACAGGATTCAAACTACATTGTACTGGTATGCCTATATCATAGTGTAAAAACACAAAATCCACTGCGCTGATGCATGGAAAAAAGTGTTATGTTTCATAAACATTTTGATTCCCTATATTCATACTTAAACCTCTACCGCTAAAACATGGAATAGTTTATGTAAAGTGCAGTGTTAAAAGAACACCAATTGTAAATAAACAATAATGCCTTCTCCCATCTGAGGGTGCGCTATTAGTATACGAGACTGAGGTGCTCAGTGGTAGGGATAACTATCCGTATAATGTTTGGCCATACAGGCCTCAGTTTTGTTTTTTAAAGGAAGAGTATATTTATCTGAAATCTTCACAAGCAAGTAAAAGAAATTCACAAATCTTCAAAATCATAATCCGCGGCAGTGGTAGGGGTTGTGAGGCATCTCTAACTTCATTTTTTTTCAAATAGTTATATGCCTATAACTTGAAAAAATTGTACCTGTCAAAATTTTTTTCTCCCATATTCATGATATGCCTAATCCGATTCATGATATGCCTATTCCGTGGGGAGGTGGGGCTGCGAATATGCTTATAACTGCATTTTTTTCAATATCACTCTCAATATTTCCGCTTCCGACGCCTTTCCAAAACATATAGGTGTTTTCCAGGGGGGGGGGGGGGGGGTCCGAGTCGTATTTGCGATAATTTCACTATGTAAATTTAATAACTTCTCATTTTTCGGGGGGGGGGGGGGCGGACCGCATGCAACAATTAATAAAATCCGTTGAACAACACATATCTATACCATTTAATTGTAACTTTGAGAAGTGCATACATTTTTGGGAGGCAACTGTGTCGCTAGTCTGTAAGTCAAGTGAATTATGTCCTAAGGTCTTTTAAAGAAATAAGAAACTGTCAACACTTGCAGTACTCTGATGATTTCTATGGCGACCGACTGCATTGAATAACGTATTTCATAACTTCTAAACGTGAGAACAAATAATTATTATTTAACATCTTTGACTTAAAACTTTAAACTTATATTCAACAATTGACCACTACAGTGATAGCTCACTTCCAAGTGTATTTTAATTACATAACAATTGATGATCTGCATCCATAAATTACCTATGGCTATCTGTGTCCAGGGTTGTGTGCACTTAAAGGCCGAGGTTTTTAACCGGTCTGTTTACCTTAGGTAAGTTCAGGTGGGGGTGGAGCCTATATTGAAAGAGGTGTGAAACCCCGAGGGAAACACGCTCGCTTGTGTATACATGTCTATATACACGGAGTATTAAAGTGCTCTCAAAAGAGTTTTTCCGTTTATTTAAAAAGAATATCGTATTTACATGTATATGTACTTATAAAACAAATTGTTCTTCGTTGAAATGAATATAAACGCATGAAAAACCGCGTTCGACATGTGCAAAATCTTTCGTTTGATTGAACAAGTTTCTTTTGGGATTAACTGAGAATATATCCTGATGTTTTGTGAATTATACAATTACCCCACCGTACTCAAATACTAATGCAACTTTGCAACCAACGCTTGTAAATCTTTTCCGATCAGCTGCTAAATTAAAGTGCTCAATAATTATACCAGCTGCGCATGCACCAGAGCTGTCTGTACTTGTTTCTATTCCGGTTTCAGCTCGTGAAATTTCTCAAAGAAATGTGATAACTAACGATATAAATCGTGAACGCAATATTTGATTTCATTTAATTATTTATTCTCAATTATTCACAAACATCTTTATTGATAAACGACGTCTTTCATGGATGCATGATCGGCACCACATGATTGGTGATCAGCGCATTTAGTGTGGCACATAACCAAGTACGAGTAAATTTTTAATTCATATCTTTTAATATTTCTTTTGTTTAAAGTGCTAAAAGATAGCGATTTATCGTCTCGGTATGCATCAAATCAAAAGAAAAAAGTTTATTGCACCGTCGTCGCGAGCGCTGGGCATGGTATACACAGGACGAGTAAACAAATGCCAATCATTTTCTAACATCCAAACTGGGGCCTCGATTTAGTTGATTAACAAGGGTTACACTGACCAGGTAAATTTGAAGGCGGTGCTTATTTTTCGGTCGCACGGGGTGATTGAATTAACACGCAGACTGGCCGAATTAACACACAGATTGCAAAGTGAAACACATTAGGAAGTACGTTAACAAATAAGGAGTCACCAAAAATTGATTTTCGCCGATCACTGGAGGGGGGGGGGGGGGAGCAGCACAGAGATGACTGTTTTTAAACTTCCTAGAACGCTTCGAAAATTAATGATTTTTTTTACTATGTCAACCCTCTTAAAATTTAGTACAACTCTTAAGAAAACTTATTTTACTTTCTACACTATTTAATTTTTGTGTTGGTCGAATATTAATTCTTACACCAGTATATGTGCATATATGACTCGATGGCCAGGAAAGTTTGAATATTGTCTTAAAAGTGTTAAAGTCTGTAAAAAGTAAAAAAAAAAAGCAATAATTAACGGAAATGACCATGAGTAACTACAGTCTATTCATCGTCGGACCCCACGGGTTTTCCATCCGTTAAATTGCTTGAAATCAGTGTAACGGATAGAAAACCCGTGGGTTCCGACGATGCAGTATATTAATCTTACATGTAAGTTAAACACATATCAATTTTACATATGCCGGTAAATATCTCGGAATTTCATTATATTTAATCTTTTATTTATACAATCGGCCTTGCATATTTAGAATCGAATTGATAGATTACTTTTATTCAATTGATGATAGGTTTTTATAAGATTTTTCGCCCTGACGTTTAAATCAACTCTAAATGAACTGAATAAGGGAGATAAATTCATCTTTCATCTAAAACCAATATAAATGAAAATAAAATAAACAAATAGTTTTGTGTTCGTACAAAATATCAATAAACATACACGTGTGATAAGGTACATGTACATGTAGATGTCCCCTCGCGCGCGATCTTCTCGGCCATGTGCGAGCGTGCGAGGGATGATCATCATTTAAAGGGGTAATCTTTGTGGGTTTTTGTTGTTGATCTAAAACATTATAAGTACAGTTCTTATACAAACCCACCATTGATTTATGTCTGACGATGTTTTGGATTAGGAATAATATCGGATTTTATAATTTTCAGAATGACTTCTTAATTTTCATTTTAAATAAAACATTAATAACTTAAAATTAAAACAGTTCCTGTATTTGCGTCTATGTAAACTCAAAACAAGTACATGAAAGACGCGAATCTGGTGTATTAGGTAACCGCTGACCGCTTGGTAGTGCACCCGCGGCCAAGGAGCCCGCGATCTCCTCGGCCGCGGGCGAGGAATAGGTTACGTAAAGTTACAACACACACAGCTCAGAACCCAGGAAGATTTGAAATGTTTGCAGTATAATAATGACTAAAATCTACCAAATAGAAGTTGTTATTTTTTTTTTTACTTAAAATCCACAATTGATCTATGCCTGATATTCCTTCCGATTGAGAATGACATTTCTTTTATTAATTAACAGAACGTTTTCTCAATTGACACTCTATCATTTAATTCAATTTGAGAAGAATAAACGTCTATGTGTGGTCAAAATTAAAAACAATTCTTGTTTTCGGCTAAATGAACTCATAAATTGAGAGACGTGACTCCGGTGTATTAGATAACCGCTGACCGCTAGGTAGTCCAGCCGCGACCATGGCGACCGACTTTCTCGGCCGCAAGCGAGGGATAGCTTACGTAATGGTTCACACACAAAGCTCTGATTCCAGATATATTTAAATGCACGCAGCATGATAACTAAAATGTATCACATAGATTTATTTTTTTCAGGTAGTTTGTGTGATTTACTAGAAAAGAAAAAGAATGTTTATATTTTCTGTTTCTCGTTTTTTAGGATTGTGCAGAATTTACGAAGATGACTTAAACTCCTCACATAAAAGCATGTATCCTAAATTTTTTTTTTTTTTTTTTTGTGTGTGTGTGAATTAAAGCCTCCTTTTTAAACAGGCATACTGTCTGTCGTAATTTAATGTCAGTTGTACGCACAATGACTTTCGTTAACTTGCCAAATAAACACAGGTACATGTTAACATGTAAAGCTTTTTACACTCATACTACACAACTCACCAACAAAATAACATTGTAACGACATTTATAGGATCCCAACAAACAACTTTTTCAGCGACAGCTATATCAAAATCCTAGCCGTTTTTTAGTTATTTAGCAAAAATTATCAAGGGCCCTTGGCCCTTAATTTAAGGGGCCAGCCCTTTTTTATTGGTGTCAAATGAAAGTCCTTGACATTCTGCACAACTTTTATTCTACATGTCTTAACAAAATATTTTTCGTTTAAAAGATACAAAGGAAAATATGTCTAAATTTTCACACTTTTTGGAACCCTGTTTTTTGACCCCCTACCTTTTTCTAAATAAAGAAAGTAATCCAAAAACAAAAACCGATGTGCAAAACTTCAATGTCTCTGTTATTCAAATTCGTTGGATTCCCATTCCCTGCTATCATAGTCTCGGAGCCTTTGTCTGGAAACGAAAGGCCCTAAATTTTTTAAAAAGGGGAATAACTCGTTAACGGAAGAGGATTTTTAAAATTTATGAAATGGTTTAGATAGTGTTTTGTAAAGTCTATAAGCCCTGAAAATTTGAGCAAAAACCGTTCAGAAATGAGCAACATATGAAGCCTCAAAGTTCGCGTCTAGGAAGAAAAAAAAAAAAGAAAAATAAGAACTAGAGCAAAGCTCGTTGCAAAGCAACGAGTGGGTCTTCCGTTAATGTCGAAAGTAAAGCTAGTAATTCCTGTAAGAAGCAGAATTCTTAAACCAATATACATGAAAAACTAAAAAAAAAAATCGAAGTATTCTTGGTACGAGTTAACAAAATCCGAATGATTCTAGGTACGAATTAACAAAAACCTTATCAATATCAAGAACGACTTTGCAAATAAAAATCCGAATGTGTTTAAGTACATTTAACAATCATCGAATTATTTTAGGTACGAGTTAATTTAACTTTGAACATAACACCATTTTCTAAACCAAGAATGTGGAATCAAAATTTCCGGAAAAATCAATTTTTTAAACCCCTATATCTCTGTAATGCATCGGCCGATTTTAAAACGGATTTCAGATTAAAATTAAGCCTTATGAGTTGAGCATTTTTGCTTCTATAGTTATTTACAAATTATTTTTCAGTAAAAAGTTATTATTTAAAGACTTTGTAGCCCTCCTGGCCCCTAATTTGAGGGGTCAGCCCCTTTTTTTGATATCAAATGAAAGGTCTCGCAAATATAAACATATTTTGTTCAACAACTGTTCACGAATTGTTAACCGTTCTAGAGATATCTGAACAACTGTGTTTTAGGGGCCGACCCTTAAACTCCTTACTGGGGCCACCAACAAAAAAGTTTTAGGTATTATATTATTAAAAACATTATTTTGAGCAACTTTTCTTCTACAATGATTTTCAAAATATTTCTCCTTTTCTAGCTATTACTTATCAGAGTTTTGGTCTTCTGGCCCCTTGAAACCCCTAATTACGTAACATATGACTTAGGTATGGTACTGTATAGATAAATAACTGTACAAAGAATATTTTTGCTTCTATAAAATATAGCAAATTATTTTTCAGTAAAAAGTTATTATTAATAGACTTAAGAGCCCTCTTGGTCCCTAATTTAAGGGGCCAGCCCTTTTTTCTTGATATCAAATGAAAGATCTCACAAATATAAACGTATTTTGTTCAATAAGTGTTCAGGAATTGTTGACCGTTCTAGAGATATCTGAACTAATGTGTTTTAGGGGCCGACCCTT
Source organism: Magallana ariakensis (assembly GCA_020458035.1). Lineage (NCBI taxonomy): Eukaryota > Metazoa > Mollusca > Bivalvia > Ostreida > Ostreidae > Magallana > Magallana ariakensis. Next base: position 54,554,842 of record CM035818.1, read on the forward strand.
AAACTCCTTACTGGGGCCACCAACAATTTTTTTTTAGGTTGCATATTATTGAGAACATTATTTTAAGCATTTTTTGTTCTACAATGATTTTCAAAATATTTCTCTTTTTCTAGATATTAATAATCAAAGTTTTGGACTTCTGGCCCCTTGAAACCCCTAATTACGTAACATATGATTAAGGTGTGGTACTATATAGATAAACAGTTGTACAATAAACATTTTTGCTTCTATAATTGATAACAAATTATTGTTCAGTAAAGAGTTATTGCAAAAAGACTTTAGAGCCCTCTTGGCCCCTAATTTGAGGGGCCAGCCCCTTTTTCTTGATATCAAATGAAAGCCCGTGAAAATAGAAACAACTTTTACATTACATGTTTTAACAAAATATTTACAGGTTTAAAAATATTTCAGAAAATGTGCAAAATTTTTGTAAAAATAATTGGTGTCAATTTTCGACCTCAGGCGAGCTTTAACGCCTTGCGTATTATCCATATTATAAAACAATGCGGTACATCTACAGACTTTCATCTACAATCCCTGAAAATTTCAACTTTCTATCGTGAATAGTTTCAGAGGAGTTGCGTGGACAAAATGACCCTTAAAATTTCATTAAATCGTCAATATCTTAAACCGGAAGTGACGTCATCAAAAAATTTAACTAAAAACATTTGTCCCCTCCGATGCTGTATAAGTCCTGAAAATTTGGTGCAAATCGGATGAATAGTTTTCGAGAAATAAAGCTTTAAAGAAGGCAGAAAAAGAATATTAAGTATAATAATAATAATAGAAAGAAACAGTAGAATAACTAGAGCAAAGCTCGTTGCAAAGCAACGAGTGGGTCTTCCGTTAATGTCGAAAGTAAAGTTCGAAGTTTCTTTAAGAAGCAGAGTTCTTAAACTAATAACAAAAGTAACTTAAACAAAAAGATAAAAAAAAAATCGAAAATTCTTGGTACGACTTAACAAAATCCGAATGATTTTAAGTACGAATTAACAAAACCCTTAAAGATTTCTTGAACGACTTAACAAAAAAAAATCCGAATGTGTTCAAGTACAACTTAACAATTTTCGAATTATTTTAGGTACGACTTAATTTTACTTTGAACTTAAAACTATTTTCTTAATCCAGAATGCAGAAGCAAAATTTCCGGAAAAATCAATTTTTGAACCCCAATATCTCTGTAATGCATCGTCCGATTTTAAAACGGGTTTCAGTGTTTGATTCAGCTTAATAAGCTCTACAAAACACGTACACGTTTTTTATTTGATCAAAAAATTCAATTTTTTGAAAAATTTGATTCACTTCCGGTTTTAACCGGAAGTTACGGATTTCCATTTCCAGCCTTATTGCACAGGTAAATTGACAAATTCATAACCACAGAAAATTTCAAGACTCTATCTTAAAACGTTTTTGAGAAATCCCCTGGACAAAATGACTTTTTAAAAATTTTAAAAACGACGTAACGTAAAAACGAAAATGACGTTGTCATCGAAACTTTAAAATCATCGAGGCATAATAGTTGCACATAATCTCTAAAAGTTTCATTTAAATCGGTTGAAAACTTTTTGAGTTATTAAGCCGAAAAGGAGTCAGAAAAAAAAGAAAAAGAAAAAAAATAATAATAACTAGAGCAAAGCTCGTTGCACAGCAACGAGTGGGTCTTCCGTTAATGTCGAAAGTAAAGTTCGAAGTTCCTTTAAGAAGCAGAGTTCTTAAATTAATAACAAAAGTAAGTTAAACAAAAAGATTTTTAAAAAATCGAAAATTCTTGGTACGACTTAACAAAATCCGAATGATTTTAAGTACGAATTAACAAAACCCTTAAAGATTTCAAGAACGACTTAACAAAAAAAATCCGAATGTGTTAAAGTACAACTTAACAATTTTCGAATTATTTTAGGTACGAGTTAATTTACCTTTGAACTTAAGACTATTTTCTTAACCCAGAATGCGGAAGCAAAATTTCCGGAAAAATCATTTTTTGAACCCCAATATCTCTGTAATGCATCGTCCGATTTTAAAACGGTTTTCAGTGTTTGATGCAGCTTAATGAGCTCTACAAAACATGTATACGTTTTTGATTTGATAAAAAAATTCAATTTTTTGAAAAATTTGATTCACTTACGGTTTCGACCGGAAGTTACGGATTTCCATTTCCAGCCTTATTGCACAGGTAAATTGACAAATTCATTACCACAGAAAATTTCAAGACTCTATCTTAAAGCGTTTTTGCGAAATCCCCTGGACAAAATGACTTTTTTTTAATTTTAAAAATGACGTAACGTAAAAACGAAAGTGACGTTGTCATCGAAACTTTGAAATCTTCGAGGCATAGTAGTTGCACATAATCTCTGAAAGTTTCATTTAAATCGGGTGAAAACTTTTTGAGTTATGAAGCCGAAAAGGAGTCAGAAAAAAAAGAAAAAGAAAAAAAATAATAATAACTAGAGCAAAGCTCGTTGCAAAGCAACGAGTGGGTCTTCCGTTAATGTCGAAAGAAAAGCTAGATGTTCCTGTAAGAAGCAGAGCTCTAAAACCAATACCAGTAGTAATTTTAACAAAAAGATATATAAAAAATCGAATAATTGTTGGTACGACTTAACAAAATCCGAATGACTTTAAGTACGAATTATCAAAAAACTTAACGATTTCAAGAACGACTTGACAAAAAAATCCGAATGTGTTTAAGAACGACTTAACAAATATCGAATCATTCTAGGTACGAGTTAATTTAACTTTGAACATAACACTATTTTCTTAACCAAGAATGTGGAATCAAAATTTCCGGAAAAATCAATTTTTAAACCCCTATATCTCTGTAATGCATCGTCCGATTTTAAAACGGATTTCAGATTTAAATTAAGCTTAATAAGTTGAACATTTTTGCTTCAATAATACATAACAAATTATTTTTCAGTAAATAATTAATATTAAAAGACGTTGTAGCCCTCCTGGCCCCTAATTTGAGAGACCAGCCCCTTTTTCTTGATATCAAATGAAAGGTCTCGCAAATATAAACATATTTTGTTCAACAACTGTTCACGAATTGTTAGCCGTTCTAGAGATATCTGAGCAACTGTGTTTTAGGGGCCGACCCTTAAACTCCTTAATGGGGCCACCAACAAAAATTTTTTAGGTATCATATTTTTTAAAACATTATTTTGAGCAACTTTTCTTCTACAATGCTTTTCAAAATATTTCTCCTTTTCTAGCTATTAATGATCAGAGTTTTGGACTTCTGGCCCCTTGAAACCCCTAATTACGTAACATATGACTTAGGTATGGTACTGTTTAGATAAACAGCTGTACAAAGAATATTTTTGCTTCTATAATATATAACAGATTATTTTTCAGTAAAAAGTTATTATCAATAGACTTAAGAGTCCTCTTGGCCCCTGATTTAAGGGGCCAGCCCTTTTTTCTTGATATCAAATGAAAGATCTCGCAAATATAAACATATTTTGTTCAACAAGTGTTCAGGAATTGTTGACCGTTCTAGAGATATCTGAACTAATGTGTTTTAGGGGCCGACCCTTAAACTCCTTACTGGGGCCACCCACAATTTTTTTTAGATAGCATATTGTTGAGAACATTATTTTAAGCATTTTTTGTTCTACAATGCTTTTCAAAATATTTCTCCTTTTCTAGCTATTAATGATCAGAGTTTTGGACTTCTGGCCCCTTGAAACCCCTAATTACGTAACATATGACTTAGGTATGGTACTGTTTAGATAAACAGCTGTACAAAGAATATTTTTGCTTATATAATATATAACAGATTATTTTTCAGTAAAAAGTTATTATCAATAGACTTAAGAGTCCTCTTGGCCCCTGATTTAAGGGGCCAGCCCTTTTTTCTTGATATCAAATGAAAGATCTCGCAAATATAAACATATTTTGTTCAACAAGTGTTCAGGAATTGTTGACCGTTCTAGAGATATCTGAACTAATGTGTTTTAGGGGCCGACCCTTAAACTCCTTACTGGGGCCACCCACAATTTTTTTTAGATAGCATATTGTTGAGAACATTATTTTAAGCATTTTTTGTTCTACAATGCTTTTCAAAATATTTCTCCTTTTCTAGTTATTAATGATCAAAGTTTTGGACTTCTGACCCCTTGAAACCCCTAATTACGTAACATATGATTAATGTGTGGTACTGTAGAGATAAACAGCTGTATAATAAACATTTTTGCTTCTATAATTGATAACAAATTATTGTTCAGTAAAGAGTTATTGCAAAAAGACTTTAGAGCCCTCTTGGCCCCTAATTTGAGGGGCCAGCCCTTTTTTCTTGATATCAAATGAAAGCCCGTGGAAATTAAAACAACTTTTGCATTACATGTTTTAACAAAATATTTATACATCAAAAGATATTAGAGAAAATGTTCGAAAATTTCGTGAAAAAATTTGGTGCTAATTTTCAGGTTCAGGCGAGCTTCGAGGCCTTGCGCAATTTTAATAATTGGAAGCAGGGGGGTACACCTTCAGACTTTTATCTACAATCCTGGAAAAATTTCAAGCTTCTATCTTAATTAGTTTTGGAGGAGATGCGTGGACAAAATGACCCTTAAAATTTTACAAAATCGTCAATATCTGAAACCGGAAGTGACGTCATCATTCGGAAATTTAAAAATGTGTAGCGCCGATGATTCTCTATCAGTCCTGAAAATTTCATGTAAATCGGTTGGATAGTTTTTGAGAAATAACGCTCCAAAAAAGTCAGAAAAAGAAAAAAAAGAATAACTAGAGCAAAGCTCGTTGCACAGCAACGAGTGGGTCTTCCGTTAATGTCGAAAGTAAAGATCGAAGTTCCTTTAAGAAGCAGAGTTCTTAAACTAATAAAAAACTTAAACAAAAAGATAAAAAAAATCGAAAATTCTTGGTACGACTTAACAAAATTCGAATGATTTTAAGTACGACTTAACAAAACCCTTAAAATTTTCAAGAACGACTTAACAAAAAAAATCCGAATGTGTTCAAGTACAACTTAACAATTTTCGAATTATTTTAGGTACGAGTTAATTTAACTTTGAACTTAAGACTATTTTCTTAACCCAGAATGCGGAAGCAAAAATTTCCGGAAAAATCATTTTTTGAACCCCAATATCTCTTTAATGCATCGTCCGATTTTAGAACGGATTTCAGTGTTTGATTTAGCTTAATGAGCTCTAAAAAACACGTATACTTTTTTGATTTGATCAAAAAATTCAATTTTTCGAAAAATTTGATTCACTTCCGGTTTCAACCGGAAGTTACGGATTTCCATTTCCAGCCTTATTGCACAGGTAAATTGACAAATTCATAACCACAGAAAATTTCAAGACTCTATCTAAAAGCGTTTTTGAGAAATCCCCTGGACAAAATGACTTTTTTAAACTTTTATAAACGACGTAACGTAAAAACGGAAGTGACGTTGTCATCGAAACTTTCAAATCTTCGAGGCATAATAGTTGCACATAATCTCTGAAAGTTTCATTTAAATCGGTTGAAAACTTTTTGAGTTATGAAGCCGAAAAGGAGTCAGAAAAAAAAGAAAAAGAAAAAAAATAATAATAACTAGACACGATCTCGTTGCGAGCAACGAGGAGGTCTTCCGTCCGGTTTTATAGTTGAGATACATGAATGATCTAGCGTTTGCTATTTATAAGGTAAACATGATAAAGAAATAGAAAAAAGTGATATTTCATTGAAAAGGCCAGAAGCTTTTTTCTTTCAGATTCATGTTTAAGAACTTTCGTTGGAAACATTTAGATATCTCTTGGCCCCTAATTTAAAGGATCATCCCTTTTTTTCTTGATATTAAAAGAAATTAAGGTATTTCAATATCAATAACATTTTGTTTAACAAGAGATTAGAAATTCGTTACCGTTTTTGAGATATTTTTGGGTTTTTTAGGGGCCGACCCCTATCTCCTTATAGGGGCTTTTTAACGAAATTTTGTTGGTGAAATATTGTTGAGTACATCATTCCTAGTATCGTCTCTTCTATAATGCTTCTCAAAATATTTGTCCTTTTAAAGATATAAAGATCTAAGAATTGTACTTCTTGCCCTTTAAAATCCTTTGGCCCCTAATTTGAGGGGCCTGTCCCTTTTTCTTGATATGAAATGAAAGTTATTTTTAATCTAAACACATTTTGTTCATTAAGTGTTTAGAAATTCGTTAAATTTCTTGAGATATTTGAAAAAGATTGTTTTAGGGGCCGACCCCTTATCTCCTTATAGGGGCCATTTAACGAAACTTTGGTTAATACATATCATTACGAACATTATTCTGAGCATATTTTCTTATATAATGCTTTTTAAATTATTTCTCCTTTTTAAGATATAAATGATCAAAATATTGGACTTCAAGCCCCTTAAAACCCCTAATTATGTATCATATCAACAATTTTTAACCATGTATAGATAAATAACAAAAAGATAAACAATTTTGCTTCTATAACACATTACAAAATATTTCTTATTAAAGAGATACAGATAATTGACTTTAGACCCTTCTGGGCCCCTAATTTGAGGGGCCAGCTCCTTTTTCTTGGTGTCAGTTGAAAGGTTTTTTTAATCTAAAGACATGTTGTTCATTAAGTGTTAAGAAATTCGTTACCGTTCTTGAGATATTTGAAAAAGATTGTTTTAGGGGCCGACCCCTTTTCTCCTTATAGGGGCCATTTTACAAATTTCTGTTTGTTACATGTCATTACAACATTATTCTGAGCATCTTTTCTTCTATGATGCTTTTCAAAATATTTCTCCTTTTTAAGATATAAATGAACACAATATTGGACTTCTAGCCCCTTAAAACCCCTAATTATGTAACATATCAGCAATTTTTAATCATGTATAGATAACTAACGAGAAGATAAACAATTTTGCTTCTATAAAACATTACAAAATATTTCTTATTAAAGAGATACAGATAATTGACTTTAGACCCTTCTGGGCCCCTAATTTGAGGGGCCAGCCCCTTTTTCTTGGTGTCAGTTAAAAGGTATTTTTAATCTAAACACATTTTGTTCATTAAGTGATAAGAAATTCGTTACCGTTCTTGAGATATTTGAAAAAGATTGTTTTAGGGGCCGACCCCTTATCTCCTTATAGGGGCCATTGTACGAATTTTTGGTTGTTACATATCATTACAAACATTATTCTGAGCATCTTTTCTTATATGATGCTTTTCAAAATATTTCTCCTTTTTAAGATATAAATGATCAAAATATTGGACTTCTAGCCCCTTAAAACCCCTAATTATGTAACATATCAACAATTTTTAATCATGTATAGATAACTAACGAGAAGATAAACAATTTTGCTTCTATAAAACATTACAAAATATTTCTTATAAAAGAGATACAGATTATTGGCTTTAGACCCTTCTGGGCCCCTAATTTGAGGGGCCAGCCCCTTTTTCTTGGTGTCAGTTAAAAGGTATTTTTAATCTAAACACATTTTGTTCATTAAGTGATAAGAAATTTGTTACCGTTCTTGAGATATTTGAAAAAGATTGTTTTAGGGGCCGACCCCTTATCTCCTTATAGGGGCCATTGTACGAATTTTAGCTTGTTACATATCATTACAAACATTATTCTGAGCATCTTTTCTTCTATGATGCTTTTCAAAATATTTCTCCTTTTTAAGATATAAATGATCAAAATATTGGACTTCTAGCCCCTTAAAACCCCTAATTATGTAACATATCAGCAATTTTTAATCATGTATAGATAACTAACGAGAAGATAAACAATTTTGCTTCTATAACACATTATAAAATATTTCTTATTAAAGAGATACAGATAATTGACTTTAGACCCTTCTGGGCCCCTAATATGAGGGGCCAGCCCCTTTTTCTTGGTGTCAGATGAAAGCTCTTGTATATATAAACTTTTATTGTTCTATATATGATAACAAAATATTTATTACAAAAAAGATATTCGTGATCAAGTCTCAAATTTCCCCAAAATTGTCAAAAAAAGTTAACATCAACATTTTCAGGTCCAGGCGAGCTTCAAGCACAATGCCTTCTGCTGAAATCTCAAACAAGCATGCAAATCTACCATGACCACTCTATCTTGCATAAAAATTTCAAGTCTCTAACTATAACGGTTTTTGAGAACACGCGTGGACAAAATCATGATCCAAAAAACACGAAAAAGGGAGATAATTCAAAAGCGGAAGTGAATTTTCAGACAGAAAGTGGGATGCAAAGAGACATTCACCTAAGACATCATCCCTGTAAAAATCATTAAAATCGATAAAGAAATGGCCGAGAAATTAAGGGTGTCTACCAAGAAGAATAATAATAATAATATAGAAGAATGAGAAACAGTAGAAAAACAGTAAGGTCTTCCGTTGGAAACGGAAGACCTTAAAAAGAAACCGAAGAATAACAAGAGGGTCTTCCGTTGGAAACGGAAGACCCTAATAAAGAAAAAGAAACCGTAGAATAACAATAGGGTCTTCCGTTGGAAACGGAAGACCCTAAAAAGAAACCGAAGAATAACAAAAGGGTCTTCCGTTGGAAACGGAAGACCCTAACTAGATGCGATCTCGTTGCGAGCAACGAGTGGGTCTTCCGTCCGATTTTTCATAAGATGAGATGAGATGAAATTTTGATTGAAGTTTAAATCAAACTGGTGTCATGTTAACGTGATTTAATGACTTTGAAAATTTCGAAAATCTTATAATTCATCCAATGATTTTGAAAAAAATGTCACAAACGCAGAAATCCAAGAGCATTACAAAAATCATGTTTTAAAATAAGTCTGGGGTCATTTTAACACGATTAAATGAGTTTAAAATTTTTGAAAAATTTGAATTTCATATAATCAATTCAAGAAAGATGTCATTAGACGCAGAGTTGCAAGCGCAACTTAGATATCATGTTTTAAAGTTAGTCCGATGTCATTTAATCACGATTTAAATGAGTTTAAAATTTTTGAAAAATTTAAATTTCATCCAATCAATTCCAGAAACATGTCATCAGACGCAGAATTGCAAGCAGAACTTAAATATCATGTTTAAAAATTAGTCTGAGGTCATTTTAACACGATTTAAATAGATTTAAAATTTTTGAAAAATTTAAATTTCATCCAATCAATTCAAAAAAGATGTCATTAGACGCAGAATTGCAAGCGCAACTTAGATATTATGTTTTAAAATTAGTCCGATGCCATTTTAACACGATTTAAATGAGTTTAAAATTTTTGAAAAATTTAAATTTCATCCAATCAATTTTAGAAAGAGGTCATCCGACGCAGAATTGCAAGCGCAACTTAGATATCATGTTTTAAAGTTAGTCCGATGTCATTTTAACACGATTTAAATGAGTTTAAAATTTTTGAAAAATTTAAATTTCATCCAATCAATTCAAAAAAGATGTCATTAGACGCAGAATTGCAAGCGCAACTTAGATATTATGTTTTAAAATTAGTCCGATGCCATTTTAACACGATTTAAATGAGTTTAAAATTTTTGAAAAATTTAAATTTCATCCAATCAATTTTAGAAAGAGGTCATCCGACGCAGAATTGCAAGCGCAACATAGATATCATGTTTTAAAGTTAGTCCGATGTCATTTTAACACGATTTAAATGAGTTTAAAATTTTTGAAAAATTTAAATTTCATCCAATCAATTCCAGAAAGATATCATCCGACGCAGAATTGCAAGCGCAACTTAGATATCATGTTTTAAAGTTAGTCCGATGTCATTTTAACACGATTTAAATGAGTTTTAAATTTTTGAAAAATTTAAATTTCATCCAATCAATTCAAGAAAGATGTCATTAGACGCAGAATTGGAAGCGCAACTTAGATATCATGTTTTAAAATTAGTCCGATGTCATTTTAACACGATTTAAATGAGTTTAAAATTTTTGAAAAATTTAAATTTCATCCAATCAATTCCAGAAAGAGGTCATCCGACGCAAAATTGCAAGCGCAACTTAGATATCATGTTTTAAAGTTAGTCCGATGTCATTTTAACACGATTTAAATGAGTTTAAAATTTTTGAAAAATTTGAATTTCATCCAATCAATTCCAGAAAGATATCATCCGACGCAGAATTGCAAGCGTAACTTAGATATCATGTTTTAAAATTAGTCCGATGTCATTTTAACACGATTTTAATGAGTTTAAAATTTTTGAAAAATTTGAATTTCATATAATCAATTCAAGAAAGATGTCATCCGACGCAGAATTGCAAGCGCAACTTAGATATCATGTTTTAAAGTTAGTCCGATGTCATTTAATCACGATTTAAATGAGTTTAAAATTTTTGAAAAATTTAAATTTCATCCAATCAATTCCAGAAACATGTCATCAAACGCAGAATTGCAAGCAGAACTTAAATATCATGTTTAAAAATTAGTCTGAGGTCATTTTAACACGATTTAAATAGATTTAAAATTTTTGAAAAATTTGAATTTCATCCAATCAATTCAAAAAAGATGTCATTAGATGCAGAATTGCAAGCGCAACTTAGATATTATGTTTTAAAATTAGTCCGATGCCATTTTAACACGATTTAAATGAGTTTAAAATTTTTGAAAAATTTAAATTTCATCCAATCAATTTTAGAAAGAGGTCATCCGACGCAGAATTGCAAGCGCAACTTAGATATCATATTTTCAAAATAGTCTGAGGTCATTTTAACACGATTTAAATGAGTTTAAAATTTTAAAAAAAATTGAATTTCATTCAATCAATTCGAATAAGATGTCATCAGATGCAAAAGTGCAAACGCAACTTAGATATCATGTTTTAAAATTAGTCTGAGGTCATTTAGCACGATTTAAATGAGTTTTAAATTTTTGAAAAATTTAAATTTCATCCAATCAATTAGAGAAAGATGTCATCAGACGCAGATTTGCAAGCGCAAATTTGATATCTTGTTTCAAAATAAGTATGAGGTCATTTTAACACGATTTAAATGAGTTTAAAATTTTCAAAAAAATTAAATTTCATCAAATCAATTCGGAAAAGATGTCAACAAACGCAGAATTTATCATTCCTCAAATGTTCAGGATTATATCTTTTATCGTTTTTAAGGAGATGCGTTGATTAGGGAAAATTCGTTTCAAATTTTTGACCTATATTTTGATCCCAGCTAGCTTCCGTATTTGGAATTTCCGGAAAATAATTTTTCCAGGAGCGACTAGACTAGCATGTCCTTTATCATTCCTGAAAATTTTAGCTTTCTATCTTCACTCGTTTCTGAGGAGTTGCGTGGACAAGAAGTCAAGAAAAAAAGACAAAATGGCGGATAAGTCCGAACCGGAAGTGATTTTTGCAAAATCGAAAATAGGGTATAAACTTCAAATGATAATAGATCGATGCTGAAAATTTGACAAAAATCGGACGACCCATCTCCGAGAAATCTTCTGCACAAAAATTGTAAAGAAAAAAAAAAGAAAAAAAATAATAAACCTGAAAAAGAAACAATAGAATAATAGAAGGGTCTTCCGCTGAGACGGAAGACCCTAATAATAATAAGAAAAGTGAAAAAGAAACAATAGAATAATAGAAGGGTCTTCCGCTGAAGACGGAAGACCCTAATAAATAAGGTCTGTTTTTGTCTTAATTTAAATGGAACAGTGTTTTTCAACTTGTACTACATTCCAGCAACCCCTTTGTGAAGAGTATTTTTGTTAGAAAATCAAAAAAAAAAAAAAAAAAAAAAAAATGGAGAGAAAGAAAAGGAGAGAAAGAGCAAATCTTGGCTCCGGCGAGATTAGAGTTATCACACCGGTAATCCACCAATGAAAATGAACTTAGTCAATTGTAGTTCCATACATTTATAGGGAATATTTTTTTCTCTTGCCCGCATTTTGCATTTTCCCATATTTGATTTGAATAAAAATGATATCTCTGATTAGGGAAATTTCTGTAGTTTGTAAATTTGATTCTACTTTTATCGGGAACTATTTCTTAAAGGGCATATAGGCCGACTTCATGGGGTGCGCGCAGTCTGTTTACAAACAGCTTGAAAACACGTGGTTTGGGGGGTAGGCATGTTCGCAGCTAGAAAACTTGAGAAAATGCCGTATCGCATGCGCATTTTTTGATGTTAGATAATGCGTAATGTATCATAGAACACTGCTATCTATCATTTTTCTCACGAGAAAATTATTTCGATTTTTTACGAATTTTTTTCTTACATAGAATTATATAGCCCGAACTTGATTTTCGTCGTAAATAAATCGAAAGTAGAATTCTGAGGTGTGGATCTCGAATTCGGTTAACGACAATTAGGGTAAGTCCTAAAACAATGACTGATGCATTTCACACATGTATTTCAAGCGATGAGATTTTTTTTCGTGTCGTTTACTATTATGTATGACTGTTTTATTTCAACAGGATTGATAAAATCTTTATAAATGTAGAAATAACATAATCAATAACATGTAAATTTATCCGGTAAAAATTCGATGACAGTAATTTTGACATTTCTAACATTCATAAGTAGTTCACACGCTATCGTAGATACAGACTAAACGGAAAACAAGAAATATACATGCACCAGATATATTACACGGCTGCTTACATCCCGTGTACTGTGTAAATTTTAATTCCCCGTACATGCAATACTCGCCGTTTGATCTCAGGAATTCCTTCTAAATTGTTCAATCCGCTGCATATTTGGCAGACAATAAGAATAGGGTCCGAGGTACATTTACACGAAATTTCATTAGGATCAAGTGAAGGGTTCGGGAGTTAGAATTTTTTTCTACAGTACATGTCAAGCACGCTAATTGAAATTCAAATGCCCCAAAATTCATAACTCTGTTCAAAATGAACGAATTGGCCTGGTCATTAGTAGAGTAATCTAGAATAGTATTAGGTTGAAAGTACAGGTCAAAGATCAAGTAAAATCAGGCCAGAAAAACTAAATGATTTTATGAATCGGGTGGGGGGGGGGGGGGGGGTCGGTGCGTGTACTGTTAAAATTTGAATTCCCCGTATAGACAATACGCGCTGTTTGATCTCAGAAATTCCTTCAAAATTGTTCAATCCGCTGCATATTTGGCAGACGGTAAGAATGGGGTCCGAGGTACATTTACACGAAATTTCGTTAGGATTAAGTGAAGGGTTCGGGAGTTAGAATTTTTTTTCTACAGTACATGTCAAGCACGCTAATCGAAACTCAAATGTCCCAAAATTCATATCTCTGTTAAAAATGAACGAATTGGTCTGGTCATTAGTACAGTAATCTAGAATGGTAATAGGTTGAAATTAAAGGTCCAAGATCAAAGATCAAGAAAAAGCAGGCCAGAAAAACTAAACGATTTTTGATTTGGGGGGGGGGGGGGTGGAGTGTCGGTGACTTCTGTATTAAACTTAAAATATTAAATTGTAAATATTACATATAACACAATTACTAAATGATATACATGTGTTAGAACAATGTATAAGCGTGTTATTAAAGATGTAACTATTCATTTTTCTGAACATTTTAACTAGATCTCAATACACAAATACGGGGGAAAGCGCTATTATTGTAACTTCTTTTACAAAATTAAAACGGAAAAGAACAGAATTCATCATTTTAAAGATAAAATCGTAGGTCTAAGCGAAAAATGAGTTGAAAAATTTTGCGGCACTTGAGGCTTGAACCCGGGTCGCCTGGGCATATGTCCACGACTCTAACGACTGAGCTACTCGGACTCTCGCTTCAGGACTTTGACCCTTAATATCTGGAGAATGCGTTGATCGATTTTAAAACAAATTACATATTCTGAATCAGAAAAAGGGTCACTATCAACCCTACAGAAAAATATTTTAACATAAAAAAGTTGAAAAATTTTATTTTTTAAATTTGCTTCCGGTGACAAACGGAAGCGACGGCGGCCATTCTCTTGACCGAGGTGCACCAGAAAAACGGTAGATCTATCATCTCTAGAAATTTAATTCCAATATCTTCACTCGTTTTTGAGAAACGTCGCAGACAAAATGGACTTTTAAAAATCGTAAACTGACGATAACTTCCGACAGGAAGTGAATTTTGAAAAACTGTCGCGGCGGTATAAACTTCACATGACGGGGCATTATCCCTGTAAATTTGAAAGAAATCGAAAGAGCCATCTCCGAGAAATCGCCTGCACAAAATTTGTAAGACAAAAAAAGAATAATAATAATAATAATAATAACTAGATCGTTCTCGTTTCGAGAAACGAGTGGGTCTTCCGTCCGATTTTTGAATAAGTGAGATAAAACTCATCGTTTTAAAGATAAAATTGTGAGTCTACGCAAAAAAAACGAAAAAAAATTTTGCGGCACTCGGGACTTGAACCCGGGTCGCCTGGGCACTGTCCACGACCATAACGACTGAGCTACTCGGGCTCTCGCTTCAGGACTTTGACGCTTAATATCTCGAGAATGCGTTGATCGATTTTAAAACAAATTACATATTCTGAATAAGAAAAAGGGTCACTATCAACTTTAAAAAATTCACAGAAAAATATTAAAAAATGAAAAAGTCGAAAAATTAAAATTTTTCAAATTTGCTTCCGGTGACGACCGGAAGTGACGGCTGGCATCCTCTTGACCGAGGTGCACCAGAAAATAGATAGATCTATCATCTGTGAAAATTTCAGCCCTTTATCTTTACTCGTTTTTGAGAAACCTGACAGACAAAATTGACTTTTTAAAATCGTAAACGGACGATTACTTCCGACCGGAAGTGTATTTTTAAAAATGGTTAAAAAACAACCAACTTCAGATAAAACTGCGTTGAAACTGAAAATTTGAATGAAATCGATCAAGCCATCTCCGAGAAATCGTCTGCACAAAATCAGTAAGAAAAAAAAAGAATAATAATAATAACAATAAGAAAAGTGAAAAAGAAACAATAGAATAATAGAAGGGTCTTCCGCTGAAGACGGAAGACCCTAATAAGAAAAGTGAAAAAGAAACAATAGAATAATAGAAGGGTCTTCCGCTGAAGACGGAAGACCCTAAAAAGAAACCGAAGAATAACAAGAGGGTCTTCCGTTGGAAACGGAAGACCCTAACAAGAGGGTCTTCCGTTGGAAACGGAAGACCCTAATAATCTTAATCTGCACAATAATATAAAGGTCTTCCGTTGGAAACGGAAGACCTTAATAATCTTACAAGCACAATAATAATAAGCAGTGGTTAGTGAAACTAATAGCATTATTTTAGGCTTGAAGCTTGGTTTATATAAATAATGTCAACAATGCGATGTGTCGATGTATCTATTTCGTAAATGTCCGATATCATATGCAATGTCAACCCGTGCACGCACGGGTCAAAGTCTAGTAAGAATTAAAGATACATCACAGGTAGTGCGGTACATTTATCAAGTGATACTAATGCATTGTACATGTATATTGATACAGTGAAAATGTCAAATGGACCATTATCTGCAACCATTTATATATGGAGGGTAATCGTGTTCAAAAATCCAGTCATGTTAACTTGTAAATTCGAATATGCAATCGTGTTGGTGTGTGAGCCTGAGTATGAATGTGTGTAATTCTGATCGTGTAATCTATAAAAACACTCTAAAGTTGACTCCGTAGACCTTCAATGTAATTCTTCCCACAGATGTACATTTGCAACTTTAAAATGCTGTTTGTTATTTACATGTAACGTGTCACTATACAACACATTTTCCATCGGCAATCTCTGCATTTATATCTCCGTTTTCCGGAAATAGCAGAGTTGACACGTTGCAAATCGACAAATGTAAAGTCTACAAGTTTGTCGAATTTTGACATGACCATATATGGAAACAGTGACGTCACAGATAGCTGCAGGAAAAGGCCTGCCGTAATCGCCGGAATGGGCACAGAATGAATAAAAAAATATTACATATCATATTATTTCTGGATAATTACTTTTTTTTAGGAAGTACGATTTTTCGAACAATAGATTATAGGCTCGGTGTCGATTGTATCAAGAGAATCAAAAAAAGATACGAGTGAAGAATTCAATCGCCATCGGATGTCTTAGATCTGGAAAATTTTAAATATCATGCTCTGTTTAAATGTATACACGCATTTCTATTGTCCTAAAGTACATTTAACATATCGTGTTAGTATACTTAGAGTTCGGCTGAATAAAGAAAATATCACCAAAAGCATCCTTATCGCTACTACAATGTTGAGACAAGAGCCCCCCAACCCCCCCCCCCCCCACCCACCCACGAAGAAGAAAAAAATCACGGGGTAGGGGGGGGGGTCAGCCTGCTGATTAATTAAAGAACTGAATTATCGATAAGAAAAACTATCTACCTGAAAACCGTAGTTTTAAGATTTAGATGAGACATGAGTAGCGGCACCCCCTCTCCTTTAAATGAAAAAAAAAATTCCAACCATAAGGTTGACTGTAATAGCAAAAATGTTTTGATATCAAGCAATTATTACGGGATATAAGTATGCCGTCCTGAATCTCGATTCAATCCAGACACACTCAGTGAAGTTGGTTAATCAAAATTTTCCGGAAAGCTTAACAGCTTTACAGCCACTTGTGAACATGTACTGATTACCATAAAGTAGCTACTTGGTTTTGTAAAATTACTGTCATTACAGTATATATTTATAAGATTTTAAAATTAAATCTCTACCATTTCATATAGAATCAAATCTGTTTTACCCACCTGTTTCTTAATTTCAGAAATTCGATTTTCGAAGAAAAAATATAATTGTAAAAACATACTAGTATCCCTTACTGTAAATTCCTAATTAAACGCGAGGAATTAATATCCGCGTAAAATCGCGAGAAGCCCGTCTCGCGAATTTTAAAATCTCGCTTTTAAATTTCAGACATATGTAAACTACATGAAACAATGATAAAATTTTGGCATTCGCGATTTTATGTTCTCGCGATTTGATGGAAAACCGTTGAATTGCGGAATTAAGTACTCGCGTAAAATAAGGAATCTACAGTATTTATTTCTTCAGAACCTTTCAATTTTTGACAACATTTTGTACTTTAATTAATGATTATAAAACTTCTTTCATAACAGTTTCAGATTGTTTTATTTTTTATCATGCACTTGCACAACAAACTCAACTTGATATTTGAAAAAAATATATAGATACATGCATTTTTCCGCGAAAAATTACCGATTTTTTTTGCAAGTCGTTTAATTTTAAAGAAATGAGGAATATAAAATTCACTCTCAAAATTCTTTGCATTTAGGTAAGCAATGAAGCTATGTGGGCTTCACGGCGGTCTCCAAACCCCATGCTGCACAAAAGATATTCACCCCCTAGGAAATTTCTTGATCCGTCTCATTTCTAGAAAAGAGCACGTATTCAACTTTAATATATTTTTCAGTTTAAATTACATGTCAAATTATTTTAGCAATATTGGAATAGATTTTAGACATTTTTTTTTTATTAAAAGTTAACCCTTATCGTATCTTACATGTACCAGTGTCCATGGGAATTATATTACAGAAACCAGCGCATTCGTCACACCGGCACCGATTTTTACAAACATTCACCTCTTCTTGTTTAGTCCAGTTTCAATCATACCTCAAAATCTTCTTTTGTAAAAATAAAAAAAAAAATAATTTTTGATCCAAAGAAAATAGTATCGTTCATCAGAACAGTTAACTGAATTTTATGTTTATATTAGTCCATTCCGGCGAATATGGCATGCGTTTTCCCGCAGCGAGCATTTGCCATATAAGGTCATGTCAAAATTCGACAAACTTGTAGACTTTACATTTGTTGAATTGTAACATGTCAACTGTGCTATATCCGAGGGTAAAGATACAAATGTAGAAACTATGGATTTAAAATGTGCAAAGTTGAAGGTTAAATTAACCAACAAAAACAATTAAGCAGCAAAATGTGCATCATACAAAGGAACTGAGACAAATCTTAAAGTGAATAATTATGCTCGAGTTTAATAGCTTACACGATCAGAATCACATACATTCATACTCTGACTTACACACCAACACGATTGCATATTTGAATTTACAAGTTTACAGGTCTGGATTTTTGAACACGATTACCCTCCATATTTATACGCTTCTGAAGGAGACGACCAGACTTATCCCTTGACCTCACACGTTGGCATACCGCCTACGTACATATCGAGATCCGTGAAACTCAACACTCGCTATTTATTTTCTCAATCCAACAGTTTTTGGTTGAGTCATTTTCCCACACCTAATGATTGGGCATTTTGAAATTCACTAGGTGTCGAAAAATAATACTTTATATGTTTTTATTACCGCTACTTGCGTGATTAGGCTCATATTGGCCAACGCAACATTTCCTTACGCAGTAAAAGATATGCGAGATCTGTTTTCTGATACCGATTTGCTTGAATTTTAAGTCAATGTTTATATATCAGTGACATGCGAACATGCTAAGTTTCTTTTTTAATACAAAGCACCAAGTATACAAAAAAGTATTTAAGGGTACACACCAAATTAAATTAAAAAAAGACACGAAATTATATTTATGACCTGTTTTCTTCCTAATTGATACCTCCTCTGCAATCCGATACACTATGAGGTTAATGTCAAGATATAAAAGTATTTATGTAAAACTGAATCTCACAGAACGATGAAATTGTGTCCTGTTTATATAAACGGTCTGTTCTGAATTAACAGGAAGGACATTATTTTTTCAAGTATATAACTATTGAACATTTTTAAGAAATAAACCGTCATAAATTTTGATTACATACTTTATATTAATAATATATTAATACATAAGTTGAGATTACGTCCTAACGTTCATGTTCATCTGAAGCTTAATTATAGTGTTTAAAGCATAATAAAACTGTTTTGAAGAATAACAGCAAATAATAGAATAGTCATTAAATTTCGCATTATAAAATTGCTGTTGTCTGCAACTTAAAGAATTCAGTTTACGAGCAATAAATAATTTACAGTAGGTTAAAATCAAGTCTGTTTCTTGATCCCATGGTAAGCACTTCAGAGGGAAAATATCTAGACATTCATGTCGAAAAATACGGTATCGGTTTAAGATCAGTAATATAATATTATTATCCTTCTCCCTTGTCCAGTAAACCAGGTGCAAGGTTTACTCAATTCCCACTAAAGTCCAATTGTAATTAAACCTACGGCAGTTGTTAGGTATATTGTACATGTAAGTTGCATTTTGGGTAAGAGTGAATACATAATGACCGTCTACTTTGTAGAATTGTTTACAGACATATCGGCATGCAATTTTGACAATCTATTGAACGGGTGTATTAAAACCCTGCATCGAAAATTGACGGTTTGTGGAGATGGTAATACAACGAAGTGATACTGTTTTTCCGATCATGTAACAAATATTTTCTGAGATGTTAAGATGCAAAAATGTTATCAGCTTTAATTACTCTGATTCATTGAAAAATACAGAAGAATATATGATACATTTAAAAAACAATAGATATCGTAGTTTCCTGCTATGTCGTGGGTACAATATGCAATATATATAAAAGTCAAACGCACAAGAGATTAAGTCTTGCATTAACCACAAATATATGTCGCTATAACGAAACAATATTTTCTAGTTAGGGGGTAAACAAAAACGCAAATAAAGCACAAAGAAAGGGCATGAGTAATCATTATCACGCTATGCGCACAGACCAAAGAAAGTCAGCTAGCTTGGTCAGTTTGGTCATGTAAAAAAGGGTGTGCCTATTCCTTGTTGCTTGACGTTGAAATTTCATGAATTTGGTGTATTTTTTTTTAAATATACTAGTCAAAATTTCTAACCCTCTAGGCAAGTGTTTGTATTAGACTGTTCCTAATTCTTATTATTTTGACCATGACGATGATAAATATCAAGATAAAGAATTTTTTTAAAAACTCAGTCAAAACTTATATACATGTACATCTAAGTGTTTCTTGGAAAAATCAAGAAGGCACAAGTACCCTACGATATAACGATCACAACTTTAAAACCACGTGCTTTTCCAATTCCCCATTCCCATGAATAACAGCATCTCAAAGAAGACCCACAAATTGAATAAAAGACCTTTGTGAAAGGTTATTTCATTTGTTTATGTGGTCTAGTTTTGCAAAGCTCGGATGCTGAGAAACGGTCTCAGTCTTGGATTTATCTCGTTACATCCATACAGGCCATCAATGGACCCGTTCTAAAAGATGGCGTGCAGTTGCGCATGCCGTGTGGTGTCTATCTGAAAGGTGGGTTACCCTAATGAAACGGTCATGTTGACGTGTCGTTACATGACGTTTTGGCCGTCATTATAGGTCTTTAACACTTCCGGTTGCATTGGATTTCCTATTAAGCCTTAGAATGATTTTGTGGTGTATATAACAAATCTAGCGATTTGTGATAAAAATCATTAATTAAGAATAGCTGTTTAATCGCTTATAACATTGTTTTAAAAGGTTAAAAAAAAATGAAAGCAAATATTGTGAAAGAAAACAAACCTATTGTGAATCGCGGTCTGCTTAGATCACGCCAACTGATCATGAAAAGTCTTTGGCAGACATGCGCCGTATTTCACAGGCGCTTGAGGGCAGGACCGTCCCTTTCCATCCCCCAAATCCCAAGTATCTAGACCCCCGATACTTTACCCATTTTTTCTTTAAATTATCTTTCTATGACATATTTATAATCTTATGTATACAATCATTGCACAAAATTACTTAAAAACAACAATTTTGAAAAAAAAATCATATCCCCTCTATTAAATTATATATAGATAAGACCCGGGGTCTAGATACTTTGGTATGGAGGGTGGAAGGGGGTCGGTCCTGTACTAAAGCACCTGTGCCGCATTTTACTCAATTATTTTTATGTTTTTTATAAACAATTTAAAGCAGGGAATCAATTGAATTGAGTCGTTGTGAAAAACACATCCTAAAAACATATCGAACACGCGATCCACGCTTTTCAACAAATACGGTCATGGTCAAGTATTTCTCACTCGATTACAATTTTTTTTACATGAACAGTTAATGATTTTTTACGGTAGTCGATAAAGGCAACGACTTAAAAACTGATGTTAAAGTTTTCTAAATAATAAATAAATAAAAACTTAGGCGTTGGAAATTTTGACCAGTATATATTACGTTTTTTTTTATTTCAGTGACTTAACATTATTAACTTCTTATTAACAATACACTGCTTTACTGGTGTGATATTACAATTACATTAGAGTACTTTTGGATTACGCAATACAGTAATAGCTAAGTGACAGGGAGGTTACCCAATCTATAGTTTTAACGATGTCATTAGTAAATGTACATGTGGTATGCTATGTATTTAAAAAAAAATGTGTTCCATTCCGATCATAACAAAGGCAGTATTATTGCGAGACACGAAATTTACTTTACATATGCCAGAAATCATTATAAAACATTGGTTGTTTCACCTTATCATTTGAATTGCATATATTTTCCACCAGACACCTACAACACTTATAATTTCAGCTATAGACATTTTTTAATTCGAACCCCTCTTATTAAATGCCTATAATACCTTATACATGTATATATACATCTTATTTCATTGATAAGCAAGCATCTTATTCTACCTACACGTCAATGATAAGAGGACTGGATGGCCGTGGCCATTTAGGCTATATTTACCTTCTTTAGACGAAAACTCTGTATTAAGATACAGGTAAATGTTCACAATTTAAAGTTAAATATTTGGATTTTTTTCTTTACTAAGTGTTATTTTATGGCCAAAAACATCATAAGACCTGGTGGTTAATTGGACAACCCAGCCTCCTAAAACAATTAATGGCTGACCTTCAAAACGTGTGATTCATGTCTGACCTTCAAAACGTGTGATTCATGTCTGACCTTTAAAACGTGTGATTCATGTCTGACCTTCAAAACGTGTGATTCATCTCTGACCTTCAAAACGTGTGATTCATCTCTGACCTTCAAAACGTGAGATTCATGTCTGCCCTTCAAAACATGTGATTCATGTCTTACCTTCAAAACGTGTGATTCATGTCTGACCTTCAAAACGTGTGATTCATGTCTGACCTTCAAAACATGTGATTCATGTCTAACCTTCAAAACATGTGATTCATGTCTGACCTTCAAATTGTGAGATTCATGTCTGACCTTCAAAACGTGTGATTCATGTCTGACCTTCAAAACGTGTGATTCATGTCTAACCTTCAAAACGTGTGATTCATGTCTGACCTTCAAAACATGTGATTCATGTCTGACCTTCAAATTGTGAGATTCATGTCTACCCTTCAAAACATGTGATTCATGTCTGACCTTCAAAACGTGTGATTCATGTCTAACCTTCAAAACGTGTGATTCATGTCTAACCTTCAAAACGTGTGATTTAAAACATGTGATTCATGTCTAACCTTCAAAACGTGTGATTCATGTCTAGTTCTCAATTCGTTCAGGACAATTCTGGCTTCTCTTTTTCCGATAACTGCAAATCAAAACAAAAATCAATTTTGAAATATTTTTACATAAAATCTTAAAACAGTTATATCGAGATACGTGAACATGTAAATACTTGACAACTTTTTACAGTGGAGCTTGTGTCCATTGTCATGTTAGCATCACAGGCCGTTTTGACCTTAATTCAATGTAACCATATAAAATAAAAAAACCCTTTCTTCATTTATTGTTAAAATGAAATTAAAGTCAAAACGAGCGTAATCCCTTTGTACCACATTAGTAGGCAATAATGGTTAATGATAACAGATCTATGATCATTGAGATATGTTCGTTTGTTTTCTTCTGTTCGTTTGTTTTTTCTCTATATATTTATCCTTTTATCATTTTTTTATTCATATGTTCTTTATGTTCAATATGAAATAAATCAAAATTATTTGAAAGCATTTCTAAAACAGATTCCGAAGATTATTGGAATGAAGTTTATAATTTTCAGGTTAAAAAAAAGAGCATTTAAGAGAACAAAGGGGTTAATGGTTTGTGCTTGAATGCTTATATTTTTTGGATATCTTCGGTCCTATAACACACCAGGCCGTACAACTTGAATATCGTGCGTAATCGTTATTAATTTTCTTTGTTTATTTGAATGAAATATTATTGTATCGTCGCTGTAAAGCCATAATATATATGTTCTTTGTCAGTAATGTAAGTAATATATGGACCAATCATTAAACCTGTTATTTAGTGCGCTTCTTCGGCTAAAAATATATAGCCAGAAACTTTGCCGAAAATCTTTTTTTTTTTTATAGGACGAAGTAGATACATGTATGATTTAATTGTTATTTTTTAAAAGTACATACCAAATGTTTTGAACAACTTATTTTATCTTACAATAATGAATCTATTCAAAATTGAACTTAAATTTCTTGATCAGATTTGACGTGTGTTATTTAAAATTAAGCATCATACATTTCACATGAAAACATGAGGGTAAATAAGCAACGAATGTAAATAAAGTCCGGGAAAGTATGCGTTATTAGTTTGTGAGATAGATGTACTCACAATTACATAAATGTTTACAAGCAAATACTTATTTTTTTACATCTTTTGGCACAAGTATATATTAACTAGTAAAGAGAACTATCATATTAATAAAATTGAAGAAAAAGGGTATAATGATGATATCTTACTGTTTATATGTGTGACAATTTTTCGTAAGCGTTTTACAAAGAGTGCATTTTTAAAGAAATTGCTTATTATCTATAACAATCTAATTTTTGTCTTTTCGAACAAAATGCGTTGTCCAAAAAATTGTTCCCATCCGTGGCTTAGGTGTATACTAAACTTTGGCTAAAGTCAAACTTGGCAAGCATACACTACTGATAATTGTCAAATTAACAACAACAAAAAGTGGGGTTTTTTTCTTGACAAACAGGTGGCTAAGACAGGACAAAACCATAATGTCTCGGTTAATAGTACATGTATAAGATTCGCTAGGGCATAGAAAAGTTTACCTTTCTGATTCTGTTCATCCGGGTCCTGGCCTGCAATACCATGAACCACCAGTAACAGCAGCACAACAACAGCTGACTGCATGGGACCCATTCTACCCAGGTGTGGTAAAACTTAAAATAAAGGGTCTGTTTATATGCCGGATATTTTTAAACACTTATACGCATGTACAAATCATTTTACTTGCACGCAATTCGGTCTTGAGTTTTAAACGTGGGATATTTAGGTCACAAAGGATACGGGGAATTTATATATAAGGTTCTGTTTCAAGACAGACATTGTCCTGGCACTGTATGGCACCGGGTCCGTGTGTGTAAGAATAAATCAGTGTTATATTGAAATCAAAATTGAATAAGCATGCAATAATCATTGCATTCAAGATTTTAAGTTATTCGTCAGAATATGACGCGTACGTTTACTATTGAGACATTTTAAAGGGACATGGTCACGATTTTAGTCAAATTTTTTTTCCCTGTTTTTATTATTTACAATGCTTTAGGAATGCATTTCTAATGATCAAATGAAATTTGAGAGTCAGTCGTTAAGTTATAAGCAAGATATAGAGCTTACAATTCTCTGTCATGTAAACAAGGCTCGTGCCCTGTTTTTGTTTACATAGGTTCAATATACCAGAAAAAATCTTTTTTCAAGCTGATGTGTCTATCTTCTTATTCATTTCAAGCATAAATAAACAGTTTCTAACGTTTAACACATTCATTTTAGGTCTAAAATTGAAATTTTCACTTCAACGCTCAAAATGTAAACAAATGCTTTGTTTACATAGCAAAGAATTTTAAGCTCTGTAACTCGCTTATAACTCAACGAATGACACTCAAATTTTGGTTGCCTATTAAAAATGCCTTACTGAAGCATTGTAAACATTAAAATCGGAAAAATAATTTTTGACCAAAATCGCGACCATGCCCCTTTAAACTATAAAAGACGGAAAATTCATTCTTTGATGAAACAAACTTAAATGTAATCAACTTTTTATATAGCTAGTCAATAAAATAATAAAAGATGCATGCGGTAAATGATATCCTCTTTTGCCATCGACAAATCGGACACGACAAAATTATTTCGTTGTCATTTATACTATGCAGTTTTTGTCGTTATTAATTTTTCCAACTTTAAAGAGCGACCGGGAAGATACATTCTTTTTTATCGGTTTTCTTTTGATAACACTCTAAGAACAAATTATCCTGTGGGATTGCGCTTCTATTAATACGATAATACTTATACAGCAACATTCGTACATTTTATTTGCTTAATTATATATTAATAAATACCAGGACTCCCTACCAAGGGGTCAGGAACTTTACAATTACCCTTGCTCAATCTAACCTTTCACTCTGCCTGCATCATTAGAATAAAGAGTGTTTGCAGACTTAATGCACTTTACTTCAAGGTTAATAGAACCACACCCAAACACCAAAACCCATGACTCTGGGTATTAATTTCATAACTTACATCTCCCCTTTTCCCAACAAATGTACATATAGACTAAAGTATATGATTCCCTACAGTTGTTACATGCCAAATCTTATCAATAAAGCATCGGGTTTTTTTTCTGAGACGAAGTTAATCAAAGTACTGAAAGTACTGTAAGACGGTGGCGTCGTTCGAATGTGGCATATTACATGTATGATAATTATTGTCGTCGAAAACCCGCGGCCAGTATCGCATACATGTACTAATGCTTAACGCTTACATGCACAACTGGTCGTGAGTTTCCTACATGGATAACTATGTAGAAATCGTAGTTGTGTAATCTCAATTTACACTTTACAAAAGCTATGTCTCTTGGCCGTCGTCTTTGGGGGAAAACCCGTAGATTTATTTCAGTAGCCTTTGTAGCATAGAAGTTTGCATATATATATTTGTATTTATATTGTTTGACATCAAAATCCGTTTTTGGTATGTATTTTGTTTGCCCCAGAATGCCTCATTCAATATGTGGGTTGCCACCACATAGTGAATGAATAAATAAAATTCAAAGCGATTTCATCACAATACGCCCAAATATTTGATTATATAAAGAAGGGACATTTGTGGGTTTTTTCCTTTAGACCTTTGGGTTGACCCCGCAAAGGGGAACAACTTTTGAAAAGTGAGGATTGGACTATTGTGCTTTAAAGGTATTGTACATTTTTCAAAGTAACGAGAACAAATAAGGCTTTGGTATGATAAAATACTTGTCAGGTTTTTACTAACTATTTGGGCATACATGTGGTATGTTTATTTTCCCTCTTGACAGCATTTTCCCTCAATTTCTTCACAGGGAAAAAGTTGTAGTCTCGTGGGCCAACACACTTACTTTAATTTGTCTTCATAGCCAGTTAATACATGTAGGTGTATAGAAAACGGAATGAGTTTACAAGAACATGTTTGATAAAACTGGAAAATGCTTTTGGAATGCACGTCATCATGAAACCGCAGAGTCAATCAATATTTTATCTTCGACTTCGAGTGGTTTATTTCCATTAGCTCACAACAAAAGTGAATGAAAATTTGAAAAGAAAAATCATACAATATTCAGTCGCGGCAGTTTCATTAACCAACGTTTTAAAGTACATTTGTTCTATTGTATTTAGCTGTAGATTAATTCAAATCATTTGAATGAATTCGGGATAGTCACATCTATAATTATTTTATTGCTTCTCAGTACACTTTAAAACGCATAATTTACTTGCTACATTTAACTTTTCTAGTATAAATACAACAAATATTTATTAATTATTCACCAAAACATTTGCTTTACATGAGGTCATATTCAGTTCCTTTGTTTGGAAATCACATATTTGTTTAATCCTGCATTTAATATGCGGGATTTTGAAGAATCTTTTTTATATTTTCACTTAAAAAATTCTGTGTAATGTCAGGAGTTTTGCACTAATATGTATAATTTTTACAAGGTCTTCAAATTTGCATCCGATTGGATTTTTTGCAGTAAAATAATACTGTTAATGGGACATGTTGGGACATGTCCATAATATAATAAGAGCGTACAAGCAAAGGACTTTTCATTATAAAGTTTGACCTATGACCTCTAGATCATTTGTGTACAAAGGAATGTCTTCTTTATCAAAAAAGGACTCAAAAGATATGGACCCTGAATAAAACTGTTTATAAATATACATGTTTATTTCCAAAGCCGTGTGATGCTTGACCTTTTCTCCATCCCATAAAATTAATGGCAATATTGGTAAACTATTCCGCACCAGATTTAAGCAAAATGAGCAAAGAAATAAATAATGTTTTCAGGGATCTTTTCAATTTCTCCAGGTCACGAATAAAACAGTAGTGGTAAAATGAAATCTAATGTTTAACAGGATAAATCAGTTTTTAAAACACAAAACAAACAAAATCCAAGTTGAACGCACGTTTTTCTGAGCCGTACATCTGTGTATATTTTCATTTTATTCGTTGCATGTACTAGACAATAGATCTAGGGTTCGCAAATCTCGGCAATATTTCCGAAAAGCTACAGTTTAGTAGCTCAGTAGAATACTACAGTTATCTATGAAGCACATTCTAGCATTGCGTTGAGTGATGACACTATCTAACCGGTGTGTATTTCAATTGCGATTCGCAACAAGATTCCGATTGACGCATGTATATAGACCCGCCCATTTAAAAAAGCGTGTTGAGAACATGATGCTAACACACGGAAACAAATGCTGAAGAAAGCTCATAATAAAGTTGTACTCGCGAGTTAAAAATTACAGAGTTTATTTGAGAACAAACGGGGCGATGTTTACGTACATGTAACAGTTAAAAAAAAAAGAAGCAAGGACGGGCGCATATGGAGAAAAGTCACAGATCGTACCTCGCTCATCCTATTACGTTATTCAGTTTACTGTGAAAAAATTCGTCAGAAACTGTTTAGTGAACAAATATATTTAACATTACCTTTCACAATGTACCATACATGTATATGGAATATCGCATGAGTTGAACCGATTGTTTTTCCTCACAAAAAGCTAGCGCTTGCTGCAAAATGTGAAATCCATAAGACGTTTTACAGCATATATCTTCGATTCCTTACAACAAATCTGTACCGAAAATTTTTGAAACATCGTCACCAGGTCCGTAAAATGACGAAGTGTGGTGTGTTTATATACATATAAAACTGTGTGTGAAATGGCGACTCGATTTGCACGTGAGTTTTACAATCCGAGGTCGATGAGCGTGTTTGATAGAAAGTCATTGTAGAGCGTCAACATCAGTAGTAATTATTGTCTGATGAATATTGAGGTGCATGTAACAAAATTAATGATTCTACAGACGGAGAGGGTTAAAAAATAGATTGATCACAGATCAGTCCAAAATTGAACATGTTTGTATAGTAAATTTCAAGTTTTTTTTGCATGTTTGAAAACACATGCACACTTGTAGAAGATAGTGTGTTTCTGACAATTGTTTACACCATAAAAAAAGACATGATTATTGTGAGAACTCTTGGTCAATTATCGCAGTGATATAATTTTTGGAGTCCTGATACTGAGTTGAACTTCACATCTGGCAGTTGGTGCATAAGTTATCAATACCGCGTAAGCAGACAGGGAAACGGCTCATTAAAAATAAGACACAATTTCATAAATTATTGAAATGTATGTACAAAATAATTAGCAGCTATAATGCTTAAAATATCTAATAACATGTAAATTAGTTCTCAAACTGAAATCGACAATCGGTAAAACATCGGCAGTAACTCTGCATACCTAACAGAGTTATCGTTCCTAATCCGCTAGGGTCCCCGTGAGAAATACCCTTCCGGCCAGGACGATAGCAATAGACAGTGGCTATTTATAGCCACCGTCTAAAAATGTACAGTGGTTAAGGAAGTGGAAGTGTGGTCAGTGAATTCCGCATCAGATTTGCCTTAAGATTTTTAGCTAAAATTATTTGCTGTAAAAATATTTAGTATAGTAAAAATCCAATTTAACATTTATATCCACCTTTTTCATAGAGCTCTTCGTTTAAAGGAGGTTAAACAAGTCTAAAATTGGGCACGGTCCAGCCCTCTTAATGGACGATTTACATTGCACGACGATAGAAAAGACCAATGGCAATAGGTCACCCAACTGATCAAGGTCACCCATTGTACCAATGTATGAGCGATACACTTCTATATTTTACAAGAATTTTTAATGTATGGTTTTGATTGAAAGCTTTGTTTATTGTAAACATTCTTAATGTTACGACAATTTGTTCTTTATTAGTGCGGTGGTTACAGGTTGTTCGATGTATACATGTATACATATATTTACATCTACCGAGTATGATTCCCTTTATTTCTTACGTAAACTTATGTTAAATTCATAGGTTTATAAAAACAGTCAGACTGAAATCTACACACACTGTTTATCGATTGGTCGAAACCTAAAGCGACCTAAGAAAAATCACGGACTTCACGAAATTAACATGATGATGTCAGACTCAAATTCCCATAAAAGACGATTCGGCGGTTTCTTTTAGCTAACTTACTGACGTACATTAACAGTAATTTAGTGAATTTTACTTACTTTTTACTATCAATTTATCAATTTTTAACAGAAAATTTTAAATATAAAAAATAAAATGCTTTCTTTGATGATTCATGCGGTTTATGAAGGTAGCGATCATTGCAGAATTTTTTTCTGCAATGTCGCCATCTTCATATTCCACATGAATCATCAAAGAAAGCATTTTATTGTTTAAATAACCTCTGCAATATCTTGTCGCTGACTCAGGGTCCCTTTTGGAGCCTATAGCTAAGACTAAATAACTTCACAACTTCTATAGTTTGATGATAACAATTTTTTTTTATCATTTTGACTGTTCGAGCTCTATCATTCATAAGTAAAAGTTTACTTTGCCTTTTTGATACCATTTTAGGATAGCTAAAACAAAAGTAATCACTGTTATTAAAAGCAAAAATTAAGTTTTATGTACTATATGCCACATTTAAACAAATGCAGGCCGTAAGATATATTCCGTTACGTGTTTTGTAGTTGACCCAACATGGTTTATAGTATTAAGAAAGCCCTCTTGTCTGATATAGAATTTCCTGACCACAATTAAACTATACAAATACAGTGTATATACTAATAATACTTAACCATAAAACATCTTACTATATGATTAATTAATTCCTAGGTCTCTGATTGACTGATATCCAACAGTCTAGAAAAAGTCAAACGTTATATCTACTTTCACGTGACCTTGGATATATAGCATTTGATTTTTTTCTACATTGGACTAGAAAAAGATCGTCCAATGAAATATCCCGTTTCTCAGTTTGTTTGGCTATGGCTTCAAACTAAAATCTTCGCTTGATAACACTCAAAATAATATTTCTGTTAGTATCAATTTGTCGCTAAATCATATAATAAAACAGTTATTGCTGTTCTTTCGATCAATACGATGATTTAAATACCCTTTAAGTACAATATTCACCTCGCCTTCGGCCTGTGAATATTCTCTCCTGAAATATGTCGGGTTGTTAATGTTCAAAGAAGGTAATTCAATAACGTGCCATATTTCCGTAGACATTAACAGACCCATTAAGTATGTTACACTGCCTCATAATAAACACAATCATATAATAAATTATATGACATATCGTTGTACATGTAATAAAGCAAATCACGACGCGCTATAGGAATAGGAATTACCATTTTCATTTACATACAAACACATCCATCAATAAAGTATGGTTAAGGAAGGACAAGGAACTGTCTTTCATTTTCGACATCCATAGAAACCAGGACAAGAGGCCCATGTGCCACATCGCTCACCTGAGGAACAATAGATATGATACAATAATTTTAATTGAGTCATAATACAAACTACCTGGACAATGTACAATAATACATGTAGATCCTGTATAAATAAAATCTATCCCACTTCCCCCTCGATATTCTTATGTTTAAAATCATAAGTCCCTTTTCTAATAGGATGATTTACAGTCATATCACATGTTGAGTATTGCAGTTCTCCTTAAAAGATCCTAACAATTGTTTATATATGGGATATAAACCTACAACAAACTCTGAACCTCTTGTGAGGCCGAAGAATTGTCCTGGGGCCAAATCTTAACAATTATAAAGAATCATCTGGCTGATAATTTATGAGAAGAAGATTTTAAAAGATTTACTCTACATATTCCTATGTAAAACTATGACCCCCCATTGTGGCCCCACCCTACCCCCGAAGGATGTCATTATTTTCACACCTTTGAATCTACACTACCTGAGGATGCTTCCACACAAATTTCAGCTTTCCCGGCTGATTAGTCTTTAAGAAAAAGATTTTTAAAGATTTACACTTTATATTCCAATGTAAAACTTCGACCCCCCCCATTCTGGCCCCACCATACCCCCGGGGATCATGATTTTCACAACTTTGAATCTACACTACCCGAGGATGTTCTACACAAGTTTCAGCTTTCCTGGGTGATAAGTTTTTGAGAAAAAGATTTTTAAAGATTTACTCTATATATTCCTATGTTAAACTTCGACCCCCCCCCCCCCATTGTGGCCCGACCCTACCTCCGGTGATCATGATTTTCACAACTTTGAATCTACACTACCTGAGAATGCTTCCTCACAAGTTTCAGCTTTCCTGGCTGATTAGTTTATGAGAAGATTTCTAAAGATTTACTCTTCATATATATATATTCCTATGTAAAACATTGACCACCCCCCCAATTGTGGCCCCACCCTACCCCCGGGGATCATGATTTTCACAACTTTCAATCTACACTACCTGAGGATGCTTCCACACAAGTTTCAGCTTTCCTGGCTGATTAGTTTCTGAGAAAAAGATTTTTAAAGATTAACTCTAAATATTTCTATGTTAACTTCACCCCCCCCCCCAATTGTGACTTTGAATCTCCTTAGGCTAAGGATACTTTGTGCCAAGTTTGGTTTAAATTGGCCCAGTGGTTCTGGAGAAGATGTTGAAGATGTGAAAAGTTCACAGACAGACGGACAGACGGACGGACGACAGACAAAATGTGATCAGAATAGCTCACTTGAGATTTCAGCTCAGGTGAGTTAAAACTCTCTGTATCTGTTTCACAAAAGCAATGACAGACTAAGTACGTCTGTCTGGATACCTAGCACAAGATAAATCATCCAAGTTTTATGAAGATAGGATAATTCATAACTTGGCCATTAAAGAACTCCTGCTTTCCAGAAACCTTAACCTCCTCCAGCATCTGAAATTCATGATGCACATTCAGCATCCACGTCTGTTAATTCCCTCAGTGAGCTAAAACCCATAAGGACAATTGCAATGAACAACGAATAACAAAATTCAGTGTCAATGAATATCTTATTATCATTGAATGATGTTTCAAGCAAGATATCACAGACAATAATCATTATAAATTGATTTAAAAAGTTATGTACAAAACATTTTGGCGAAATCAAGCAAATAGTATTGTGTCCAATAGTCGAATGCCGGGTCCAACAGAAGATTCTGAGATAGAGTAACATTGGTAATACTTCAGGTAGGCAGGGGAACGGCTAAAAAAAGAAACAAAGCCATCAACTAAAAGAAGTCTAAACGAATATAAGAACTTATATCAGTTCTTTGCATTGACGAATCAAATTATCAAGCAATATTCTCTTTTTTTATTTTGACGTTTTTTAAATGAGTATAAAATGCACAATCTTTTCAAATGTTTGACAATATGGATTATGCATAATGTAAGATATAGATTACAAAGCTACACATAGGTGTTTGTTGTCTTAAACTCAAACTTACCACATTCACCCTCTTCTAGTTGCACGTTATCAATAGCTACGTCGCTCTGGAAACCAGATCCTCGGGTGGCTGTAAACTGCAACTAAAAATTCAAAGAACTCTTATTTGAAAACGAATATTTGTTATTTGATGCATCGGAATTACACTTTGAAACGTATAAGCAGAGGCTGATTTTTGACAAATCAGAATAAAAAAAAATTTAATACCAACATTGAAAAACTGTTACAATATCAGTCTATCAGAACAGATGATATCTTTTTCAATGAAACTTTAATAAAACAGCATAAATCCAAGTTAAAATCAAATTACATACATCTGAGTCATTTACTATATTTATCACATAAAATAATTTAAAGTCAATATCGGCTTTTATTGGTGAAATTATATTTCAAAATTTATTGGTTCATTAGGCAATAGGCAAACAATTGTGGATTAAAAAAATAAAACATCGCAAAAATGAAAACAATTATTACAAAATTTCAAATTTGAAATGTATAGATTCATGAAATAATATAATGTTGTGTCAGGCCACCATAACTTTTTTTCAAACCCAGTCACTTAAATTTGTTCAACACATTGTTACATTCTCTCTTACCATTGGAACAGCTGTGCTGTCCACACATTGCTAAACACATTGTTGCATTCTTACTTACCACTGGAACAGCTATACCGTCCAGGCATTGTTTAACACATTGTTACATTCTTACTTACCACTGGAACAGCCGAACTATTCAGGCCATTCAAATTAAATTCAGCTTTGTTCCAAATGTTTCCTCTGTCACCAAACTCGTGAAAAATAGTCGTGTTTTGAAAAAGCACTTCCAGCGAGCCCATGGTTCTTCCAAACATATGGTATTCAAATGACAGGCACATTTTCCCATCTAAAATACCATATAAAATATTTGTTTACTTTCATCTTTATTATTTAAACATATATTTTGTCATTGGTTTGGTACAGGGTCCTGTACCCTCTCGATCGGAAATTTTTGTAGAAAAATTGCTCTTTTGAGAAAAAAAGTTTAACAAATATGACTCACTTCAAGTAAACAAAAAAAACTTCTATACCCTTTTCTTTGTTTTCATTTGCATTTAACACTTGTAATTATTAATTTCAAGTTTTCATAAAAATAAACCACGCTGAACAGAACTTTTCGATATTTTGATTGATGTGTAGGGATGCCTCACTCAACATAGTTACAAAATAAGCATGCATCCTATTATTTATAACACAATACGACAAGACAATTTTGGGAATTTTCAAATTAGATTTAGGGAAAAACAGTCAATTTTCAGTTGGGAATGGGTCCTTTTACAGGACCCGCATGCAAGAGCCCATGACCCTTGTACACTTTTTAAACAATATCAACTTCGTTATCTCTATCAAAATGTCCGAACATTTTTTATAATCATATACTGCAACCTGGTGATAAAAAGGGAGCAATTTAAAAACGTTATCTTACTTTTTTTAATACAAGATAATGGTCATCGATTGTGCCAACATTAACTGTATTTTAATAGAATGTAAAAAAAATTACTATTTAGCAATTTACAATGAATGTACGTTATATATTTAATATCTAGGACGAAGTATTTCAATTATACGTTGAACGTAGCTGAGAAATATCTGGCTTCAGAGCGGTTAATAAATTGCAATTTACCTGCTGGCACTGACACTAATCTTTCCAACGTAGCCCTAACACCTGGTTGTTTTCCGGAAGCTTCAATGTAAGCATAATTTCTCCCTTCAGCTGCCATCGAAGGACCTGTATTCCGTGATAGTGTTCTTCCCTATCATTGTTAATAGCATTAAAAAAAATACAAAAGACTCAAAATTATGACATTTACTTTAGAACACAATAACATTTAACAGTAAACATAAATATTCAATCTGCTCGCATATGATTATCCTAAGTCTAATCCAAATATACGATATTTCCTTTTTGTCTTGGTTGCTTCCATCAACAGTAACGTACAGCCAGTCACGCATAAGATCCTTATTGCAAAATAACTCATGTGCTATACCATTTGGCTCCTTCACACAATCGTTCAAATATCATTGCCAATAGCGTGAATGAAGTAAAAGGGGCTAATTACTATCTTAATCAGTCAACAGGGGATCAAATCACTATCATGTTATTTTCAGTAGTATTTTAAATAGTCTAGAGCTTATAGCAAGTTTTCATCAGTATATTATAAAAACAATGGCGTCCAAAATCGAAAGTTATTCACAAGATAATTTTTTTAACTGAAGACAACACTTTTAAAATGCATTGCATCTAGAAATAGTAACATAGGGGTCAAACACAATATTTTTTTATCTAGAATTTGGTTACGCTCGATAATATGTACTAATTTGATTGAGAATCTGTAGACTGACTATCCAGAAAAAGTGACCCGACTTATAAGAGGGTCAACGGCAAAATCTTCAGAATATATCCGAAAAAGGGCAACCGACTTATAGGCGAACAATACTAATAGGCGAGTATATAGGGTAATCATTACCAGGACCATCTGTATGTAACAAGAGGCCCATGGGCCACATCGCTCACCTGAGCAACAACAGACATAATAAAATCAGCTTTATGGAGTCATATACAAAATATCTGAACAATGTCGTATAATAGATCCTGTATAAAAAAAAATTCCTCTGCATATTCTTATGCAGAGCATTGAGCCCCTTTGTAACAGGGTGATTTTACAGTCATATCACATATTGAGCATTGCAGTTCTCAAGAAGATGATCAGACTTAAACAACTGTTCATATATAGATTATAAACCTACATCAAACTTTGAACCCCTTGTGAGGTCTAAGAATTGTCCAGGGGCCAGAGTCTAAACAATTTTAATGAATCAACAATATGTCAAAATGCTTGCATAAAAGTAAAACCATATATAAAAACATTTGAGTTTTGTGAACAATTTAAATGTTTTCCTTCGTAAAATTGGACCCCCCCCCCCGCCATGTGGACCAACCCTACTCCTGAAAAATCATTATCCCTGGGGGTAGGGTGAGGCCACAATTGGAAGGGGGGTGCCAAATTTTTACATAGGAATATATAGGGAAAAATCTTCTAAAACACAAATTGTCTAGAAAATCTCTAACTTTAGTCAGTTCAGTCTTCAAATAGTCTAGATTTAAATTTGTCAAAATCATATTCGAACAATTTGAATCTTCCCTACCTGAGGATGCTTCCACACAAGTTGCAGCTTTTCTGCCCAATCGGTTTCTGAGAAGAAGATTTTTAAAAGATTTTTCTCTATTTATTCAAATGAGAAAATTCGACCCCCCTCCCCCACTGTGGCCCCCACCCTACCCTTTGGGATCATGATTTTATCCAACTTGAATCTACTCTAACCGAGAATGCTTTCACACAAGTTAAAGCTTTTCTGGCTGATCGGTTTCTGAGAAGAAGATTTTTAAAGATTTTTCTCTATATATTCCTATGTAAAATTTCGACCCCCCCATTGTGGCCCCATCCTACCCCTGGGTATCATCATTTGAACAAAACTTTAACCTACACTACCTGAGGATGCTTCCACACAAGTTACAGCTTTTCTGGCTGATTAGTTTCAGAGAAGAACATTTTTAAAGATTTACTCTATATATTCCTATGTAAAAATTCGACCCCCCATTATGGCCCCACCCTACCCCTGGGGATCATGATATGAACAAATTTGAACCTTCACTACCTGAGAATGCTTCCACACAAGTTTCAGCTTTCCTGGCTGATCAGTTTCAGAGAAGAAGATTTACTCTATATATTCCTATGTAAAAATTCGACTCCCCATTGTGGCCCCACCCTACCCCCTGGGGTCATAATTTGAACAAACTTAAATCTACACTACCTGAGGATGCTTCCACACAAGTTTCAGCTTTTCTGGCCGAATGGTTTTTGAGAAGAAGATTTTTGAAAAATACCAACAAATTTTCAATGATTTATAATTAACAAACTTGAATCCCCTTAACCTAAGGATGCTTTGTGCCAAGTTTGGTTCAAATCGACCCAGTGGTTCTGGAGGAGAAGTCGAAAATGTAAAAAGTTTACGGACAGACAGACGGACAGACAGACAGACAGACGGACGCCGGACAAAAAGTGATCAGAAAAGCTCACTTGAGCTTTCAGCTCAGGTGAGCTAAAAACTGTTCTCATTCCTACCTCAAAGAACTAAACAATTCATCTAATATCTCATATAACCGAGTTAGACTATAACCAGCTCGGGTGAGCTAAAACAAGACAGACTTTTTTAGACGGCTGTAATTTGAACTTTTAAGTATTTCAAAGGTTACCGTTTTCATTACTTTTTGTTGATTTTTTTTTATTAATACCCCTACCTGTCAGAGAAAAACTTCGAAATTAATATTCGGAATTTTTTTTTTAAAATTAATTCTTTCACACGTCTGCATTTCTTACGGAGATTATTCATGGGAAAATCTAACAACTTTTATCCATTTGAAAATTTACAAGACTCCTCAAATAATATTTCAACATTATTACCCGGGTATTTTTTATGTCGTTTGCGATGAAAGATCCCAGTAGAATTGTTAGTGTTTTCATTGTGTATTGAAATTTGGAGCGATATAGGGGCGTTTCAAAACAGAAAATCTGAACTTTTTATTCTAGAGGATAAATATAGCTTGGGCACAAAAATGCATGTATTTATGATTATCAAAACTAAGATTTAGCAAAAAGAAGCGGAGGCAGAGCCTTTGGTCAGCGTATAATATTTTAGTTTCTTACATATTTAACTTTCCAATCAAAGTCGTCGTATTTTTTATCGTCCTTTAGGAAACAATCTGTTCCATCTTCAAAGGTGCATCTTTGTGGTAGAATCGAGAGGGAAGCTTCAAAGAAAATTAAAAATTAACAAAGGTTCTGAAGTTTCCAAAGCAAGAGGATGACATACTTATCATATACAAGTTTCATACTTGTAATCAAATGTTTATAAGTTACTAACAATACACCAATATGAAGAAAACATATAACGTAGAAAATATCACTTGTATAAGTGTAGTGATTATTTAAGCGCCAAATATTTGGCTAGTGATTAGAAACAAATAGCCAAACTACCCTTTCGATAAGGTCTTTATGGGCAATACTGAGTTAAGACCAAATAAAAAAAAAGAAATAAAGTTTGTATCAAAATATCGATTTACAACACTTTTAATCTTCACATTTCATTGGCATTAAGCAAAACTCGACTTAACCAAATACAACAGGCCATATTTTGATTTTAAAAACATTGTGGATTAAGGATCCTCGACACCCCGTGACTTCTACTTTTTATGACAGTACGTCACAAAATGGCGATTTCAACTCATTCAGAAACAGTTTATATCGCCGAAGCTTGTTGTCTATCTCTGTGGCGTAACGGGTGTAGCTTCGGTCAACCAACTCGCAGGTCCCGAGTTCGAATACTGCAGGGATTTTTATTTTTTATGAAGATCGGTAAAATCTAAAAAGTTAATTTCCCCCCAAAATTGAAAGTTTTTGTGTTCATTTTCAAGTCGAACACATACTAAAAATCCATATCTTCCAAGTATTTTAGAAGAATGGGCTTGTATGCAAAACTTTCCCCGGGTGTGTGGAGGATCCTTAAAGAAATAGCATATTACAGTAACTCGATCGGAATAAAGTTTTTATTCATAAATATAAATAATATTACACATTAAACACATTAATATTTCATTCAAATGATTTTCGCAAACAATCAATTTTACGGAACAAAATCTGATTTATGTCTGTAATTTTAAACCACATCATGAAATACCGGTCCTCTATTTTGTTTAATTTACTATGGGGACTTAATCATAAAAATTGGTCCTTAACGAGGCTGGGGGGTGGCTGCCATTTTAAAGCTTTTCTATATCTACACAAGAAAGATTTTCACTTGAAATGTTCTATAACTCTTACATCGTACTGAAATTGTCTTTTGAAAGAAATGGATATGATGGTATTGAAGCATTATTTAAAGAATCAATTGATGGTAAACCAAGGGTTACAAAATGCAAAAAACCTAGGTAATCACAGATTACAAAGCTCACCGAGACGAGGCATCACCTGTATGAGACCACCTTTACCATATTACATGTATATGAAAATCATACTTAATGATCTTGGATATTCATAGATACTGTTTTGACACAATATCGTATATCATATGTTAAAAAATTGTATGATAATCACATGTTCATTTCATTCGGTATAATAAGACACAATGTTTATCAATACAATAATATAAAATACGACATTGCATCCTATAATACTTACAATATATATCATATAATACATTTAAATACTGTAATAAATAATGGTGCAATATGATATTGTAACATATGATATGACATTGTATCATGTTATACATTATTGTATTTGGTCTCATTATACAATATCGCAATATATAATATATGATACAATATAGAATTATATGATACAAAACCATATCACATAATACATCACAATATTGTAACATTTGATATTATATTGTATAATATTATAGTATGATATTTTATTGTATGAAATTGTATCATATTTGATACATAATATTATATTCTATCATACAATATTACATAATTTGATACAAAATTGTATCATATCATATAATACAATATCATGTATATCATGTGATATATTATATAATACAAAATCATATAATACATTTCTTCGTATCATATAATACAATACTATATATAACAATATCATATAATACAATTTCACGTGATTTAATAGTATCTTATATAAACCAATATCATATTATACAATATCGTGTCATATAATATGATATTATGTATTATAAAACAATATTGTATCATCTGATACAATATTATATATTAAAGAATCATATGAAACAATATCACGTTATAAAATAATATATAATACAATATCATATTATACAATATTGTATCATAATATACAATACTATACAAAACAATATCATGATACAATATTATATCATAACGTAAAAAAATTAATACAATACCATAACATATCATAAAACCTTTTACAATATAATATATGATATAATATTGTATCATATAAAACAATACTGTATCATATCATACAATACTATATCATAGGAATCATGTTATATCATTTTACAAGAGGCCTAGGGGCCACATCGCTCACCTGAGCAACAATAGCCTTAACTCTGATCAAATTAGCAAAATCAAAATATCTTGACAACTAAGTACAGTAGATCTTGCTCAAAAAATTTAAAACATCTGCCGACTTTTATCCCCATATTTTTATGGTAAATACCAACCCCTTTTGTTGTTGTACCTGTAAGAAGATTTTTCTCTATTCCTATATACCCCCCCCCCCCACTTTGTGGCCCCACTTTTCTCTAGGGAATCATGGTTTGATCAAACTTCAATCTGCACAACCCGTGCTTTCACACAAGTTACTACTTTTTGGACTGAAAACTTTCCCAGAATATTTTTAAAGATTTTCTCTATATATTCCTATGTAAAAATTCATCCCCCCATTGTGGCCCCACCCTACCCCCGGGGACCATGATGTAAACAAACTTGAATCTATACTATCTGAGGATGCCTCCACAAAAGTTTGATCTTTTCTGGCCTAATAGTTTTGAAGGACAAAATTTTTAAAGATTAATTTTCTCTATATATTCTTATGTAAAAATTCATCCCCCCATGGTGGCCCCACCCTAACCCCCAAGGACCATTATTTAAACAAACTTGAATCTATACTATAGACTGATGATGCTTTCGCTCAAATTGGAGCTTTTCCGGCCTAATAGTTTTTGAGAAGAAGATTTTTAAAGATTTTCTCTATATATACCTATGTAAAAATTCATCCTCCATTGTGGACCCACCCTACCCCCGGGGACCATGATTTAAACAAACTTGAATCTACACTATCTGGGGATGCTTCCACTCCAATTTGAGATTTTCTGGTCTAATAGTTTTTGAGAAGAAGATTTTTAAAGATTTTCTCTCTATATTCCTATGTAAAAATTCATCCCCCCATTGCGGCCCCACCCAACCCCCGGGGACCATGATTTAAACAAACTTAAATCTACACTATCTGAGGATGCTTCCACTCCAATTTGAGCTTTTCTGGCCTAATAGTTTTTTAGAAGAAGATTTTTAAAGAATTCTCTATATATTCCTTTGTAAAAATTCATCCCCCATTGTGGCCCCACCCTACCCCCGGGGACCATGATTTAATCAAACTTGAATCTACACTATCTGAGGATGATTCCACTCTAATTTGAGCTTTTCTGGTCTAATAGTTTTTGAGAAGAAGATTTTTAAAAATTTTCTATATATATTTTTATGTAAAAATTCATCCCCCCATGGTGGCCCCACCCTACCCCTGGGGACCATGATTTAAATACACTTGAATCTACACTTTCTGAGGATGCTTCCGCTCAAATTGGAGCATTTATGGCCTAATAGTTTTTTAAGAAGAAGATTTTTAAAGATTTTTTTCTATATAAATTTTGTAAAAATTCATCCCCCCATTGTGGCCCCACCCTACCCCCGAGGACCATGATTTGAACAAACTTGAATCTACACTATCTGAGGATGCTTCCACTTAAATTTGAGCTTTTCTGGCCTAATAGTTTTTGAGAAGAAGATTTTTAAAAATTTTCTCTATATATTCCTATGTAAAAATTCATCCCCCCATGGTGGCCCCACCCTACCCCTGGGGACCATGATTTAAACAAACTTGAATCTACACTATGTGAGGATGCTTCCACTCAAATTTGAGCTTCTCTGGCCTAATAGTTTTTGAGAAGAAGATTTTTGAAAAATACCTACAAATAATAAATAATTCTAAATTATCTCCCCTTTAAAGAGGGTGTGGCCCTTTATTTTAACAAACTTGAATCCCCTTTACCCAGTGATGTTTTGTGCCAAGTTTGGTTGAAATCTGCCCAGTGGTTCTGGAGAAGATGAAAATGTGAAAAGTTTACAACGACAACAACGCCGACGCCGACGCCAACGCCAACGACGACAGACAACGGACAAATTTTGATCAGAAAAGCTCACTTGAGCTTTCAGCTCAGCTGAGCTAACAACAAACACATCTATGAAGCAGTTTTGAGTGAGGTAGATTTTCTAGCATCCTTGATAATAGACATCAGGCTCTGTATCTGAAGCTACCGTTGTGTCTCATTTATATTATAGTTAAATCAACTAAGTTTGAAATAGTACTATAATCTATAAAACATGTGACCTGTTCCAAAAATCTAAACATTCAAGCCAGTCAGGTGCATCTGTATCATAAGACGCACCATCCATGCAAGTTTGGTGAAGTTAGGACCAGTAATAACTAAAATATAATCATCAGAAGGCACCTGCCCCAAAAACTTTAACCAGCTCCAAAAACCTTAACCTCATCCAGCATCCGAAACCTACGGCTCAGATTCAGCATTCACGCCTGTCAGGTGCATAAGTATCATAAGACGCACCATCCATGCAAGTTTGGTGAAGTTAGGACCAGTAGTAACTTGTTATTAAAATTGTTATATAATATAATATAAAATATAGAAATTGTTATTAAAGGGCACCTGCACCAAAAACTTTAACCTGCTCCAAAAACCTTAACCTGCTCCATCATCTGAAATTCATGGCCCAGATTCAGCATTCTTTCAAGTCCATAAAAAGGTCTAGATGCATCATCCATGCAAGTTTGGTGAAGATAGGACAAGTAATTTAATGCTCAATCTTTATTACACATGTATTGATTATAATTAAGTTAAAATTTGGAAATAACATTGTGGATACTTTTTTTTTAATACTCCATCTTTATTACACATGTATTGATTATAATTAAGTTAAAATTTGGAAATAATCCTTTTTTACATATTTCCATTTTGTGACATATATTTTTGGTAAAATTGTGACATTTTTCTTTATAACAAATAATGTTAAGTTTTTGTTATTGTGTTAATGTTTTGTGATGTTATTGGTATGTTTTTTGCCTTTATTTATATTTCATACATGTATATTTTTCAAAAAAAAAATTATAACATAATGGGCAATTTCTTCAGATGCAATAAATTATAAAATTAACGATGATTGTGATGTGGTCTTTCACATTAAAATGTAAATTAAGATTATATGAAACATTTCTGAAAATTTGTTGAATTTTGGTGACATTTTTTTTACCCCCCGTCGTCCTTAAAAAATACAAATCAAATGTCAAAAGCACTCCCAGTATCATAATGGAGCAAACTAAGACAAAACCAGAGATTACTTATTGTTTGCTTTCCTTAACACTACAAGTAAATGTGCTATGAATCAGTCATTATGAACACTAAATTATAATGTTTACCAAAGCAAGGAGAACCAAAGAGTTCAATCGTGTCTATGGCGATGTCACCAAGGTAGCTCGAGCCACGAATAGCCTCAATCATAATCTGTCAAAATAAAGGCATGATCATATCGTTCATATACAAACTTAAAAATTCTTTAAATCATGATGATATTATAGATGGCTTTAAATAGATTATATTTTAAGAAAGTTAGATGCCTGTGAACATTTATATCGGTTTCCTTGATTCAAAGAGCTCTGTATAAATAAAGATATAAAATTAAAATATTTTGGAATTTTTCTTTACTTAATTATACAGTTTAGTGCAAAACATTACATTTAAAGTTCTGCTTTTAGTAAATTTGTACTAAATGCTGATAATTAGTAATTAGATTACTTTGAAAATTCTTATCTTGCGTATTATATTTAACCATATTATAAAATACTAAT
Organism: Magallana ariakensis; assembly: GCA_020458035.1. Lineage (NCBI taxonomy): Eukaryota > Metazoa > Mollusca > Bivalvia > Ostreida > Ostreidae > Magallana > Magallana ariakensis. The sequence goes on from CM035818.1 coordinate 54,598,190, forward strand.
CTTTTTCAGGCACGAATATTGACGTACCACAAAATTGTTTGCAGGTGGAATATCTACGGCCACTGGGGTCCAATTATCATTTTGATTTCCAGAGATATTCCACACGTTTTGTTCTGAATTACGTTCGCCGGCAATGACGTTCAGTGTTCCCATGTAACGCCCGTTCATGTTGTAGAAGAATCGAAGACATGCCGGGCCTATCAAGGGTACAAGAATCAGTAATGGTAACCTATTTTACCAAAACGTAAGTTATAGAACTACCACAGAACTGCATATATGGTTATTTTTCGCCACGTGTTTCTACTCTTGCAAACGCTTTTGTCATGTCTTGAAATCGCCCAGACACCGTTGTGTTAAAGAGATAATTTGATACATTTGAATTTGCTCAATCTTGAATTTTCCCACCAACGATGAGAGCTAAAGAGGCAAAAATAAAGTTGAGCGAATATATCCCTTTTACAGTATCGTTAATCATTACCTATCTTGTCCAATACATATGATATAAACCTCCCATATTGTCATGAATAGAGCATGCGTCAAGAATTCTAGCGATGTAAATTTAAACAATTTATCATATAAATATGATTAATCTACATCTGATAAATATGAAGTTTATGGGATCTATAAACGTACCGCTAAGAGAAAAGTGTGACGTTGCTGCGGAGCTAAGGATAGCGTTGTCGCCAGCCGTACGTCCCGAGGCCTCTATAAAGGTGTAGTTTCCGTCCAGGGGTTTACTGGGACCTGTGTTAAGACTTGGAGTGCGCTTCTGTTGAATATTAAATTACCAATACGACACCGAACGTTAATTAAACGTCACCGATGGTCAGAAGTAGTTTAAAAAAATAAAACATTTTTTCAACCTGGAATATAATTACTAAATATATTTCAATTTTGGGGGCAACAGAAGACACATTGATGCAATAAAAAGTAAAGTACTTATTTATGACACATTTGAAAACGCATACATGTACAAGCTGCATACCAAACTTTGAATATATATTTTAAATACACAAAATACAGAGTAAATCCCTACCTCAGTGATTAACCAGTCCATGGTGTCTTGGCCGTTGATGTTAGTCAAGAAACAAGAGCCATCATCGAAAGTACAAGACGCCAAAAGACCAACTAAAAGTTGGAAAACAACAGGTTCGATGGGTTAATGTTACAAATTAACAGAAGAATATTGTGTATACTTTTTGAGTGAATATCTGCACAGGCACCTGATGTTATATATTTTCCTCATAATTAAAAATAAATACCCTATATTTGATAATACACAAGGTACCCATCCCCGCCATCTTGAATTTATTTCAAACTGTCACATCAGCTGTAACTTTTGCTTGAAACTCATCGGTAAAATTATTTTGCGATCCTCTCCGTCTCCCGATCGGTCATTCAACATCTAAGCTTACAACCAATTCAACCAAAACGGTGCATTACACCTGTCATTAAAAAAATCACCCCTCAATCTGTATCTACTGTCTAAAATATGCCGAATCTTATGCGAAACCGACATGTATCTAATTAATATGTACCTTGTACCTATGTATAATCCATACTCAAAAAAATTAATTCCTGGATGAAAACCCATTTAACGTTCACTATTAGTCTTTAATGTATTTGTTCGATAGTTACTAAATAATGCATTGAATTTGGAAGAAAAGATTCGTCATGGAAACAGAATGACCAAAATATCAATTATTAATAGTGCTTTCTTGAATTTGCACTAAATCGTTGCTTCCCAAGACAGACTGACATATTATGAGAACTGCGGATGAACTCCATTACCTACTTCAGTACACCGTACTTTCAGAAATTATTAATACATATCTATCTCCAACATAAATACTGCACAATACCAGATGTAGTTAAATTTCAAGAAATTATATCAAATATTAGCGTCAAAACACTTTTATTTAACACAGTTGTATAGTTATATATGTTTTTTACATACATTTATATAAATTTTATAGATCTGTATATTTTTCTTTCAGCACATACGTCCTCTGACGTAATTCATTGCCAATATTACATAAATGTACCGTATGTACCGTTTAAACAGAATGTTTGCATGCGTGGATCCAGCAAATTTTTCAACGGGGAGGGGGAGCGTCTAATGGATAATTTTGTTTGCGAGGAGGGGGTCTGACGTTTGTTTTCGGTAAAATTACTTTGTGAAATAAAAAATGGGTTTTTTTTTTCAGGGGGTCCGGATCCCTACCCTCCCTTCATCGCCCCAAGATGGTTTTCGTTGAATACGTAAACTAAATCTTCACACAAGGAGATCTAGAACTCGGTCCGATATTATTATCCATGTTATGCTTCTTAACTGACTTGGAGTATCGGAAGAAATTTGAAACAATGTGTAACTATGGGTTTATGATATTCACATCGTGAACTTTCAATTGTTACGATAATAGAATTTTCACAATTTAAATTCCTTAGGGAAAACACTGTCTTCCTGATATACTCATAATATTAATTGCAACATTTATACACGGGTCAAGAGTTGTTTTTCATTTTTTCAAAAAGTTGAGGAGTCCAAGGTCCATTTTTCGGTATCTTTACTTTATGAAATTCATATATATATATATATATATATATATATATATATATATATATATATATATATATACTAGCGGAAAGAAGAAACTGTGCATTATAAAATTTAGTATAATTTTTCTATATCTATTGTTTGTATTTATAAAATTTAAACAATCGATAATATAATGGTATTGTTTTTGACAAGATCGGATGGTAACCGTCCGGGTGCACGGACTTTCATGGGTAGTGAGCACCTGTTGTTTATTGAAGAATTTGTGCGCACGAGTTTTACGGGCCAATACTGTTTGGAATAAGAACTGTAAAGGATTTGTTTAAACTTTTTTTGTTAAGGAAATCACTTTAGTTTCAACAAAATTTACCCCTATGTCATGTCACGACTCAACGAAAACCAACGTAATCGTGCTGTTGGGATGCTACAAGCTGGAATGGCACACACTATTGTAGCAAGACACTTTGGAGTTCATCGGAACACCATCCAGTCATTATGGAGACGTTTTCAACAATCTGGCAACACCCAGGATCGACCGCGCTCTGGGCGACCTCGTGTGACGTCACGTCAACAGGACAAACACATTAGACTTGTGCATCTGAGAAATCGTTTCCAGACAGCAAGTTTGACTGCCCGTAGCATTCCAGGGCTTCGACCAATTATATTTAGTCCAAGAACTGTGCGTAATCGTCTGCGCGAGCAAAACATCAGACCAAGACGTCCAGCGGTGCGCCCAGTACTGCTTCAACGTCATCGTATCGCCAGACTAGCGTAGTGCACACGACATCTGCGATTCAGAATACAGGACTGGGCCAATATTCTGTTCACTGATGAATCCAGATTTCATTTGGATAGCAGTGATCGCCGTTGTAGGGTGTATTGTCGCGTTGAGGAGCGTTACCAGGACACTTGTGTTGTGCAACGTCGACAATTTGGTGGAGGTATCGAGATGAAAGTATTCAGCGTCATGTGATACCCTTCATACAGAGACATCAAAATCACATCACTCTGCAACAAGACAACGCAAGGCCACACGTTGCATGTGTAGTCAGGGTTTTGTTTGTTCAACAGAATGTCGATGTCTTGCCTTGGCCAGCTGTTTCCCCCGATTTGTCGCCGATCGAGCACGTCTGGGATGAAATGGAAAGACGTTTACGCCGTTTACCAAATCAGCCAGTGACATTGGCTGATTTAGGCCAAGCTTTAACCAACATCTGGAACAACATCCCTCAAGCATTTCTGAACACTTTAGTGGCATCAATAAGGCGTCGCTGTCAAGCATGCGTGAACGCAAATGGTGGTCATACGCGTTATTAATTTTGTTATTTCAATTTCAAATAACAGTGACTTTCGAGTGTGCTGAAAATGACGTTATTCGACGTTGACATTAATGTGTTATGAGATGTTGTTACGAATACATGTGTTAACAGTATTACAAAAAATAAAATTTGTTCATTGCAATTTTTAAATGTTTTTTTCATATATTAAATAATGCACAGTTTCTTTTTTCCGCTAATATATATATATATATATATATATATATATATATATATATATATATATATATATATATATATATATATATATATCCCGGGGGCGAGGACCCCCTTATCCCCCACTTACCCTAAAATCAAGATATGCGCATGACAGATCAATGCAAGACTTTCTTTTAAAATATAATTCAATCGGATTTTAATTAAAAATAACACATGGAAATTGTGAATATGTGCTTGTACATGAGCATATATATTTACAAGTCTTTATCATCAAAATAATAGATTTGTACCCAGATCCATCGGATATAAGTTATCGTAGACTACTTTTAAGTTCAACTTGCCAAAATGTCAAACTTGCACCGAAGAATGATAAGTCACTAATAAGGCCTACCAAAAATTAATAATTCTTACAAATGACGGTTTGCAAATGGTTATTTAAAATGTCCGAATACCAAAATAACAGAGTTAGCAATTTACATATCTCTATTTACGTATATCGAATTGTTCATTTAGAAAACACAAATGATCAATTACATAGAAAGAATATTGAACCCTTATGCTTCCCACCCCGTAATTATATTTATTGTGACAGTACTTCACAACATGGCGATTTCTATTTCTGTAAAACTGTTTATGTCACCACATTTAGGTGTCTATTTCTAAAGTGCAGTGGCTATAACTTAGGTCTACTAACCCAAGTTCGAAAATAGCAGGTACTTTTGTTTTTATTAAATGAAATTCATGTACATTTTTAAATTTTTTTTACTCTAAAATTTAACATTTTTTCCCGTAATTTTCAAGTTAAGAATATAAAAAATTGGACATGCATTACAAACTGTTTCAGAGGGTGTGGAGGACACTTAACAATGATGTACAAGCAAGAACATATTACACCAATCGATAAGTAGGTAAAGTTCCTTTACATCGATTTTATGGCTGTTTGTCTGGGTTTTTGACCCGTCTTTGCCGAAATAAAGATACATAAAAAACAAATGGCAATGATTTGAACAAAATAGGGGGTAGTACATTGGTTTTAATTCCGAGAGAAATTCCAATCTTTCTAAATCAGCGATTCTGTGAAATGAGCTTGAGCATGTTCCAACTTACCGCATTTTCCTTCTGTGAATTGTATGTTATCAATCGCTATGTCTCCTTCGTAACTAGATCCTCGGGTAGCTCTAAACTGTATCTAAAACAGAACTACATAGCTAAATGTTTTGGTACAAAATTTAATTTGAATAGATCAAGAGGACCATGTAATTGATTTGTCTGCAAGATTTCGGATTTATGAAAGGAAATTTATCAAGACATAACACCATTTTTCGCCCAAAAGATATGACATTTAGATTTTGAATATCACAATTTGTTAAGTTCACCACACAAAACACTACCTCCAAATATGGCGAGATTAACGGGGCGATTTCTAAGAATTTAAAATGTAATCAAAAGTGGCGGACGGAACCGATGGGTAATCCGAGTGAATAACGCTACTTCAAAGTACGTATAGGGACGAAAGTCTTACCTTTGGAGCTACTGTACTGTCCACTTTAAACAGGGTTAATGCGGCTTTGTTCCATTGGTCTCCTTTATTACCAACCTCATGAAAAAGGGTCAAACCTTGGAAAAGTACCTCCAGGGAGTCGACCGTCTGTCCGTACATGTGGTAATTAAATGATAAGCACATATTTCCATCTAAAACATAAAATCGGTGTTTAGTATTTTGTATAATGAATTTTAACCATTTTAACAGTCCACTTAGAACGGTTCAAAAAGAAAAACATATTTGCATCATTTAAACATAAGGTTTGACACCCAATTTCCTTGTATTAGCGAATGTGTTATTTTGAATCTATATAAAAAATAAAATAAAAATGATCTAAGTCAAGAAAATGTAATATATTCTCTTACAACAGTTTAATATCATAGAGTATGGAATCTTGTGTAGATGAAGTCGAAATCATGGAAATCAATATGGTATTTTATACCTTTAGGAATTTGTACTATTCCTTCCAATGAAGCACTAAAACCCGGATCTTGCCCAGAACTTTCAATATAAGCATATCTGCTTCCTTCAGCTGCCTTCGAAGGGCCAGTTTCCAATGACGACGTTTCGCCCTACATTTAAAGAAAACTGAACGTAATATCGAAAAGCATTTTTTTTTTAAAATGATTGTGTAAAAGAGCATTTTATACATAAAAACTCGTTTGGATGAATTTTGATTTTTAAGAGCTGTTCAATAATTTATTGACTAATTTAGTCGTCTTCCGTTGGTAACTTCAGGTTAGCAGATGAACTTTTTGAGTATACATTTCAGTATATTTACACTTTCCAGTGTCTTTGCCTGTGATAACACTACGTATCGATTTTGTACTATATAACCCATAACTTCAAATGACGCCAAAATGAGGCGCCAGGGGGGTTTGCTTATTTATATTTGAATATTTAATCGTACGATGGCTTAAAATTTTATAAATATAATTAAGTAATAAGGAATCATTCTTTGAATACTATGACGTGATAATTTCGGTCGGGGCGTGATCAAATTTATCATAAAGCCCTTCTGGCTTTATTGGATTTGATTACGCCCCGACCGAAATTATCACCTCATAATACTCAAAAAATGATTCCGTATTCCTTAACAGGTCTTTGAAAGATTAAATCAGGTACAATATTGTGCTTCTCACTACACTCAAATATGTTAGATACTTAAAGTATATGCAGAACTCATTAGAACAATTTGTCTACTCTATTTTGTTTTTGTCTCTTACACTTACAATGGTCCAATCAAAGTCGTCAGATCCTACAGCGTCTTTCAGGAAGCACTCGGTTCCGACTTCAAACGTGCAGCTAAGAGGGAGGGTGCTTGGTACTGGGGTGGTGGAGGTAGAAACTACACATAGAGTAAACCACATGCATGCATTAAATAGATTTGGGCGAATACTTGTGTTTTCCTCTTATCTATGGATCAACAGTATGTCATACTTTCTCAAAATCATTTTATTTTATGGTAACATGAACCATGAACATCAATTTGACATTTTAAACTGCCAAAACCTTTTTAATTAAATCCAGAAATATGGAAAAGACCCTAAAATTATGGACTAATACAGGCTAAACATTTTTTTAAGGAAGCTGGGGTGTCAAAAAAAAAATTTCTCCAAAATTCACAAAATTTGCAGAAATGTTTCACATAATCTTAATTTACATTTTAATGTGAAAAGCCACATCACAATCATCGTTAATTTTATCATGTATTGCGTCTGAAGAAATTGCACGTTATGTAAAAAAAAACTTAAGAAAAATATATGAAATACAAATAAAGGCAAAAAACATACCAATAACATCACAAAAACTTAACACAATAATAAAAACTTAACATTTATTTGTTATAAAGACAAATATCACAATTTTACCAAAAATATATATGTCACAAAAATGCAAATATGTAAAACAAAAAAAAGTAGCCACAAGATTATTTCCAAATTTTAACATAATAATAATCAATACATGTGTAATAAAGATTGAGCATTAAAAAAAAATTCGATGGTGAAATTAAAAAAAAAATAAAAGGAAAATATTTGAACAAAATATTTGGAGTTTTACAAGTAACCCCCCTTTGAAAAGTTAGAAAATGCTGAAAACAGCTGAAATTATTTTTTTGGTATCTTGTAACCCTTGGTTTACTATTAATTGACTCTTTAAATAATGTTTCAATACCATCATATCCATTTCTTTCAAAAGACAAATTCAGTACAATGTAAGAGTTATAGAACATTAAAGTGAAAATCTTTTTTGTGTAGAAATAAAAACGCTTTAAAATGGAAGCCACCCCCCCCCCCCAGCCTCGTTAAAATATAATAAACGATCACGATTTTATTAATTTATTAAGACGTTTTACAACTGTCTAACACTTTAAAATGTCGATATGTTACATAATATGAGGTCTTCAGGTGGTATGGGACATCTGTCAATATTAATGTGGATTAAAGTACATTTAAATTAAAATACTTTCATCGATTTAGAATTTTCAAATTTCACAATATTTCACTAAAAATACGTTTTAAATTCTTTTGGAAAAGTAAACATTTTAAAAACCCCAGCGGGATTCGAACTCATGACTTACAGATTCGTAGTGAAACCTCTAACCACTGCGCTACGCTGCTAGGTGACAATTACGGGAAAGAACCTATTTATGAATTTAACTTGATTCTATTGTTTATTTGAATAAATAGTACGTCACAACATAGAGGTGTCCAATACCACCATAAAGAAAGTTATTTCGTTATCAGACATACTTCTTATATTAAGAAATTCATGATTTTTTAAAGAGTCAAACACATATATAACCAAGCTACTTCACATCAAGGTTAGGTCAATTAAGTTCAAGATCTTGTAAATGATTCCAGAGTGTCTTTTTGGTGCTAGAACCATTATGACGTCAAAATTAATTTCTTAACTCTTTTTCCCGTACTTAACAGCTTTACAGGAAATATGTAGACAATGAAACAGTTTCTTGATATTCTATATTAAAACATGGAAAAAGTAATCCCGATACCTATATTCAATTTGACATCATTTGCAAGGGTAGGTCAAGAGCTTGTTTATTGCCGTTTTTGGAGAGACTGTAGGCATTTTAGATATATTTCCTCAGCCATAAATGGACAAAACTTCGGAATTTGTTACTTATTTCGTTCATATTCCATAGAAAATGACAATTAAAAACATGATTTTTCATTGTGTTTACCAAAAACTCAATCCCGATACACTCTATCAAACAAAGATGTTGTTATGAAGCATCATTGAAAGAATTTATATCTTGAATTTCATAAACCTGTAGGCACCTTTCATTTATTTGATCTTGACCTTAACATCTATACTTATAAATTAAGACATTTTGCCAATAAACTACGAAACGCCTGCACCAGAATAACTGCTTATACCTTTGGTATTTCAACACATGTGAGTTGATGTCCGAAAGCTTTAACTGAATTTTACCTGATAAGTTATTTTTGAGAAATAAATTAAAAACCTACTTTCATTTTCGATAAACCAGCTCGAAATAGCAAACATAGGTAATCACAGATTACAAAGCTCACCGAGACGAGGTATCACCTTTATGAGGAATCATCTTTATGAGACCACCTTTACAATATTATATGGAAATCATAGTTAATAATGATCTTGGATATACATGGATACTGTTTTGACACAATATCGTATAACTATATCATATGTTAAAAAATTGTATAATAATCAAAATTTATGTTCATTTCATACGGTATTAAATGATACAATGTTTATCAATACAATAATATAAAATATGCTATTGCATTCTATGATACTTACAATATATATCATATAATGCAATAAAATACTGTAATAAATAATGATGCAATATGATATTGTAGCATATATGAAATGACATTGTATCGTGTTATATAATATTGTATTTGATCACATAACACAATTTCATAATATATAATATCTGATACAATATAGTATTATATGATACAATATCATATCACATAATAATTCGCAATATTGTAACATATGATATTATATTGTATAGTATTATAGTATGATATTGTATTGTATGATATTGTATCATATTTGATACATAATAGGATATTGTATCATATGATACAATATAATTGGATACAACATTTTATCATATCAATAGATACAATATCATGTGAGATAGTACTATATTATATCACACAATATCATATTATACTATATTGTATTATATGATACAATATCACATTATACAATATCATACAATACATTTTCATGTGATATAATAATATATTATATAAACCATTATCTTATTATACAATATCGTATCATATGATACGATTTATATTATACAATATCATATCATATGATACAATATGTTGCAATATTATATGAAACAATAGCATGTTATAAAATAGTATATAATACAATATCATTTTATACAATATTGTATGATAATATACAATACTATACATAACAATATCATGATAAAATATCATATCATAATGTAAAAAAAATTGATACAATATCATACCGTATCATATAACTTTTTACAATATAATATATGATATAATATAAAATAATAGTGTATCATATCATACAATACTATATCATAGGAATCATATTATATCATTTAACAACGAACACATCTATCAAGCAGGTTTGAGATAGGAGAATTTTTTTAACATCCTTGATAATGGAGATCTGCACCTGAAGCTACCTCTGCGGTTCATTTGTATTATAGTTAAATCAAGTATGCAAGCTATTATCTATAAAATATGCAACCTGTTCCAAAAAAAACAAATCTCATCCAGCATCCGAAACCTACGGCTCTGATTCAGCATTCAAGCCTGCCGGGTGCATCAGTATCATAAGATGCATCATCCATGCAAGTTTGGTGAAGTTAGGACCAGTAATAACTAAGATATAATCATAAGAGAGCACCTGCTCCAGAAACACCAGCTCTTAAAACCTTAACCTCCCTCCAGCATCCGAAACCTATGGGTCAAATTCAGCAGTCATGCCTGTCAGGTGCATCAGTATCATAAGACGCACCATCCATGCAAGTTTAGTAAAGTTAGGACCAGTAATAACTAAGATATATTTTTTAACATCCTTGATAATGGAGATCAGGCTCTGCATCTGAAGCTACCTCTTCGATTCATTTATATTATAGTTTTATCAACTATGCAAGTTTGAAATAGTACTAATATTTATTAAACATGTGACCTGTTCCATAAAACTTAACCTAATCCAGCATCCGAAACCTATGGCTCAGATTCAGCATTCAAGCCTGTCAGGTGCATCAGTATCATAAGACGCATCATCCATGTAAGTTTTATGAAGTTAGGACCAGTAGTAACTAAGATATAATCATCAGAGGGCACCTGCTCCAAAATCTTTAACAAGCTCTTACAATCTTAACCTCCTTCGGCATCCGAAACCTATGGCTCAGATTCAGCATTCATGCCTGTCAGGTGCATCAGTATAATAAGACGCACCATCCATGTAAGTTTAGTGAAGTTAGGACCAGTAATAACTAAGATATAATCTTCAAAGGGCACCTGCTCCAAAAACTTAAACCAGCTCTAAAAACCTTAACCTCATCCAGCATCCGAAACCTATGGCTCAGATTCAGCATTCCTGCCTGTAAGAGGCATCAGTATCATAAGACACACCATCTATGCAAGTTTGGTGAAGTTAGGACCAGTAATAACTAAGATATAAACATCAAAGGGCACCTGCTCCAAAAACTTTAACCAGCTCTAAAAACCTTAACCTCATCCAGCATCCGAAACCTATGGCTCAGATTCAGCATTAAAGCATGTCTGGTGTATCAGTATTATAAGACACACCATCCATGCAAGTTTGGGGAAGTTAGGACCAGTAATAACTAAGATATAATCATCAAAGGGCACCTGCTCCAAAAACTTTAACCAGCTCTAAAAACCTTAACCTCATCCAGCATCTGAAACCTATGGCTCAGATTCAGCATTAAAGCATGTCTGGTGCATCAGTATCATAAGATGCACCATCCATGCAAGTTTTGTAAAGTTAGGACAAGTAGTAACTTAGAAATGGCTATCAAAGGGCACCTGCACCAAAAACGTTAACCTGCTCCAAAAACCTTAACCTCCTCCAGCATCTGAAACTCATGGCCCTGATTTAGCATTCAAGTCTTTAAGACCAAAAGTAGGTCAAGATGCATCATCCATGCAAGTTTGGTGAAGATAGGACAAGTAATAACTTGGATACAGTACCTGCAACAAAAACTAACCAGGTCCAGACGCCGACGCCGACGCCGACGCCGAGGGTATAGCATAAGCTCCCCCCGACTTCGTCTCGGTGAGCTAAAAAGCAAAATTTAGTGATTTTTTCACACAAATCTATTTATAAAATGAGCGTTTAAAAAGCTTATAAAAAATTAGTATGATAGGTAAATCATATTTTTAAAATATATTCTGGAACCCAAATACCGTATCATTAGTTTACAATAGTTTAAAAAAATCAAACATTATTGTTATTGTTTTAAAAATGCTTAATAAACTCATGAATCTACAGCAATTTTGAAATGCAAAAAAAATGTTCCGCCAAAAATATAGTCCTTGTTTAATGTTAAACTTTAACTATTATTTCTATGCCAAGTTGTATAATAGGGAAAAGAAATAATAATATAATACTTAAATTTCCTTTCATCTTGATTTAATGATTATTTATTAAATTTTACTTTTGACAAGTCAAAAACCAGATAAGATTTTTTGAACGGAACATATTTTGTTAATCATTTAAGAATAAAAGTCGTTCAGTATTTAATTTTCCACAACATGCTATCTTCAAAACTGTCATTGCAACTCTAATTAGGGAGTTCTTTGACTAGCCTCTAAAACTGATTGTCTCATTTATTTCAAAAACAATTTGTTATGCCTTTAAGAATAAAAGATAGTGCAAATGCCGAGAAAAAAATTGCCAGCCTCTTAAAAGTAGGTATTTTAAGGGTCAAAATCATTTTCTAAATATCTAAAAAACAACTGAATATTCACAAGTTTTAACATAACTGTTCAAAATGACGAACTATTTTGTTTTCAAGATTTCAAGGTTCGACTTTGCACATGAAAGTCCTCAACGGAGACATCTATCGACAATTTGATATTGAAAAATTCACAGAAGTCCTGCTCGTTGCGCGCAACCAGATCCCATCCAGTATTACTTAGTATACTGTTTCTATTTTTAAAAATCGATTAACATAAGGTAGATTCGATGTTTATAACAAAAATAACGAAATATATTTCTCAGAAAAATTGTAATCTTATTATATACTTGTTTCCGTTATTCTCTTACACCAAAAAATGTGACCATATGATATGAATACTGTGCCAAATGGTTGGTTAGATCGCAACAGAAATATCTTTGCATCATTCCGAGTTCATAGTCAAATGCGTTAAAAAAATTCTCGATAGATATTATAAGTAAGTGACGTGTGGTGAAAAAAGTCTTGAACATTTTAAATCTAAAGTAAATTCAAAATAACAAATTTTAAAGTCAAGTTATCAAACACTATCTTGGAAGCCGACCGACACTCGAAAAAAAATCGCAGGAAATGTAAAGGCAGAAATCCTCTCACCTTATGTCTTTGGAATTTTATGAAAACAAATCTTTTAAAAGTCATAGAAACTACAACTAACGCAAAAGTCAATGTCATTGTAAAACTCAAGATCAAACATTGTTTTAATGCACATAAATGATTGAATTCCGATAAAATGAAAAAAAGGATTCATAATGTGCCAACATAAACAGCGAAACTTACCGGTGTTGCAACCCCCAGACACAAAGTGGACATCATCAATAGCAATATTACTGCGGTATATGTCTCCTAGAATTCCAATGAACTGGATCTTTAAGATAAAACAGCAAAGTTTTCAATTTGGCTGGTAGCTTCGAAAGTTATATTTCTAAACATGTAATGCATTATAGACTAAAAGTCTACAATCCAATTGTGAGATCTACCTTATTGTTTAAAGTATTTGATCCATAATAGCCCCAGATTCAATGAATCTGGATGCATGACATATATGTATGGGCTTAATACTCAGTATACTTGGACATCATTTTCATGTTTAGGAGTAGAATGTGTCCTAATAAATGACCTTTTCCTGTTCTTGAAGAGTTGTTACCGTCTTCCTTGGAAGACGGTATAAAGAGTTGAAATAATTTACAGTCTCCGGGTTGTGCACTTCCTCTCCTTTGTAATTGGTAGAAAATACATGATGTGAAAATTTTATTTCAATGTTGAAATACTGTTCGGCGCAAGGGAGATAATTTTCTGATGATCTTTTTTATGTACGACTTAATTTCGTAGATTTCAAATCTTAAAAAATGAAAAAACGAAAAAAAAAACAATAAAAATTGCTATGAATGAAATTCAGGCTTTAATTTTTCAGTACAACTTGTTGAAAGCAATATTCTATAAAATTTCTTGATTTTTTTATCATTTTTTTTTTGTATTGTTTATGCAAATAAAAAAATGTGAAAATTTGATACGGTATGGCTAATATCAGTAAACAAGTTTACGTATTACATACGGTAAAACTAATATCAGTTAAACAAGCTGAATGACTTTGATTTTTAAAAAATAATACGACCCTTCATAATATCTCTTTTTTCCTACTGTAGTCGATCTCAACTAACAAGCATGTGGTAGGTACAAGTATTTCTCAAATTCAGGCTTACACGTTTACGGCAAAAAAGTTCCACATGTTGAGGAAGGCGAAATTTATATTTGAAAAATAGATTTCTTTGATAACTTATTGCTGTTAGGAGTATGCTTTAAAGACGATAAGCTTTTTCTTAAAGCTAAACTTGTCCCCTTATAAAAATCAATTCAAAAAAACATAAACTGTATAAAACTTAGTTTAAATAGTTTTTGTATTTCTAAGGATTAAGGTGGTATGGGACACCTCCATGTTGTGACGTATTGTTTATCGAAATAAACAATAAAATGAAGTGTTATTATATTAGTAGTTTCTTTCCTAATGTTGTCGCTTTTCAGCGTAGCTCAGTGGGTTAGAGGGTTTACTACGAATCTGTAAGTCATGAGTTCGAATCCCGCTAGGGGATTTTACATTTTTTACCTATCCAAATTTTTTCAAAAGCTATTTTTTGGTTAAATATTGTTAAATTTGTGAAAATTCTAAACCGGTGAAAGTATTCTAATTATAATGTATACGTACTTTCATCCACATTAATATCGAAAGATGTCCCATTCTACCTTAAATCCATCTTTTCACCAAAGCATTTATTGATATTCTTTGTACTTACTTTTTTATTTTGAAAAATGTGCTTGTCCCCATAGACGATAATGCAATCTTTATTAATTAATTACCGCTTACTTAATAATAATAAGGAAATTTTTTCTCGGTATATCTTTTTCTACTCTAAAAAGCTTAATACATGATGAATACTCAGGGTAGAAAAATTAGCTCCTAATTTGGGTCGGATACCTTAAGTATAGCTTTTTAACCCATAAACTATTATTAAATAGTGACAAAGTACCAAATATTTAAATTCCACAATTATGACGAGTTCATAATATTTTTTACAAAACTCTTATTTTCAAGGATAATAATGAAGTCTAAAAATAGCACGAATATCCAGTCCTCTTAACATACAATGCACATAAGATAAAGTATCATTGCTTTTTAAATGTACTAAAAAAACAAGAGACCTACATGCCTTGACGATCACCTAAGTACCACCAGTCTGGGCCACAGGCACCTGACGTTATATATTTTTCTAATAATAAAAATAAATACCCTATATCTAATAATACACAAGGTACCCATCCCCGCCATCTTGGATTTATTTCAAACTGTCACATCAGCTGGAAGTTTTGCTTGAAACTCATCGGTAAAATTATTTTGCGATCCTCTCCGTCTCCCGATCGGTCATTCAACATCTAAGCTTACAACAAATTCAACCAAAACGGTGCATTACACTTGTCATTAATAAAAATCACCCCGCAATCTGCATCTTCTGCCTTAGATATGCGACAAAAGGCTAAAGGGTGGACGGAAGTTGACATAAATTACGTCATACTTTGGGTAATCCCTTCCAAATATAGCACTGATACGAATATTCAAAAGGCGTCAATTTTGAATTCGATCAACATACAAGTTAAAACTAAGAAAAGGGATACTATAAACAGTCAATTATAACTTTTGTTACACAAAGTTTATATAAACATGTTTATAAATGCATATATTTTGAAATATTGAAACAAACACACGGTGCAGGGAAATCTCATTTACATATAGGTGACAACTTCTGTCCACCCTTTAGACATTTATCGCAAATCCAAGGCAGTAGATGCAGATCGAGGGGTAATTTTTATTAATGACAGGTGTAATGCACCGTTTTGGTTGAATTGGTTGTAAGCTTAGATGTTGAATGACCGATCGGGAGACGGAGAGGATCGCAAAATAATTTTACCGATGAGTTTCAAGCAAAACTTCCAGCTGATGTGACAGTTTGAAATAAATCCAAGATGGCGGGGATGGGTACCTTGTGTATTATTAGATATAAGGTATTTATTTTTGTAATGAGAAAAATATATAACGTCAGGTGCCTGTGGTCTGGGCGGACTCTAAAAACGGAGTATTTGGCACCGTCATTCATTGCGACTTTCTCAACTTCCGTTTTGTAGCTAATGTAAATAATGGAGAGTTACCTCCCTTCCCCGTAAAGACGTGATTGCAAAATATAGATTAAAATCCTTCATAACCGTGAGAAAAATGGAAACGACTCAGAGATGATTAATTTTAAAATTATACCTCAAAAGAAATGTGAAAATGTTTCGCTTAACAACAGGAAAAAAATACAAAAATTTTAACTCACGGGTGGTCGACCAGGACTTACAAGATTAGAGAAAATCAGACTTCAAATTAAAACTTGGAAGTATGGAGATGAACATTTAAATGTTGCACTTATGTAAGTATTCAAACCTTTAATATAGGTGGGTTTATGTTTTTTTAAATGATACGACTTATTACGATGAATACACGGTTTTAAGAAGTGCCAACTGAGCGAGTCATCGCGTGATCATCAGAACGGTGTAATGACAACAAACGGGATATAAAACTCACAGTAATAGCTTAATTCACACCCTAGCACATAGATAATCTTTAATAATAGTGAAATCATGGAAAAAACATGAATTTATTCACTTCTAGTGACATCGTCATCGGAAACAGAATTGACCAACTTTGACAGCAAATAAAATTTGATTTGCCCAACGAACATATATTTTTGCCAAATACATTCTGTTGAAACATGTCTTATAAAACATTTAAACGTTTTTTCAGACCTGCATATGAATAATCCGCTTTGCGCGATCAATTTTCCTGAGTGCCCTGTTTTCACGTAAAAGTGTGATATTTTGATTATCTCCAATGCGCCGAACTCCTTTTTCGGAGTATTTTTACTTTTAAGAAATCACTTCCGTTTACTCCGTTTTCGGAGTCCGCCCAGACTGACCATAGTGATTAGATTGACCTGTCTCATTTTTGCATTTATTTTAAGGTGCAATCAGATAGAAAAACAAGGAGCGGATCGAGTATCTGATTTTAATTTTGAACATTAAAATAATTTTTCAGTCTATATCCCAGTACTCTGGAAGTAGAGAAGAAGATTTAAGATTTAAAACATTCTCACTATATGACCTTGTTTTCCCTTGGACTGCAATGTCACGCTTTCATTGGTTTAAACATAGCACGTGATTCCCTCATATATCTCTTGTGAGTTCGGTGAAAATTAATATTAGGTAATATCACACTCCACCGCCTTATTTGCATAATCGGAACTTTTGTGATTTTTATATTAACAAAAAACTGAAAAAAATCCCAAAATGCCTAAACTACGTCACTCACGGGATTTTAACGAGACCAGTTCGAGACACTTGCAAATCGAGAGAGGAATTAAGATCGAAAAAGTAAGTAAAAGTTTATGTTTCTTTTATAGGCAAGCTTTTTAAATTATTTAAAGTTGCAGAACAATTGTTTATTAATGTGAATTCGAAGTTTTGGGTGGTTAGCCTTATCTCGTTAAATATTGTTCAGCATGAAACTGTCTACACAGCAGTCCTCGATTTTGTCAACAATCTAAAACGTGCTAGGGAGTAGTCTTGTGTCGGTAAGAACATACTTACATTGTTAAACTAGATAAATATCTTTTTTAAAGCCTACAACGCATTAATTTTACTACCCGTGTTACCAAAATACTAATAATTAATGGTCGTTGTGAAATGTGACTTGAAAGACATGTTTTGGTATAAAATGTACATGCAGGTGTATTATAGTCAGTTTCTACACATGTTGGTAACTAAATGACATTCGTTATAAATTATTTTATATTTTTCCTAGAATATTTTTACATGCTCTTTGTGTTTGTGTCAATCATGCCTTTAGCCATACAGAATTTCCTCGACACGTTTCATATAGTTTTTGGTACATGTACATGTATATCCCTTTTAAATTCATGTCACAATTATCTATTAACGATGAGTTTTATTACTTTTCATGAATATGATATTTTTTCAATTATAACACAGAGAGAGAGAGAGAGAGAGAGAGAGAGAGATCATTAAAGGCCATTACACATTTTATAGTTATGTGTCATATCTCACTAAATGAGTTGTAATGCCTAAGATATTGCTTATGCACATAAAAAGTTCAATCCGGATTGATGCATCCCCTTTTGTTTTGATGTAATGACAGCATTAGGCTTTGTAATTATAGTATTTTTTTTCTAATCTACAGGTATACCTGCTGTTTCCAGATGATTTGGAGATCAGGAAAATAGAGAATATTGTCAATTTGATACTGCTTATGACCCAGTCAAGTCCGCTTAAGGTACTTCTTTGTCATGTGATAAACTTACAACTTCACCTCTTTATTTAGATATATTTGGTTGTAGCTAAATGAAAGCCAAGAAAAGTCATTTAATAGCTACAATGTCTTTTGCAAAAGTTAATTGTATAAGGGAAAGGTTTATAAGGGCATCTTGTTACAACACTAATTATTTGTGTGGTAGGAACCTCAGAAAGAAATGTCAGAAGTTAAAAAATATAATAAACCTAACAAAGTGTCTTTTACCCTCTCTGAGAGAATGGGATTTGCAGAAATCACATGAATTTCTTCTGTTGCAAATAGGTTTTCAAATTAGTTTATATTACTGACTCAATCTTATCATGGTGTACGTAGAATGTTGATAGTATAGTTGCAATTCATACATTCATTTGTTACATATGTGTTTCTGACTTTGATCTTTTTGATATACATGTATTTGTCTTATTGATATCTTTCCGTCCATTGGAAAATTAAATGTCTCTGAAAAAACACCAGTTGGTAACAAAGGCAGTTGGTTTCTAGGGATTTTGTTTGAACTATTTTGATGCATTACATTTTTAATGTATGTGCAGACTTGATTGACTTGGGTTTCCTAACTTTTTTTGTATACTCAGTATTGCTTTAAAAAGTATATCACATGTGACCTACCTGTATAATAGTACATAAATGTATTTCATTTGTTAATTAAAAATCATTTTACAAATTTGTAACATTTTGTAAGACTCAAATCATTTTATGACTTTTAAAGTAACTGAAAGCACGGTACATGCAACTGTCTTTTGGCATTGTATATATTATAAAAAGATAAAGAAACTGTGAGCTGGGTTTAAAATTGGTAGCAAAATGATTATATATGTACAATATTAGATAAGATTACATTTTCAGTATCGCTTTAAAGCACATTCTTAGAAAAATTGCATTGAATATATGTTTAATGAATGCAAATTGTTGCTAAAATTGATTCTCCTTACACTTTATGTTTATTTTATTTTAGTTATTTATGTTTATTCTATTTTAGTTTCCAGACCAAAACATTAATGGATGTTTCTTGACTGGAAAACATGAGGATAAGGATGAAACCTTTTTCTGCCTTTTAACCAACTCACACTATCTTTTGAAGATTTATGTACCCAACCACAGAATAATTTGTTTTTAACACATCATTTATAACATTCTTATTAATATTTAACATTAAATGTTACTGGATGTCTGGGGTTGAATTGTTTTAACAGTTTTTACATAATGAATACCAGCAAACATTTTATCGAATGCACTTGTTTTGTATTTTTCTTACCCATCAAACATATGTTTTTTATATTTATTTAACATATTCATATAACAATTTTAGAAACAGTTATCTTGATTTAATTTTAAAGTAGCATTACTATTTTATACAAGTATTTTTAAATATACTCTTTTGTATACATGTACAAACAAAACTCAATACTCAGTAACAATCATCATTAAAAACATTAATATTTTAGAATATTTACCAGCTTACTATATTTGATTAATATGTACTTTTTTGGTTGCCGGGTATTATTTTTTAAACATTTTCTCTTAATGATTATAAAAATGCTATGTTGACAACAATGCCATATACATTTTGTTGTGTTTTGTTTTGATATAATTTTGCAATTAATTTTAATATGTATTTTTCATGCCTTATACTCATTGTTATATGTATTAGTTGCAAAACTTTTCTCTATTTAATATTTATTTATTTTTTAATAAGATTAAGGCACCTCACTACACCCAGACTAATACTTTTTAAGACACTACGTCACAAGATGGCGATTTAAATGTTTTGTTAAACTGTTTATATCGTTCGATTCGGTTGTATATCGTCGAAGCTCAGTGGTTAAAGTATTGGGCTTCTGAACCGCAGATCATGAGTTCGAATCCGCATGGAGCTTTTGTTCATGTTCACTGAATTCAATTTTAGAGAATGCAATTATTCATCCAAAATTGCACATATTTTGCCTATTTGACTTAAATACATCTTATCCATTATGATATCTATCATAATCAAGTAATTTTCTGCTGATTTGAGAAGATATTTCAAGGTGTAGCCACGGTGTAGCCAAGGTGAGCCACCTTAAGAAACGGACGAGAGTCAATGCACGTTCTCAAGAGTTGTCTCTCTTGCGGACAACAACGAATGCTCCCCAGGGTTCATGACCCTGGATATTCTGTGAGGTGTGAATATGGCCCTCATTGACCGACGTTTCGCCTACTTAAATTCGACATTTCACATTATTTGATAAGAAATCCCACGCCGCAAGTTCTTTAAATATTTGAAGTAGTTGACCTTTGAAAAAATTTAAAATTAGTAGTTGCCCTTTAAATATTGAAGTCACATTGTTGTGTCTGTAGCAGGGCAAAATGGCAGCGTCGAAATTTGCTCGAATCCCTACAGAGAAAGGGAGAGAACGATTGAAATTGAATAGCAACAAAACATGGGTGAAGCGAAGATTTTTAAAAGAGTATTTGAAAGGTAAGATTGATAATTTTGAAGAGTTTAAATGAGTTAAATTTGACGAGATGTTAGGCATATTGTACATGTCTTTGCGTAGATCATCGCATTTTGTGAATACATTTGTTACTTAATAGTCCTCGGGAAAACAAAACACTTATTAGGTTTGTTACCGATTGATTACAGAAATATATTGGGTTGATCAATCTCAAAGATGGCTCGGCTTCGCCTCGCCATCGCCGAACCATCTATGAGATTGATCAACCCAATATATTTCTGTCGTCAATCAATAACAAACCTACGAAGGTGTTGCAGTTCCTATGCTAATGTTCCCTAAAGGTGTTGCAGATAAAGTTATAGAATTTGATATAATTCTTTTTTTGCTTGCAAAGTTGTATATTCAGTGTAGAATTATATCTGAAAAGTTTATATTAACTTTTATAAGAACATTATATGAAATTGAAAATGGTTACACAGACAAATGTGGCAGATTTTACGCTTTATCAAAGGGGAATCCTCATTGTTGTGAAAAACTGCCTCCTTGAATCAAAATTAATTTAATCTTCACGTTTAGAGTAAGAAAATTTCTTTAAAACTGCCATTTCCGATTTTTGTTTCATAGAGGAATATTTTTTAAAAATCTAACTTTTTGGTAAAATCCTCCATACCTCTGAAATCTAAGAACGCTGTGTTAAATTTTCCAGTTGAAAGTCATGTCTAGATTAGTCGACTAGTAACGCAAATAGAATAGAGAGCAACCTTATCCGACTTTTTTGATTGGGTTAGAATCCCGAAACAGCTTGAATTTTTTTTATACATATTTCTTTTAATCACATGAAAAGGTAATATATATAACGCTTCTTAATTAATATTTCGCATGCGTGTTTATTTTTTGTCAAAATCACTAAGTATGTAAAGTTGCCGTTAAAAACTTAAATTATAAACATTTTTAATTTTAAAGCAATGCACGCATCAATGTAGAAAGTTGATTTGTTTTCCCTTTTTTAATGAAATAACCTGGTAAGCCGATTTCAAAAATACATGTACAGGTTGTTAAAGCAAAAAAATAAAATTTATAAAGTATGAATCGGTAATGAAGCAATAGGTTAATGAAAATTTTTGTAGGGATAAATTTGTTCAACTATATCTGGACTAGGCGTTTATCTAGATACTATAGAAACATGCGATGATTATAATTACAACTCTGACGGTTTTGTAGAGCCAGAATCAGATTTATTTATGTAGCTCCAAAGAATGATATTTTAAACACGCTGGGCAGTTGAAATCAATTGACATATGTTACCATCAAAATACAGAATATATAGTCACCTTCCTAACTATATTTGGTCGTTGCCGTGTTTGATAGAAATGCGCGTAAAATGGTTGTGTATCACTGTATTTTGCCTACATACGGAACATACCCGCTGTGTAAATATAGTCGTCTACGTAATGTGTCTTTTTTTAGATATGACTCTTTAAGCAATACGAATATTTAAAGGTCCTTTTCATGTTAGGAAATTTTCCCGCTGTTTTGCAATACTCTCTTTAATATTTTCACTATTTGGCCAGGAGAAGAAGATTGTTAAAAATTTGGCCTTTTTCTGCTTACTTGGCCCCTTAATGAGGCCTCGGGGTGGCATGGTCATAATATTTACAATTTATATCTTTTTTCTTAGAGATTCTTTCATTGACAACCAAAACCAGAGGTAAATCGCCTTAAAGATTTCAAGAAGAAGTATGAAATATTGTTAACAGTCGACACACGATGTCGGACGAATAACAATTCAATAGTTTACCTGAGTGAATCAGGTGACCAAATATTGCATGTAAATTTGTTTATACTGTTCGATTGGAACATAATTATAATTTGCATGATACACACTTTTTATACCCGCACTTTCTTAAGAAAGTTCGGGTATAGTGTTGTTACCCTGTTTCGTCCGTCCGTCCGTCCGTCCGTACGTCTGTCTGTCACGTTTTACTTTCTCAAACTGCTCTTACATCTTATAAACCAGTAAACTGAACTCTTGGAGTTTGATTTGGGGTATCATGTTGTTTTGATAAAAGGTTTCAAAAATTCTCTGGTAGTCCTGGGGGTCAAATAATTGGTAAAAAATGACGCTTTTTTCACAAAAAACCTTCTTCCTCGAACTCCTCCCACATTTTCAAAAATAGACAAATCATCTTTTGGAATATGTTTTTAGGTGTCCTATAGATGCGCAACAAGTTTTCGAAAATTTCAATTTTGCTCTGAGGGTCATTTGGTGGCTGAAAATGACGTGTTTTTTTTTTTTTACAAAAAATCTGGTTTCAAAAACGTTAACAATTTTTGCAGTAGCCAAATGATTTTCTAGAATATGATTGGGGTGTCATTTTGAAGTGTGATCAGGTTTCAGAATTTTTTTTTAAACACAGGGATCAGTGGGCAACAAAAAACGACGGGGTTTTTTGCAAAAAAGTATGGTTCCCATAACTCCGCTTACAACTTTTGGAGTAGCTATGTCATCTCATGGGATACGATTGGGGCTGTCCTATAGATGTGCAATAAGGTTTTAAGAATTTTAATTTCATCCAGAGAGTCAAATAGTATCAGAAAATTGACGTTTATCAATCCTATAAAAACTTAGATCCCATAACTCCTCTTATGATTAAATGAATAGACACATCATATCTTAGGATATGATAGAGGCTGTCCTAAAGATGTGCAGTAATATTTTCAAAGATTTAAATTTCATCTAGGGAGTCAAATAATAGCAGAAAATTGATGTTTATCACTCCTAAAAAAACTTAGATCCCAGAACTCCTCTTATGATTTCATGCGTATATACATTATATCTTTAGATATGATAGGGACTGTCCTATAGATGTGCAATAATATTTTGAAAAATTTAATTTATCCTGGTAGACAAATAGTAGCATGAAATTAACATTTATCCCATGCGCAGATCTAGAGGGGGTTTAAGGGTCCAGATCCCCTCTTCAAACCTAAATTTCATTAAATTACATTTAATTTATAAAATTGCCAAAATTATGCCTCGGATACCCCCACCCCCAGCAAATTCAAATAACTGTTGCCCCCCCCCCCCTTCCCGTTAAAAAAAATCTGGATCCACACATGTACGTATCCCTCCTTAGACTTTAAAAAAATGACAGTTTTTTCTCTTAAAATAAAAAAAACCTTGCATTTATTTTTGCTCAAAATTAAAAAAAAAACCTTACATTTACACTTTTCTTAATTGTTGAATGATCTATGAAAATTAAAATAGAATTTGGGGTCTAAAGAGTTTAAAAACTGGTTAAAAATGTTTTTCTTAAAAAGAAAAAAAACAACACATTTCATCTTGCATAATTGACAAATGATCTTTTGAGATATGATCAGAATTATGCCTAATATTCAAGTTAAAATTAATAACAATAAATAATTAAAATTAAATGTTTATTTTCCACACCCCCATCGGATTCAGTCTTCTTTAATACATTCTTACATGTGTTCAGTAGCAAATTTCAAATCATTCTTGATTGGTATTTTTCTCTAGATGCACAGTAAGATTTTGGAAATTGCTTTTTAAATTTTTATCGATAAGATATGTATTCGGGACAATTGTAATCCTAAACAAAGCAGGGTCATCATTAGGCTAGGAATTACCAACATGGATCAAACACTACATATGAATAAGATAAGATACTTTATTATGTCCAGTTCTGGAAAATTAGGATGTCGCCAAGGGGGCATAACCTATAAACAATTTGATGCGCACAAAGAGCAAGAATAAATATGATTTAATTAGGGATGGGGGATCTCAAAAGTTAAAAATTATCAAAGTATATCATCATTTCCTATTTTAGAGGGGGGTGCATTAAAGACAACTCCTGGGGGATCATGTACTTACACCATTTGATGCATAATAATGATATTAGAAACAAGAATATATATGGTTTAGTGGTGGGGATCTCAACAGTTTTCGAGATATTTGGTATTTTCCTGTTTCATTGGGTCAGAACAATCCCATAGGGTCATGTCCTACATTTTATTTGATGCATCATAATACATTAAGAAAAAAAGACCCTCCCCCCTTCTTGAATTAAACTCATATAGACGTGCTAAGTCTCTACACTTATTTAATAGATAAGACACAAATTTAATACAAAATGTCACAGGGTCAATGTGGTCAACTTAATAGTGTAAGTCTGACAATTGGAAAAATAACTTTTGCAATTAAAATGACATAAACTGTACAAATGCGATAGGATAGGTAACAATGATGAGCTTATTTAGATATCAAAAGATGATGATACAGTATGCTGGCAAAGGGAGATCACCTATTTAGAAAGTTAAAGTAATACTTACGTATACCGGTGTCTCATAATGTTGTGCGAGTACTACATGTATTATGCTTACCTATATTGGTCAACATCATAAATAAATGATAATCCAATTAGAGCACAATATAAATCCATTAATTAGCTGATCATCACAAAAGAAACGTTTATGCATGTTAAATAGTCATATTCTGCACATGGAAAACACATACCGTTATGTACACCACACAAAATGCTACCTCTAGACCTGTGGTGTGTACGTAATTTCAGAAAAAGATCATTTTCTTGTAACATGCATGTATTTTCATGATTTTTAAAAACCCCTTGTACTATTTTATTAGGTAAATAACTAAGTAAAGAACACATTTCAGCTTTTACGTGGTACAGGACATGAATCTCCCAGAACACCTGCATATTGTGATGAACTCCCTATTGCAGAAATAAACAATAAAGTATTTATAAAATATAATATTTTGCCCCAAAATAATGTTACCTAACAGTAAAGTGCAATGGGTTTGAGCGTTAACTACGTGTCTGTAGAGAGTTTAAATGCTGCTGGGGCTTTCTTTTTTTTACTTCAGATTCCAAAATTTTAATCAAAGTACTGAAGTACTGACGGGAGTTGATTTATTGATTATTATTTATTTTGAAATCTACATAATTATGGAATTTCACGTGACAAGTAGTTTTTTTTAGCTGTATTTGAATAATTACGTTTTTCTAACATGAATTATCGCGCTTTTCCGACAAGATTCTGAGATATAGACGGAAAATCCCATGTGAATCACGTTATGTAATATTCAAACTTTTAAGATATAATAACGCAATGAAACTCTACAATGTATTATTTATCGTTGATCGAAATATTTCTTGAAAAGTGTATCAAAGCAATTTTTAACACACAAATAATAATTAGGTCTAGTATACACAATTACTGGTTCTATCTTTAGATTGGATAGACTGGCTACCGCTGTAATCAAACTCTGGCGTAGGAATACATACGAATACAAAAAATATCTAAATTGTTCGAACTATTAAAAATCTTACTTGTTTTAAAGTATTTATAAGTAAATTTCCTTGGAAAAATCTTCTAATTACATTACATCGAATTCATCGATTACTCTCAAGCACTATGTTTTGACAGTGGTGATGATTTGTGCTTAGGTCCAAACATGTTTTACTTCCGGTTTGCCAGAGTAACTGCATAGGATAGTTGATTAAAATCATCTCCCACAAACCTATCTTTCTTTTTGCAAAATACATGTATTGTAAAAATTTAAGATTATTAAACGTTTTGATTATAATGCGCTGACCTACATGTAGAGGCTTTAATTGTTATCAAAATATTCTGATGTTTATTTATCCAGAAGGAGTGGTGGGGGGGGGCGCAAAGTAATACATGTAATTGTGTTTGCAGGGGGTGGGGGATTGGGGTCCGAGATGTATTTTTTGTAATTTTACTACATGTATTAATATAAATGATTTTATCAAGGGGGAAGGGTCTGGACCCCTCACTCCCATCCCTTCTCTAAATCTGTGCACACGATGATGTTGGCACCTAGAAGCAAATCTAAATTAAGCCAGCAACCGCCGAGGGAAAGGGGGCATAATTTAATTTTGTTTGTATTAATCATATAGACCATACTTTCTATGACATGAAATGCAAAGCTTATTGATTAATTTAAATTTACATGCAAACAGTTCAACCACAAATTGTACAGAAAGGGCCGCTCATGTTTTTTATGTGCATATGGTCTTTCTTTTTTACTAAAAAAGGTACAAAACAGTGTTATTAAGGGGCAAACACTTGGTGCGGGTAATACTGTCTAATGACAGTATCTAGTTATTTTTTGCTAATGCATCATGACAGGAAACTGTAGCATCTAAAAAGATTTTTGAATAAAATTAAAGGTATATTATGGCAAGTAAAAAGTAGTACCTTTCCATTCAAAGGTGGCACAGAAATCATTTTTACAATCCAATGGTTTCCGGTATCATTTCTGCTCTCGAATAAATATCTGTAGCCATTAGAAAATATCATCTTCACCATAATGATGCTAGTGTCCGTAAAATGCAATTGGTAAGCAAAAGTCAGGCAGAAAGGCTGAGCTACAATGGAAGACGTTTAAAGCTGACATTAATTCATTAAAGCATTTGATGACCATATTGGTTTCGATCGCTTCTCAACTGTCAGTGGGGGTATACATATACTTGTACCGGCCGAGAGAGTTACGGTCGGTTGCTTTCCGATCGAGACATTCAGGTTGCACGGACTTCTAAATGATATAACTACACACAGTAGTAATATGTTTGTAATAATGAATAAAACAAACTACAATCAATAAAAAAAGAGATGGTTTTCTCTTAGAATTTCCATATGAATGTATCCACAAATACTTTGCAGAGACAGTGCTGTGTTACTTCGCATGCACATGAACCACGCGTGTTGTTCATACAAAGTGCACAACGTCTGCATCTTATTGTAGACCACTACATCGCACTACATCGATCACAGTAGATAAGTGATGGTAAATCTAAGAATATGTATAAACAGCGTAACATTGCTTTTATCAGTTTTAAAAATACACTCCGTTTTCTTAAGTCAATGCTGTCACTGCAATATCTACTACAGTGTGGTGTTGTTTGCGCATGAGTGACATTGTAACACTAAGACACACAATGATAAAGAATTTCTGAAATATGAGTGCCTGGATTTTAGTCTGTTTTGTTTCGTCTTTTATTGGATATCGCTTAACAATGCAGTGGTTGTCATATCACTTTTGTTCAAGGCGCGTTTATTCAAATCTTTTCGTCTAGTATAACGTGACCGGGTGAATGAAATACATGTACCCGAATGCGGTGAAGCATGAATAGTGCTCTCGGTCTTTTTGAATTGAAGGAATGTGTAGCGATTAGCTTTTTGTATTCATAAGGTGTTAAGTTTCAAAAAGCTGAGTACAAATCTCGATGAACGGTTTGAAAAATAAGATCTTCCCCACGTTATCAGACGACAACTGCAAGATGTCAAACAAGGTTCTGAAGAGACAGATAAAGAGTCTGTAGACAAAGTTCTGGTGATGACCACTGATGGATACCCAGACACACCAGGGCTGCGTTCAAGATCGTAGCAGCTAGCCTAGCCGCTAGGTCTCAGATTTAAAGTTGTAAATATTCAACTAAAGACTAATTACATCCACTTAATTTGTTAATTTCAAGCGGAAACATACATGTTAAAATTCATAATAACTTAAAGGACTAACAAAATATCACTAAATGAATAGATGTTATGCTTGTTACAAAGTGGTAACTAATGTGGCCATCTTGAATTTGATGCTAAGCATAAACTATTTAGGCTACGAATATCTAAGTAGCGGCTAGGCTAGCTTACCGTTCAACTACGTAGCACCACGTAGCAGCTACGATCTTGAACGCAGCCCAGAAGACTGCTGCCAGACCGTGGCCATAGATACGTTCTTGAGAGGTTGCTACAACAAACAAGCTGCCATGGACAAGAACCCACGTACACTAGATATGGCAACACAATACATGTACATGAAAAGTGCAAGCACAAACCACAACCTAATAATAGTGTGAGAAGATCTGAAACAAGACGGGTGAAGTTTGGGAGTTTTGCAAATGAGAGTGAGGATGATGATATAAAAACTAAAGCAAAGTTAGGGCTGTTTACAATTCAAAACAAGCATCAAAACAATTCACAGATTCGAAAAGACAAAAGAATTAAAGAAGATAATAGGGAAATGAAAAACAATATTCATTATATTATTCAAATTTTTAGAACAGACAGGTCTAGATCAAATAGTAGAGAAAAAGAGTAGATAAAATAAGGTCCTAGAAAACAAGCTTGTTTTAAGTGTGACCAAGAAGGACACTTTGTGAGAGAATACCCTATCAGTAAAAGTAGTTCACCATTTCAGTCTAAAAATAAATCACCGTCACCTCAGACAAAGCCTTTAAACATCAACCGGTTGGAGATATAGGTCATTCTTCAACCTACTCAGATACATCAGATAGGTCTCCTCCTAAAGTAAAATTTAAAATCATAGAAAAAGAACTTTACAGGAACAAAAACTATTATAAACATAGGTAATTACAGATTACAAAGCTCACCGAGACGGAGCATCACCTTTATAAGACCACCTTCATCATATTATATGAAAATCATTGTTAATGATCTTGGATATTCATGGATACTGTTGTGTGGTTTGACAATATCATATATCATATGTTAAAACTTGTTTGATTTTCAAACGTTAATTTCATACGGTATTGTAATATACAATTTAATTCAATATAATAATATAAAATACGATATTGCATCCAATGAAAATATACAATAATATGTCATATATCATATGATACTGTACAATAGAAAACAGTAAAATACAATGAACCAATATGATATTGTTACATATGACATTGCATCAATATGATATTGTATAAAATATACACGATACAATATGGTATTGTATCGTGCTATATATTATTGTTTTTCATCACATAATACATTATCAGAATATAATATTATATTGTATTATATAATACATTATCATATCACATAATACATTACAATATTGTAACATATGATACATGTATTTTATTGTATGATAGGATACCATGATTTTAATTATGATATTAATTATGATATTGTATCATATAATATTGTTTTGTATGATATTGTATCATATATGACACATAATATACTCTTGCATCATATCATTTAGTATAATATAATACAACAAGGCACATTATAATATCATACAATATCATGTGATTAAATTATATATCATATTATACAATATCGTATTACATAATATCATATTATCTTATACAATATTATAATTTACAATATCACATGGTTCAATTTTTGTGAAACAATAATACATTTTATAATACAATACCATATAATACCATATTAAAGCATATGATACAAAGAGAATACTACATGGGAAAATCTGAATTATACATGTATCCCATATCAACCCGAGACTCCAAAATCAGCCCGATATCATTATATTATATATTATATATATATATATATATATATATATATATATATATATATATATATATATGATACGATATAGAATTATATGATACAATATCATAATACATAATACATCACAATATTGTTACATATGATATTATATTGTATAATAAAGTATGGTTTTGTATAATATAATATTGTATCATATTTGAAACATAATATGATAAAGTATCATATGATACAATATAATTTGATACAACATTGTATCATATCAAATGATACAATATCATGTTATATAGTAATATATAATATAATACAACACCATATTATACAATATCGTATCATATGATATAATATTGAATCATAATATACAAAACTATTCATTAGAATATCATAATACAATATTTTATAATAATGAATAAAAATTGTAACAATATTTTATCGTATCATTAAACTTTTTATAATATATGATATAATATTATTTCATTTAAAACAATAGTGTATTAAATTATACAATACTATATCAAATGAATAGTGTTTAATATCATTTAACAACAAACACATCTATCAAGCAGGTTTAAGTGAGGTAGGAGATTTTTTTAGCATTCTTGATAAAGAAGATCAGGCTCTGCATCTGAAGCTACCTTTGCGGTTCATTTATATTATAGTTAAATCAACTATGCAAGTTTGAAAAAGTAATATTATCTTTTAAACATGTGCCCTTGTCTAAAAAACGTAACCTCATCCAGCATCAGAAACCTATGTCTGGGATTCTGCATTCAAGTCTGTCAGGTGCAGGTGCAGCTGTCAGGACCAGTAATAACTTAGATACACGTATAATCATCAGAGTTCACCTGCTCCAAAATTTAAACCAGCTCTAAAAACCTTTACTTTCTCCAGCATCCGAAACCTTTGGCTCTGATTCAGCATTAAAGCCTGTCAGGTGCATCAGTATCATAAGGCGCACCATGCAAATTTGGTAAAAGTAGACCAGTAAACATTAAGATATAATCATCAGAGGGCACCTGCTCCAAACACTTTAACCAGCTCCAAGAACCTTAACTTCCCCCAGCATCCGAAACCTATTGCTCAGATTCAGCATCCATGCCTGTCAGGTGCATCCGGATCATATTACACATCATCCATGCAAGTTTGATGAAGTTAGGACCAGTAATAACTATGATATAATCATTAGCGGTCACCTACTCCTAAAACTTTAACCAGCTCTTAAAACCTTAACCTCCTTAAGCATCCAAAACCTTAGGCTCTGATTCAGCATTCAAAACTGTCAAGTGCATCAGTATCATAAGACGCACGATCCATGCACATTTGGTAAAGTAAGTACCAGTAAAAATAAGATATCCGTGAGCCAATGTTCACTAGTGATACCCCCGCTCTAATGTGAATATGCAAATTAAGCAAAGTCGACATTTAACAGAAAGTTTGCATCCGATCGGTACAAAAATATATTCCACAATATGGCATGCCTATACAAAAAGTGTGTTAAAATTTCAAGCATTTGCGATAAAAAGTTGCTGAGAAATCTTTAACGAAAATTTGTTTGGAAATTTTGGCTAAAAATAAACAGTCGTCATTTAACAGGAAGTCGACATCCGATTAGTACAAAAATATATATCCCACAATAAAGCATGCCTAAACAAATAGTGCGTAAAAATGTCAAGCATTTGCGATAAAAAGTTGCTGAGAAATCTTTAACGAAAATCTGTTTAAAAATGTTGGCTAAAAATAAACAATGGCCTCATTTAACAGGTAGTTGACCTCCGATTGGTACAAAAATATATCCCACGATATGGCATGCCTAAACAAATAGTGTGTTAAAATTTAAAGAATCTGCAATACGATATAATGATCAGTGGGCACCTGCTCTAAAAACTTTAATCAGTTCTAAAAACCTTAACCTCCTCCAGCATCCGAAACCTATGGCTCCGATTTAGCATTCAAGCTGGTCTGGTGCAGTATTAATAGACGCATCATTCATGCAAGTTTGGTAAAGTTAGGACCAGTACTTATTTAAAAATTGCTATCAGACGACACCTGCACAAAAAACTTTAACTTGGTCCAAAAACCTTAACCTCCTCTAGCATCTGAAATTCAAGTCGAAGATTCAGCATCCAAGTCTTTCAAGTCCATAAGTAGGTCCACATGCATCATCCATGCAATTTTGGTGAAGATAGGACAAGTAACAACTTTAATACAGTATCTGCAACAAAAACTTTAACCAGGTCCGGACGCCGACGCCGAGGGTATAGCATAAGCTCCACCCAACTTCGTCTCGGTGAACTAAAATGGGTTAGAGTGTAGGTTTTTGTATGGAGATAGATGAGTTACTCTCTCAGATTGCATTTGATATCATTAAACAATGCATCATAGAGGTCTTGCCATTAGCATGTCAAAATTCAAAAGATACATTTGTTTTAGATACAGATGCCTCAGATAAATCAGTTGGTGCTGAATTATATCAAATTCAGAATAGTGAAGAACAAATTGTATGTTTTGCAAGGAAAGTGTTGACAATAGACCAGAGAAAATATTTTACCACCAGGAAAGAAGTCCTGGCAATAATTACCGTTACATTTATTGCTAGGAAATACATTCATTTTGAGAACTGACCACAATAGTTTAATCTGGTTTTTCAACTTTAAAAACACTGAGTGTCACCTTACTCGCTGAATTGAGGAATTGTCTCAATAAAACATTATTTTACAACATCGGCCTGGTAAAATTCACGACAATGCAGATTTTCTGTCAATACTTGCAGATGATTTAAACTTTTTGTAATGACTATTTACCTGAAGTAGAGTTAAATCAATTACCTTGTAGGGGGTTCTCATTGTTTCTAAGCGAGGAAAACAACAATTGTCTACTTTTGAAAATGACATAGATTATGTTGTTCCCTTGACAATAAGACCAGTAGACAATTTGATTTCAATTCCTCTAGGTTTGTCAGATGTGTTTATTCCATAGAAGTTAGCAAACGAACAATATGAAGATGGTGATCTTTACAAGTTTAAAGGGACTTAAACACGATTTGAGATAAAAAAATTATTTTTATGTTTTATGTATAATATGGTTTACGGGTGCATTTAAAATGATTGACCAATATATTGAATGTTAAAGTCAAGTTACAAGCGAGACACAGAGGTAAAAATTGATTGTTATGTAAACAAAGCTCGAGTCTTATAGTTGTTTACAAAACATGTATTGTAGATAATTACCATTTCTTAGATAAAATGACATGTAAAAAAATTTAAACTAATTCAATATCTTCATAAATACTATTATCAACAAAAGGAAGATACATTTGATTGAAACTTACACCAATACTAAACATATGTAAAAAATGACAATACTCGAGCTTTGTTTACAAAACAAAGAATTATGAACTCTGTATCTTGCTTATGACTTGATATTTGACTTTCAAGTTTTGACATAGCATTATTTACTTCTATATTTATCATTATAAACATTAAAAATGGAAAAATAAAATTTGAAAATCTTAAGTCAAATCGTGTCCAAATCCCTTTAAGACATAATTAGAGTCTGTGATAAAACCATTTCAGAAAGAGTTATCGCTTAGTAGTCCCAGTGTTAGATACTTGTGGACATGTCAATCACAATTACATTTAAAAGATGGTGTTCTGTACTATTTATGGGAAGATCATTTTCATACAAGATATTTATTTGTAGCTCCAAAAAGATGCCACCTGAAATTTTAAAACAATGTCATGACAAAAAACTGCAGGACATTTAGGTCAAACAAAAACTTATGTACCAGTTTAAGTAAAAACGACGGATACATGCAATTTCCGGTAATTTTTAAAAATTACAATTTCATAAATTGAGATCCCATCCCATAATACACATGAGTGGCCTTTTATGTACAAATTGGGGTTGAACTTTTTTCATGTCAATTTTAAGTCAATCAAAAATCTTAACATTTCATGTCATAGAAAGTATGGTCTATATAATTATTACAAACAAAATTAAATTATGCCCCTCCCCTCGGCGGTTGCCGGCTTTAGATTTGCTTCTGTGTGCCAACATCATCGTGTGTACGCATTTACAGAAGGGGTGGGAGTGAGGGGTTTGGACCCCCCTCCCCCTTGAAAATTCATTTATAATACCATAATAGTAAAATTACCAAAAACAAAAAAAACACCTCGGACCCCAATCCCCCAACCCCCTCCCCCTGCAAATACAATTGCATGTATTACTCTGACCCCCCCCCCCCCACACACACTCCTTAGGTATAATTAAACATCAGAATAAATGACATAATGATATTGCACAATGATTTTCAATGCAAAACTGTCAGGACATAAGATATAATTACTGATTTAAAGTGGTTTAAGACATATGTCGATCTTTATGTGGATAAAAATGCGTTATAATCAAAATGGTGATGTTTTAAATTTTTTAAATTTTACAGTACATGTATTTGGCAAAAAAAATAATAATAAGTTTTTAATTTTTTTAAACTTAAGTAAAAAATAGAAAAGCCTCAGCAGGATTTGAATTCTCTACTTACAGACACGTAGTTAACGCTCTAACCCATTGCACTTCACTGTTAGGTAACATTATTTTGGGGGGAAATATTATATTTATACTTTATTGTTTATTTCAATAGGGAGTACATCTCAATATGCAGGTGTCCTGTACCATCTTAAGACTGAAATGTGGAAACGTGTGCTTTACATAGTTATTTACCTAATAAAATAGTGCAGCGGGTTTTAAGGAATAAAGTCAAAAAAATCCTTGCATGTTGCAAATAACTGATCTTTGTCTGAAGTTACGTACTTAACACAGGTCTGCAGGTCGCATTAGCGGGTACTAGTTTAACCAGCTCTTCGTTTAGATGGGTTTCACGTGGTGTACATACCAGTATGTGTTTTCCATATGCAGAAAAGGATCAATTAAGATGCATAAACGTTTCTTTTGTGATGATCAGCAAAAGGCATTTATATTGTGCTTTAATTCAATTATCATTATATGTTGACCAATATAGGTAAGCATAAAACATGTAATAGAATAATATTATGAGCCACCGGTATAGGTATGTTTTACTTTTACTTTCTAAATAAGTGATCTCCCTTTGCCAGCATACTGTATCATTATCATTTAATATTTAAATAAGCTTATCATCATTACCTATCCTATTGCATTTGTACAGTTTCTGTCATTTTAATTGAAAAAGTTAATTTTTCATTCGTCAGACTTACATTTTGTATTATATTAGTGTATAACATGTAAGCCAGTGTAGAGACATCATGTTTATATAAGTTTTAATAGGAAAAATGGGTCTTTTTTTTCTTAATGTAGTATGATGCATTAAAAATAATGTACGCCATGACCCTATGTGATTGTCCTGACCCCATGGAACAGGAAAATACCAAATATCTTGAAAACTGTTGAGATCCTCACCACTGAACCATAGGCAATATATCAAAATTCTTGTTTCTAATGTCATTATAATGCATCAAATGGTGTAAAGTACATGGCCCTCAGGAGTTGTCTTTAACCCCCCCCCCCAACAACCCCCCCCCCTTCTAAAATAAGAAATGATGATATATTTTGATAAATTTTGAGATCCCAATCCCTAAACCATATTCATTCTTGCTCTTTGTGTTATTGCGCATCAAATAGTATATAGGTTATACCCACTTGGAGACACCCTGACTTTCCAGATTTGGAAATAATAAAGTATTTTATCTTATTCATATGTAGTGTTTGACCCATGTGGGTAATTCCTAATGATTACCCTGCTTTGTTTAGGAGACTATACAATTGCTCCGAATACATATAACATTTCGGTTATTTTAAAAATTATAAAGCAATTTCCAAAATCTTAATGTGCATCTAGAGAAAAATACCAATCAAGAAATGATTTAAAATTTGCTACTGTACAGATGTAAGAATGGGGAAATAAGCATTTGATTTTGATTTCAAATCTGATTGATATTTGATATATATATATATATATATATATATATATATATATATATATATATATATATATATATATATATATATATATTGTTTCTAATGTCATTATGATGCATCAAATGGTGTAAAGTACATGACCCCCAGGTGTTGTCTTTAACCCCCCCCCCCCCCCCCGAAATAGGAAATGATTATATATTGATAACTTTTGAGATCCCCATCCCTAAACCAAATTATTCTTGCTCTTTGTGTCATAAATTGTGCATCAGATGGTATATAGGTTATACCCCCTTGGAGATACCCCGACTTTCTAGAACTGGAAATGATAAAGTATTTTATCTTATTCATATGTTATTCATATGTAGTGTTTGACCCATGTGGGTAATTCCTAGCCTAATGGTGAACCTGCTCTGTTTAGGAGACTTTACAAATGCCCCAAATACATATAACATTTTGTTTATCTTAAAAGTTAAAAAGCAATTTCCAAAATTTTAATGTGCATCTAGAAAAAAATACCAATCAAGAAATGATTTATAATTCGCTACTGTACACATGTAAGAAGACTCTGAATCTTTAGAACCGGAGGTTTGATTGGTGGGGGGGGGGGGGGGGGTTGATGTTGAGGATAAACATTTAATTTTAATCATTTATTGTTATTAATTTTAACTTTAATATTAGTTATTGATCCCCAGGTAGCTTCTGATCATATCAATAGATCATTTGACAATTATGCAAGGTGTAATGTGATTTTTAAAAAAACATTTTTAGCAGTTTATAAAATACCAAATTATATTTTGAATTTAATAGATCATTCGACAATTAAACTCAATCGAACTCCAAGAGTTCAGTTTGCTGGTTTTTACGATGTAAGAGCAGTTTAAGAAAGTAAAAACGTGACAGACGGACGGACAAACGGACGGACGGACGGAACAGGGTAACAACAATATACCTGAACTTTCTTTAGAAAGTGCGGGTATAACAATGCGCAATATTTAGCATGGTATGTCTCAAGATTCAAAACTTTATTATACCCGCACTTTCTAAAGAAAGTTCGGATATATTGTTGTTACCCTGTTCCGTCCGTCCGTACGTCTGTCCGTCTGTCTGTCACGTTTTACTTTCTCAAACTGCTCTTACATCTTATAAACCAGCAAACTGAACTCTTGGAGTTTGATTTGGGGTGTCATGTTGTTTTGTAAAAAGGTTTCAAAAATTCTCTGGTAGTCCTGGGAAACAAATAATTGGTAAAAAATTACGTTTTTCCACAAAAACCTTCTTCCTCGAACTCCTCCTACTTTTTCAACAATAGACAAATCATCTTTTGGAATATGTTTTGGGATGTCCTATAGATGCGCAAAAAGGTTTCGGAAATTTCAATTTTGTCCTGGGGTCGATTGGTGGCTGATAAATGACGTGTGTTTTTTTTACAAAAAATCTGCTTTCATACTAATTGTTAGACCATAGTTAATTACCTAATTGTCTACGGACTTTTGCGGCTTTTATTTTCCCGATTACGACAAAGAGCACACGGCGGGTGTGACCGGTCAGCAGAGGATGCTCATTCCTCCATGGCACCTGATCCTGCCTGTGAAGTTTTCCAGAGGTCCGTGATTGCTCTGCTCTCGACTGTTGATTGAATACTGAATTGTCCACGGATTTTTTTCCCCAAATAACGACATTTTCCCCGGATAATGACATTTTTACCGATATGACATTGGGCGCACGGCGGGTGTGACCGGTCAACAGAGGATGCGCACTCCTCCATGGCACCTGATCCTACCTCTATCTTGGAGGTCCGTGTTGCTCTGCTTTGAATTTGTATTTCGTTTTCGAAGTATGATCAGGTTTCAAAAATTTTTAATTTATTACGGGGATTGGGTGGCAACAAAAAATGACGTTTTTCTGAAGAAAAAACGTATGGTTCCCAGAACTCCTCTTACAACTTTTGGAGTAGCTACGTCATCTCTTGGGATATGATTGGGGCTGTCCTATAGATGTGCAATATGATTTTAAAAATTTAAATTTCATCCAGAGTGTCAAATAGTAGCAAAAAATTGACGATTATCACTCCTTAAAAAAACTTAGATCCCAGAACTCCTCTTATGATTTAATGAATAGACACAACATATCATGGGATATGATTGGAGCTGTCTTATAGCTGTGCAATAAGGTTTTAAAATTTTAAATTTCATCCAGGGAGTCAAAAAGTAGCAGAAAATTGACGTGTATCACTAAAACAAAACCTTGATCCCAGAACTCCTCTTTAATGAATAGACATATCATATCGTGAGATATGATAGGGACTGTCCTATAGATGTGCAATAAGGTTTTGAAAATTAAATTTAATTCTGGTAGTGAAATAGTAGCAGAAAATTTACATTTATCCCATGCGCGGATCTAGAGGAGGGTTCAAGGGGGTCCAGACCCCCCTCCAAAATTCAAATTACCTTAAATAACATTATAAATTGTCAAAAACATGCCTCACAACCCCCCCCCCCCGAGAAACTCAAATAACTGACCCCCCCCCCTGCAAAAATGTTCTTCTTCCATGCATGTATCCCTTCTTAAACTGTAAATAAAATGACGTCTTTTTTTTAAATAAAAAAAATCCTTGCATTTTTTTTTGTGTAAAAAAAACAAAAATTATATTTACACTCTTCTTAATTGTCGAATGATCTATTAAAATCAAAATATACTTGGGGGTCTAAGAAGGTTTAGAAACTGGTAAAAAATGTTTTTCTTAAATATGTTTAAAAAAACCACATTACACCTTGTATAATTCACAAATGATCTCTTTAGATATGATCAGAAGTCTTATTTTCTACCTGAAGATCAATAAATAATACAAAAGTTAAAATCAATAACAATAAATGATTAAAATCAAATGCTTATTTCCCCATTCTTACATCTGTACAGTAGCAAATTTTAAATCATTTCTTGATTGGTATTTTTCTCTAGATGCACATTAAGATTTTGGAAATTGCTTTATAATTTTTAAAATAACCAAAATGTTATATGTATTCGGAGCAATTGTATAGTCTCCTAAACAAAGCAGGGTAATCATTAGGAATTACCCAAATGGGTCAAACACTACATATGAATAAGATAAAATACTTTATTATTTCCAAATCTGGAAAGTCAGGGTGTCTCCAAGTGGGTATAACCTATATACTATTTGATGCGCAATAACACAAAGAGCAAGAATGAATATGGTTTAGGGATTGGGATCTCAAAATTTATCAAAATATATCACCATTTCCTATTTTAGAAGGGGGGGGGGGTTGTTGGGGGGGGGGGGTTAAAGACAACTCCTGAGGGCCATGTACTTTACACCATTTGATGCATTATAATGACATTAGAAACAAGAATTTTGATATATTGCCTATGGTTTAGTGGTGGAGATCTCAACAGTTTTCAAGATGTTTGGTATTTTCCTGTTTCATGGAGTCAGAACAATCCCATAGGGTCATGGCCTACATTATATTGATGCATCATCATACATTAAGAAAAAAAGACCCTTTTTTCCTCTTATAACTCATATAAACATAATAAGTCTCTACACTCATTTACATATAATAGTACACAAATTTAATACAAAATGTCACTGTGTCAATATGGGGTCAACTCGATCAATAGTGTAAGACTGACAAATGAAAAATAACTTCTGCAACTGTACAAATGCGATAGAATAGGTAACGATGATAAGCTTATTTAAATATCATAAGATGATGATACAGTATTCTGGCAAAGGAGATCACTAATTTAGAAAATGAAAGTAAAACTTATGTATACCGGTGTCTCATAATATTGTGCTACTACATGTTTTATGCTTACCTATATTGGTCAACATCATAATGATAATCCAATTAAAACACAATATGAATCCCTTTAGCTGATCATCACAGAAGACACATTTATGCATGGCAATTAATCCTATTATGCATTTCGAAAACACATATGCATATATTTACATATAGTGTATATTTCCCCATATGTTTGCATTGGATATCTGCGACGTTCAATTTCCTATGAATACACTTGACTTATTCATGCACCATGAGCACAAATATAAACGCCACCACGTGTTTTCAGTATATTCATTTTTGTAAGATTAATTGAAACGTTCAACCTTATATAACCAATTTGATATCTACTTTTGAAAAATAATCATTAAATTATATCTACTCATTAATTTAAAAGATTTTTCTCTTCAGAGTTTCTGACACTATATTTTTAGCTGCGGAAGTGTACTAAATAACATGTTAATATGGCTGTTCCGTGTATGTTTCATATCCCTGACTGAGAGCGTATAAAATGGCTTTACAGCAACGATACACATATATTTCATACAAAATAACATCAGTATGAATATAAATATAAACATTGAATGCTTACGTACACCACGTGAATCCCATATAACCAAAAAGTTGGGTAAAACTAGTGCCTGCTAATGCAACCTGTAGACCCGTGTTGTGTACCTAACTTCAGACAAAGATCATTTACTTGTCTTATAACATGCATGTATTTTCACATCTTTATTCTTCAAAACCCCTTGCATAATTTTATTAGGTAATTAATAATGTAAAGCACAAATTTTAGTCTTAAGGTGGTATTTTACACCTGAATATTGTGATGTACTCCCTATTGAACTAAACAAAAAAAGTATAAAATGTAATATTTTACCCCAAAATAATGTTACCTAACAGCATAGCGCAATTGGCTATGTGTCTGTAAGTAGAGAGTTTGAATCCTGCTGGAGCTTATCTAATTTTTACCTTAAGTTTCCAAAAATTTAAAAAACTTATTTTTTTTGGCCAAATACTGTAACATTTTAAAATTCTAAAAAAAGGTGAAAGTATTTTAATTCTATTATAACTATATAATATAATTAACGCACTATTATCCACATAAATATCTACATGACTGTGTCCGATACTACCTTAATCAAAAATCATATCTTCTGTCCTAGCAGTCTTGCAGTGAAAATCATGTCATATATTTTGGACTGTTTACAATTTTCTTTATTACAACTACATGTACAGGTTTTAATTGTTATCAAAATGTTCTGATGTTTATTTATCCATGGGTAGTGGGGGGGGGGGGTTAGAGTAATAAATGTTTGCGGGGGTGGGGGAGGAATTGTTGTCCGAGGTTTGTTTGGTAATTTTACTACGCATATCTACAGCAGGCAACCGCCGAGGGGTGGGGGCATCATTTAATTTTATTTTGAATAATTATGTAGACCATACTTTCTATGATATGAAATATTTAGATTTTTGATAAATTTAAAATTCACTTGCAATAAACAGTTTAATCCCAAATTGTACATAAAGGGCAATACATGTATGTGTATTATAGAATGTGATCTAATTGCATGTGTCCTTCTTCTTGACTAAAACTGGTACAAGGGAGTATTATTTATGTGCAAACACTCGGTGCGGTTATTACTGTCTAATGACAGCATCTACTATTAATTAAGAATTGTGGTGTTTGTAACAAAAACAAAAAGCCAAACATCAAAGCTAAGGCAGCTTTAGGTCAGTATTATGTAGGGTATCCACTGCAACGTGTACATATTGACATACTAGGGCCTTTACCTATAACAGAAAATGGTAACGAATATATATTGATGATCATTGATCAATTTACTAAATGGTTAGAAATTGTCCCAATACCAAAATTCTGAAACAATAGCAAAAGCTGTGGTTGATAATTTTATATCTAAGTATGGTTGTCCCAAAGAAATTCTCTCAGATAAAGGAAAGAATGTAGATGTTGAGCTCACTTAAAAAACTATGTCATCTGTTACAAATAGCTTAAACGCGAACCACACCCTATCACCCGCAATCTAATGGTCAAGTGGAAAGATATAATCGCTCAGTATTACAAGCAATCCAATGCTATCTTAAGACCAAACAACATGAATGTGATATTCATTTGCAACAAATTGCAGGTGCTATTGCATAACAGAAAACAGACTAGATCACAACAAATTTTATACTCCTTGGAAGGGAGACAACCCAACCTATAGATTTAATTTTAGGTACATATGACTTAAACAATACAGAGAAAGAAGCTCATGAGTATGTGCAGGACCTAAAAACAAACTTCACAGAATGTTATCAAATTGCACGCGATAATATTTGCAAAGCGCAACACAGACAAAAGCTTTATGACACAAAGTTATATCAAAATACATATAATAGTGGAGATGTTGTTCTTAGATTAGATTCAGCTACAAAAGTGTGTCAAAGTTGAAAACCAAGATCACCTTGGAAAGGTTCATACATTATAACTGAAGTCAAATCACATGTCTTATTTAAGATCATTGATAAGAGAAATAGAGAAACTGTTGTACATCATGACCGCATCAAACTTTTTCAAGATCTGGATTATCCCGGCTGGGTTTAAAGAAACAGAAATAAAATGTTGATGAGATTGACAAAGTATTAAAGTTGAGGGTTCTCTAAATGCAGCATTGGGGTCTAATGATATAGTTTCTCATATTGTTAACCTTTTCAATGCTAAGGATGATGCGTCGGATATTCTGATGTATCATCAGAATGCTAGTTCAGACTCTATTTCTGCAGATAGAGAAAATAAAGAAATAACAAGAGGAAAAAGAACAAGACAGAGACTCAAATACCTGGCAGACTTCATAAAGAATTCATTAATATCTCTGCATGTGAATAATATATACCATAAATTATTTGTTTGTATCTTAATTATGTTTTTTAAAAAGGCATTATCCTTACTTTTTGCACAATCATTTTTTTTAATTAACTATTGCTAAGTTACAGTATTGTAATATAAATTACAATTCTTTTCGAAATGTCTGATTTAGAGGAGAGTAGCCAGGAGAGAACCAGATTATGAAGAAGATTGTCTCCAATACCATGTAAAAGGTTCTACATTAGGTAAAAAGTGTCCTGTATGAAGTAAAACGTTTACTCATGTAAGAAGACTTGTCATTCAAAGACATATTCCTTGGTATATGTATCGTAGAACATCTTGCTGGAAATGCGAACTCGGTTTTGGCCAGGAAAGGTGTCTAAGATTACATTTTTTGAAAAAGAACATTCTGATGATTCCACAGATTGCAGATTAATATTAACATACATAGTCAAAGATAGGTATAAAAGATATCCTTTATTTTTTGCCAAATTTGTCATGTACAAAGCACTATCCTTCATCAACACCAATGAACGATTCATGTCGTGTCAAGAAGCGATCTGGCAAGAGGATGACCTTGAAATATTGTATTATTTGAATGAGACAAAACAGCATTTCCCTTTAACAAAAATGATCTACCCAGCTCAAAATTTCAAGTTTATTCCATTAGAAAAAACTGACTTTTCTTTAAAACATGACTAAAATTCATACAGTTTCGGTGTAGAATTGATGGTGGGAGGTAGCAAAGAAGAAAACACATATCAATAAGGAAGTAGGAACATTCATTGAAGAATAGGTAGGGAAAGTAGTAGGACATAACAAAATTTATTTAA
Source organism: Magallana ariakensis (assembly GCA_020458035.1). NCBI lineage: Eukaryota > Metazoa > Mollusca > Bivalvia > Ostreida > Ostreidae > Magallana > Magallana ariakensis. The sequence continues at coordinate 54,641,925 of CM035818.1, forward strand.
AAAATAACTTACTGTTTAGGGAGAAGACATTCATTTGTCTGACAAGGAAAACGGCATTCTATTAGAGGATTTTAAGAATGTCTAGCAACAATATTTTAATTTTATAATTGTATATAATGATTTATAATTGTAAAAAAAATGTGTAATATATAACAATTGATTTTAAAGATGTTTGCATTTAGTCGGAAAAAAATTTGTGCCAAATGTTGTGATTTTATTAAAATGTGGAAGAATGTAGTACATGTAAATTAGATCGGGCTAGGCATTCCGATCAGCTGATAGATCGTTCCCCAGTTGTGAACTGAACATGGAATAGAAAGGACGTCCCCTCGGTCGGCTAAACTATACGAGACATAACTCAGGTGGGTAATATCTTTAAGTTACCCCTCACCACTTGCCACAGTATTTACTAACGTAAATTAAATCCAATTACTAACAGCACTTCACGACAAAATCACTAAAAATGGCTTACGACACGAAGAATTGATATTGTCCAATTCTAGGGACAACCAGTCCTTTCTTCGGGACACAAGAATTAAATTACACAAAAGTAAAAATAAAGAAAACAAAATCTAGCACTACAACTAACTCTATAATGAAACTATAAAAAGTACAACAACTATATTTTAAACAGTTTTGCTTCACGGTCTTAAAAAAGGTGTTGGCAATGTTGTCGATCGCTCTGTGAATCAAAACTGTTTAAAATGACATAAAAATACATGTAAATGTATAGCTGTAATGTTCAAATAAACATTTTTCATCTACTTTGGATATTTTCATCGGTGTTGTAAGCTACATATTGTAAGCTAAGCACAAGGTGAGTGCGGTTCGAAATCAACAACAATCCGTATACTGTACAATCAGCGAGATAGAGGGGAGTAACTTCATGTGATCCCCTTTTTCGCCTTACATATGACAATAACACGAGTTCCTTGGGACACAATGCTCATATGAAAGTTCAAAGTACTGAAGTACTGACGGGAGTTGATTTTATCGATTTTTATTTATTTTAAAACGAACGGTATGTTATTTTCATGTCAAGTAGTTTCTAATCTGTATTTGAAGTACGCACAATTTTTTTTGTTTTGCCTCGGACTAGAATGTCGCAACGTCATTGGATGAAACGCGTCACGTGACTGCCTTACAAATTTCTTTAAAAGGCAAGCGTTAAAATTTATAGAGCAACATGGCGGACGTAACGTTATTTGAGCTGATGTTTTACCCAAACGTTTGTTTACATATCAAACTTTAGGTCCTCGACAAAACAAAACACTCATTACGTTTGTTACTGACTGTTTAAAGAAATTTGTGGGGTCGGGAAAATTGTATGGATCCAAGCAATATTGAACTCTGGGCTCGTTCAACCAGACACTCGGCTGTCGACGTTAAACTCCGACAAGCAAGAGAGATTCTCTGCTTTTCGGAGATTTACGGAGACAGCCGAGCGTCGGGTTGAACGAGACAATATTGAACTCTGGCGTAGGAATACATACGAGTAGAAAAAATATCGAAATTGTACGTACCATTTAAAATCTAATATTTTCAGGGTATTTATGAACAGGTTTCCTTAAAAAACAATGCTTCAGCATTCATTACATCCAACTTATCTATTATGTTCAAGAACAAAGTCTTGTCAGTGGTGATGAGTTGTGCTTCGATCCAAACACTGTTTCACTTGCAGTTTGCCAGGGTAACTGCATTGAAGAGTTGATTAACATGAACTCCGAACAATTCTGTTCGTCTCTAAGCTAGGTAACTATTTATTGTGATCGGCCTCGGCCGATAACAGTTGTGTCCATATGAGGGATCCTGCAAATTTTACTATTTGCGCACACATTGCGCCTTGCACTACTTTATTTACTATGCAACGCCAACATCAATTAAATCCTTAATTACAAGTAATTTGCTGAAAACGTTACTCTTATCCGTTTGCCTTGAAAACAAAAAAATTATACACTTCCATTCATAATGATTCAAAATCCCGTTTTTCTTCACATATGCGTAAGAATATTTATCGGATGTATAATTCGCATACTAAAACTAAAGTTTATTCATGACTTACTATTACGGAAATTAACAAAACGATGCTATATATAGTTTATTCCATGTAGCGTAATGCTTTCAGAATTCGTATTACATTAACAAAGCTGACCAATGCTATTACATGCCAATCATTTCTTTAAAAGGAATACTTGTATTTACACTTCTACAGTTAAATCAAAAAAATAAAATGACGATTATTTTGTTTCCTAGAGACCTTACTTGTAATGACATTTTGGCTCTTAAAAATGGCTACAGAAATCCTTTGATTTTCAGAGGTTTCGATGTAGGAGTAAAGTTGACCCTCGTAGGCAGAACTAGGACCTGTTTCAAACGATGACGTGTTACCCTGAAATTACAAAGCTCCGTGAAAGCACATAATTGCGTATTTATATGAATTAAACCCTACCCGATTCTTTATTTCGTATGGACTGTGAACTCGCTTGTAAATGCATGTTGACACATAGCACACAGATCAAAATTAATACGAAATCTTACTCTTCGAATCTGCCAATCAAAATTATCATCGTCGATGTTATTTAGGAAGCATGATGTTCCAGTTTCAAAAGAACAATGAAGTTCCTGGTCTACAACAGGAGGTGATGAGGTCTGTGTTGTGGGGAACTGTGTTGGGAACGATGTCACTGGAGTTGGAGTTGTAGAGAACGATGTCACTGGAGTTGGAGTTGTAGAGAACGACGTCACTGGAGTTGGAGTTGTAGAGAACGATGTCACTGGAGTTGGAGTTGTAGAGAACGACGTCACTGGAGTTGGAGTTGTAGAGAACGACGTCACTGGAGATAGAGTTGGTGGATTCTGTGTTGCCGGTGATGGAGTAATGCCACCTACAGTTGAATGATTATGATATTTATAGACAGTGAACTTGTGCTTACAAGTAAAACATACATATTGCAAACATAAACTAATGCCTCCGATAATCAAAATATTCAAAATATGCTCTGTGAAATTTAAGAAATATAAGAAATCGAGGTTGTTGCTACATTGATATAAAAGAACCGTTTTAACAAGAGCTTGGACTTTGGGTAGTACGTGACAAACTCCGATTTGATGAAGGCGGGGTCTACTCGTTGTTTACTGTCCAGTCATTGGCTAATAGATATGAATACATTGAACGCAGTGACACTCGTCCGACCTTATCCAGGGATGCATATTTCGCTGAAACAGCGTCAATTTCACACAGCAGAGCAGATCTTGGCAAACAACTTTCCGGTTTTGACAGTCTATGAATATTAATGAGCTTCTCTTAGCGAATTAGAAGAAAGGAGGTCAATATTTGAAAGCTTGTTTTGATGAGTAAACAAGATAGTAACATCCCACCGAAAGTCCAAGCTCTTGTTAAAACGGTTCTAATGTTAAGAAAAAGAGAAAGGATCAAGAGAATGATACGTAATCTTCAAAATATGCCTATGTGATAGTTATGCATTGCTTATAAGAAATCAAGTCTAAGCTATTGCTAAATAAGGATGTTATAGAAAAGATTACGGTAATGTTATAATTGAATGGTGTTTAAAGGAAAAGGTTGAGTTACTGGTTTGAAATCAAGAAAATTTAAAAAGGGAAAGCGATAATGTTCAGTTTAAAGCGAAGGTCTGTGTTACATTTTAATTCGATTAAATTGCCTTCACCCATATATTTTTTTATACTTTTTATAAATTATTATATCAGAGTTTTGAAATGCTATATAAAGAACAATTATAACCGGGGGAAACTCAAATTACAGGATACACTTATTACTGCAAGATAATGGAATTTATCCCTAAGGATAAATTCATTTATACAAGCAACAACAACCTTATCCCTAATCATGATCCTAATAAGGATTTAATTAGCTTGCGCTAAATCGTCGGGTCGGGTGTTCGCAATCATATCGGGTTCGGCATCCTTTTTCATCAAATTATTCAATGATGCCGGATCATCAGATAAAATTTCACCAAAACCCTCCCGCCCATTTGAATTGTGTCATGATGGCGTCAATTCGCACGACTGCCATGTTCATGTAACTTAATTATTGTCTTGTCTTGTCAGTTCATTGAGCTTGATTATTTTGCAACCAAATTACGTGGTTGTTATTGTGCATACGGCTACTATTTGAAATTATTTATTTGGATTCATGTTTGAAAATATATTAACAAACTTAATCATTGCCAGCAATTATTCAATCATGTTCATTGCTTTGACATTAATCAAAGTATATCAGATACTGCTGTGCTCTTTTGTTTTATGTTCCAGTCAACAATTCGGGCTGGACTTGCTATTATCATCTACCAGGATTCTTTTTTCACTTTGGGCTTCACCTCGTGTTTAGCATCAACACACGACTTGCTATTACCAACTACCAAGATAACCATTCTCATCATGGGATTCAATTCACACTGGAACAGTGTCAACACGTGACTTACTACCGCCAACTACCAGGACAATAATTCCCATCGTGGACTTCACTTTGTGCTCAGTGCGTACACACATCTACCACGATACATATTTTCGTCATGGCTTATTGCATATTCACTTCTTCTTGTGTTCCATCTGTGATTACCATTCAAATTGGTTATTTAAACTCTAGAAAATTGTTTGTTTTTCGAAATTTGCAACATGGCAAGGTTTCTCAGGTCTTTGATGTAGGCAACTGTTCCCAGGGCCTGCTCAAAGCTTGGGAATAGGCGGTCAAGGAATTTGCAACATGGCAAGGTTTCTCAGGTGTTTGATGTAGGCAACTGTTCCCAGGGCCTGCTCAAAGCTTGGGAATAGGTGATAAACTGTGCCCAGGGTCTACCTAGCCTTAGCCATTAACTCGCTTTAAGCAAAGCGCTATTTATCTACTATTTGATGCATTCATTATTTATTGAATTTACTCAATTCATCAATGGACAATGATGATTGATATGAATTGATTGATTGATTGATTGATTATGGATTGATTAATTCAATAATCCTATTGCTAATGCAATTGATCTATATTGATTGATCAAACAATTTGATTATTTATGGATTGATTGAACAATCCTATTGCTGATGTGATTGATTTATATTTATTGATTGAACTATTGATTGTTGATTTGATGATTGATTGATTGATTTATTTATTCATTTATTGTGCAGCCATATACATGGCCACCAATTGGATGGCATGTTCAATTTCAATAAATAAGCCATGACCAAAACCGCCAGTTGGTGTTCAGCTGTTGTCTTTTATAATGTTATATTCAATTAGTTTCTTAATTTGGGGGGGGGGGGGGTTCTCTCCAAAATTAGTTGTCTTTAGTGGGCTTGTATTGATCCATTTTTCACTGGTAATCATAATACCTTTCATCGTGAATTGATTTATTTACAAATTAAAATTCAATATTTCATCATATCCCATTAGATAATCTTTTTTAAATTTTGGCATGAATAAATTTAGGAGATCTTACTAATAAATATACCAATACATACATGTAGTGCATTACAGTCTTAGTACTAAAGGTTTAACAAACCGTCCTTCGCTACCTGTGTAATTCATTAACCCCTGTTTCGTTACCTGCACTGCCTTCACTACCTATGTAATTTTTAAACCCTTGTCTCTTTACCTTCACCCACAGACGACACGGTCAATTTGAAGCCCTTTCCTGCCGTGGCTGTGGACGCGAACGCACTGTCAAACTTCAGCAACATTAAAGTAGGGTTCCCGTGCAATTCTGTTGCATATGTTTCCTTTCCCAGTTTTCCACATCGTCTGGAATTTATCAAAATCATTTTTTATTAGTGGAAGTTAAACCATTAGATCAAGCTATAATGCTCTTGAAATTTTACTAATGGTTTACTAATGATTTATCAAAAGCACTAAATAAACAGTGCCTGTTTGGGACGGTAACAGTTGAAATTGACAACCCCGAGAAAATCATTGTCGGTTGACAATGATTTTCGAAGGGCGCTAATTTTAACTGTTGCCCTCCCAAAAAGGCACTATTTATCGTCGAACCGTACGCGCACGATTTACGCGCATGTACTAATTCCTTGTATTACCTGTTGCCAAGTGTGTTGCTAACTCTGAGGGTAATAGAACTGATTATAAACTGCGTCTACACCAATCAGGTTTCAGTATTTAAAACGAAGGTATAATAACAAAAACTATATCTAAACGTTTTTCTCTACACCTAATATACATGACATTGTACATCATAATATAATCCAGTTCTTACCTAGGACCAGTTTGTCCAATCAGGTTGTACTGTATCTCTAGCCAATGGTCGCACGCTGACCCGGCGGTTGAAAGGTCCATTTCTTCTATAGTCATTTCTACAAATTTCCCTGGCATAACCTAAACATAGGTAATCACAGATTACAAAGCTCACCGAGACGAGCCATCAACTTTATGAGGCATCACCTTTATAAAACCACCTTTATCATATTATATGAATATCATAGTTAATGATCTTGGATATTCATGGATACTGTTTTGACACAATATCTTATATCATATGTAAAAAAAAATTTATGATAATCATATCTTCATTTCATACAATATTATAAGATACAATAATAATCAATACAATAATATAAAATATGATATTGCATCCAATGATACTTACAATATATATCATTTAATACAATATAATACTGTAAAAAATATTGATGCAATATGATATTGTAACATATAATATGACATTGTACTGTGTTATATATTATTGTATTTAATCACATTATACAATATCATAATACCTAATATAAATACAATATAGCATTATTTGATACTATATCATATCACATAATACATCACAACATTGTAACATATGATATTATATTGTATAATATAGTATAAAATTGTATTGTATGATATTGTATCATATTTGATACACAATATTGTATCATATAATACAATAAAATTTGATAAAACATTGTATCATATCATATAATACAATATCATCTGATATAGTAAAATAATATATAAAACAATATTATACAATATCATTTTATACAATATCATATCATATGATACAAAATCATATTATATAATATCTTAAAATATCATATAATACAATTTCATGTATTATATAACAATGTATTATATAAACCAAAATCATATTATACAAAATTGTATCATATGATACGATATAATTATAATATACAATATCGTATCATATGATACAATATCGTATGTTGCAATATAATATAAAACAATATCATTCGATAAAATAATATTCTATACAATATCATATTCTACAATATTGTATAATAATATACAATACTATACATTACAATATCATAATACAATATCATATAATAATGTACAAAAAAATTGATACAATATCATATCATATAAATTTTTACAATATAATGAATGATATTACATTGTATCATATAAAACAATAGTGTATCATATCATAGAATACTATATCATAGGAATCATGTTATATCATTTAACAACAAACACATCAAGCAGGTTTGAGTAAGGTAGGACAATTTTAAGCATCCTTAATAATGGAGATCAGGCTCTGCATCTGAAGCTACCTCTGCAATTCATTTATATTATAGTTAAATCAATTATGCAAGCTATCATCTATAAAACATGTAACCTGTTCCAAAAAACTAGACCTCATCCAGCATCCGAAACCTATGGCTCAGATTCAGCATTCAAGCCTGTCAGATGCATCAGTATCATAAGACGCATCATCCATGCAAGTTTAGTGATGTAAGGACCAGTAATAACTAAGATATAATCATAAGAGGGCACCAGCTCTAAAAACTTTAACCAGCCCTTAAAACCTTATCCTCATCCAGCATCCGAAGCCTATGCCTCAGATTCAGCATCCATGCCTGTCAGGAGCATCAGTATCCTAAGACGCACTATCCATGCAAGTTTGGTGAAGTTAGGACCAGTAATAAGGAATATATATTTTTTAGCATCCTCGATAATGGAGATCAGGCTTTGCATCTGACGCTACCTCTGCCATTCATTTATATTATAGTAAGATCATATATGCAAGTTTGAAATAGTGCTATTACCTACATGTATTAAACATGTGACCTGTTCCAAAAAAACCTAACCTCATCCAGCATCCAAAACCTATGGCTCAGATTCAGCATTCAAGTCTGTCATGTGTATCAGTATAATAAGATGCATCATCCATGCAAGTTTGGTGATGTTAGGACCAGTAATAACTATGTTATAACCATCAGAGGGCACCTGCTCCAAAAACTTTAACCTGTTCTAAAAACCTAAACCTCATCCTGCATCCGACATCTTTGGCTCAGATTCAGCATTCAAGCCTGTCAGGTGCATCAGTATCATAAGCCGCACCATCCATGGAAGTTTGGTGAAGTTAGGACCAGTTGTTACTAAGATATGATCATCAGAGGGCACCTGCTCCAAAAACTTTAACTTGCTCTTAAAACCTTAACCTCATTTAGCATCCGAAACCTTTGGCTCAGATTCAGCATTCAAGCCTGTCAGGTGCAACAGTATCATATGATGCATCATCCATGCAAGATTGGTGAAGTTAGGACCAGTAGTAACTTAGAAATGGCTATCAAAGGGCACCTGCAACAAAAACTTTAACCTGCTCCAAAAACCTAAACCTCCTCCAGCATCTGAAATGCATGGCCCAGATTCAGCATCCAATTCTCTCAAGTCCATTAGTAGGTCCAGATGCATTATTCAAGCAAGTTTGGTGAAGATAGGACAAGTAATAAGTTAGATACAGGACCTGCAACAAAAACTTTAACCAGGTCCGGACGCCGACGCCGACGCCGACGTCGAGGGTATAGCATAAGCTCCCCCCGACTTCGTCTCGGTGAGCTAAAAAGTAATTGCAAATAACTGTGAGTATACAAATGGTGAATTTCGGGAGATCCACATAATTTTATGTTTCGTTAAGAAACGAACAGTTAACTAGAAACAACAATTAAAATTGATATTTAAAATCTATTGCAACTTTTAGAGACCTTTCTCTAAAGCCTGGAAAAATCATCTTTAATTTATTAAAACAAGCTAATCAGTTTATGGTAGGATCTAAACAAGTGGTGAGATCACATCCTCCCGGCATATTCAAATATTCCTCGGAATCCTCTCTTCTCTCCTTTTTGAAAAAAGTTTAGATCCGCGCATGCAATTAATTAAAATAGGAAATACTGTTTAGTATTCATAGACCAGTTTGCGTGTTTTTTCTATATTGTATATCAGTTTATACCCGGACAGTCAATGTAATAATTATCTGATTGTGTACGAAACCAGAGATGGTATCAACAGATGATATATCTGTATTTGAATCTGTCGGCCGGTCGCCGTAGACCGGTGGTAATCGGTGATATGAGCGATGCCCCAACATCGGTCCTCATGATCATCGGTCAAGTAGTCGTTAACATATCTGTCACAGCAACAGGCATCGTACAGAGGCCGTGCATAGTCCCGCCAATGTTATCACGGCGAGTGACTCTACAGGAATTTTTTTTGACCGACGTAAAAGCGATCACCGGTGGGAAATCGGACAAACATCGGACAGTTTTTATCGATCATCCTACAATGCTCAACCGGTGACCGGACAGTGAATCAAACATCATACGATTATTGTCCAGCCAGCTTACGCACATTGTAGGACGCCTGGAGGATGGGCGGCCGAAGAATTATAAAGTAGTTACCCTACCTTACATGTTCAATAAACTATAATGGCTTTCACCCATGCGAATGTGTTCGGAATGTTTTCTTTATCGTTGCAAAGTATGTAATAAATCCAGAGGTGCTCGAATGAAAGTTCACGAGACTCCGCCGAGATTTGTCCAGTTCCTGTGACAATTCGAGCGGAAGTATGAGTGTTCGGATAATATTCTCAAAATACGTAAGTACTGGCCGTTTTTCATTTCATATCTTACTTTGATTTATGTTAAAACATGAAAATCTATTAAGATATGTGTCTTATTTCATCATCTAGCGGTTATTTTAACTAAACGATGATATTCAGAAAAGAGTTATCGGTCGTGTTCAACAACTCTACACGTGGTTGAAAATGTAAACATTGGGTTGCTTGATAAAATCATAGCCATGTTTTATGCTTTTAGTGTGCAATACCATGCTTTTTAAAAAAAGAATTGGTGTCTGTTTTGTATAAAAACTTAGTATATCGAGTCATTTTTAAGTAACATTCTGCATAAAATAGTATAGTCTATTTTACTATTGATGCTATTACTAGGTCAGGCGCGGATCGAAAATTAATCCTTAGAGCAGATCGCTACTAAGCATGTTAATTGTTGCAACATCAGCAAAAACGTATATTATCTATTGTCACATTTATTTCTAGAACTCATTTTATCGACCAATTAATGAAGATAAAGTTTAAAATCAATAAACGTCTAAAGTTTATATTTGATTACAAGTACCTAGATTCTAGGAAATAGACTATAAACACGAGGCTCGAGTTTTACTGCGAAACTGAAAGGGTCAACTAAAACCACGTGGTCTAAATTTAAATGACTATAACATTCGCAGGGGTGGCTTTGGCATCGAGACATCTGAGATTAGCCATGCTGCAGCAACAACTCGTATATGCTCGGCTTCAAAGGGACACTACCTGGCGGTGTTGTTAAAAGAAGCAGAACAAGAGCAACAATTAAAGAGCCCCACGACGAAGAAGAAGGTGGCGGGTCCGAAACTGGATATTGAGAAGAAGCCTGTATGGGCTGTACAAAACTCTTCTGAGAGAGCTTGAAGCGAAGAATTCTACAGATTTTAAGTCTTTCCTCCGCATGGAGCCGGATATGTTCCATGAGCTTCTAGCACGAGTGGGGCCACGCATTGCCAAGAAGACAAGGTAAGTTTACGCGAAATTGTGGTGAATTCACTTCTAATTTTGTCAACACATATACATGTTTCAAATCTAGTTTATTCTGCATTAGTTTATTGGCATTTTTCTCTCTTTTTTTAATTGTTCAGGCAGAGAGCTTCCTTGGAACCTGGTCTCAAGTTGGCGATCACTTTCCGCTTCCTGGCCAGTGCTTGGGTTGGCTTCTTCGGTTCACTGCACTTGCCAACCGCCTTGCCCTTGTCAACCCTCTTGCCCTTGCTGACCCCCTTGCCCTTGTACATGTCAAGCCCTTTTCACCCACTATGCTCTGGAGGTACCTTGATGTCCTTGTGTGGTCTTGTTATTTCGCTGAATGTTAACGTGTGAACGATTAACGCGCCAATAAATGCTCGGCGATGCATTGCTAAATATATATGGATATTTGTGCGGTAATCAGCCGATGTATTGAAACATCGTTCGTACATTGGTGAATACCCTTCGAATATCGGCAGTACATCGGCCGGCTATGGGCAAATGTTAGGTCGATAATCGGCCGATGTTTGTTAAAACACCTCTCACCTCAGATTCAAAGGGCACCGGACAATGATCGGCCATACATCGGCCGATTCTTAAATGATGTGTTAATGATGTATTGCCGATGAGAAGCGATGTGGGACTTCGGTGGAGTCATCGCTGATTTTTAACTACAACTTATTTTCTTCCGAAGACTTCCACCGATGTGCCCGATGACCCCAGTCACCGTCCGATTACTATGGGTGTCCAGTCGCCATCCACGCCATTTCATCTAAAAACGCATCCGTTTACCCCATCGCTGGGTAATGTGACTGATGCTTTACTGGGTGTTGGAAAGGCAAAATAGGTTGCGACTTTCAGAACAGAAAAATTTTGTTTTTAAAAAAAAATACTTCCATCCATAAATTCCCATGAAATACATACCTTCACCAACCAGACACACTCTTTGCCGGTTGGGTAGGGACCACCATTGTCGAAGTTTGGTGACGTTATAGTCCTGGATTCCCCGTCGGCTAGATCTATTATTCCTGGGCCACATTCTGCTCAGTGGGGGAGAATTAAATCTTTATTGTAATTATATTGGGTAGGTAAATAATATATCAATTATAATAGACGAATATATTTACTACAAGAATTCCAAATGACTTACAAAGTGCTCAAGGGTCGTCGACACTTCCGCGACTTATACACTTGTACGTTTTGTACGAATACATTTGATTATAAAGTCAATCCCCTCCCTCCATAATTAAACGTTTTTTTCTGTCATTTTCAAATCAAAAGCATGCTATAAAATTTCATATTCATATCTCTAGGAACTATATTTTTTAATTATTATAATATCATATTTTTCCCAAGCATATGATTGGTTGATTGCTGTCACATAATCGTGCTATAAATTCTGTTATAGACCTTACTATACTAAAAATAAAAATGTATAGCCCTAGCTATACAAAAATTAGATTTTCAACCCAAAATACTGGTTTTGACACGTGCGATATTGTGACGTCATAATAGCGAAATCAACAACATACATTATGAACAAAATATTTTACTTTGATACGCTTGAGGAGAATGAAGAGTATTAATTTAGATTTTTACAAATACTTTTAGCCTTTTAATATCGGTCAATACATGGTTTTAAAGACCTGATGAGAGTACATGTATATCAACCTCGGACTTCGTCTCCGGTCTATATATAATCCATCAGGTCTATAAAAACATATATTGACCTCATCAAAAGGCTATAATTGTATTAATATATTATTTTAGGCTGATAGGAGAGATACTTATCTCAAAGGTGTGGAGGACCCTTACCTCTTTACTCATAAGAATAATTAGAGATTCTACTTCAAGTGTTAATGATAAAGTAATCGAATCTTGAAACCCTTTTTCACTAACTTTTCACGTATTGTGTTACAAAATTACCTGGATCAGTAGCGACGGATTGACACAGATCCCCCGTGAGTCCATCAGGACAGTGACAGTTACAGGTGTGAAGTACAAAGCCGCCGTTTTGACACTGCTTCAGAGGGGTGTTTCCATCGGTACCCCGGCAGGGTGCTGAAGATATTCTCTCATTTTATTATAGTCAGTCAAGTGTGTCTAGCATCATTCACACGTGAAGCTAAACGCGACAACCACGTAATATCACATTTCACGTTATTTATGACGTGATTTCACGTCAGGCATACAATTAATTGCATGTGTATATGAATCTGAAATATTTATACCTGTGTGATATTAATTTTATGGTTACTGAAATTTTGAAACTATGAGAATAGGATTTTTGCATTGTAACTATTTTTTCAATCTTTGATAGCAATTCCTTTGTTTGCATATTTAAACCTTTTATTGAGATTCAAAATGGTCCTTAAGATACAATTTAATGCAATGCAAAGACTTTTATTATATGAAAATTTTTTTTTTTATATTCACTGTTGTTCATTTTACAATATAACACATCCACACATATTTACATACAAGCCACGATATAATAAATACAAAAGACTATTCATGATCATAAGTTAAAAAAAAGCTCTCGAGGTAAAAATAAAATAAAAAAAATATTTTAAAAAAATATAAAAAGTTTTCTCCATTCAAGTAATCTACCATTATGTTTTATCATAAGAAGAGTTTCTGATAGCATCACGTTTTTCAATTTCATATATAAGGTTTAAATTACATAAAAACCTGCAAAGATTGGAACTTTTTTGTTGTACATTGAAAAATATATTGTTTTGTATAAAGGATTAAAATGTTGATAACTATATTAGAATCAGAAGGAAGGGTCTCTCCGAATAATATGTTAAACTCATTTAAGCCAACTCTTTTCGAAACAGAATGATACATGTATATATGCATACTTAAACAACTCCATATAGCTAAATCAAAGGAACAGAATGTGAAAACATGTTCAATAGTTTCAATTTCATTATTTCAAAAGGAACACATACTATCATTATCAACTTTTTATATCATTTTTAGATATGATTTTACTGGAAGAATTCTACGTAGAGTTCTATATTGTAGCGACAGTACGGTAGTAACTGTTGTAATTTTGAAACATACTTTAACACATTCTTCAAAGTTAATTCAGAGTAGCCTTGTGGCAACGCACTTTGAAAAAATTACGCACTTTGAAAAAAATTTTCAAAGTGCGTTATATTTTGGTCCAAATCAACGCACTTTGAAATATTTTTTCAAAGTGCGTTATGATTGTAGACCAACATTTTTTCACATCATGACACTTAACGCACTTTGAAAAAATAAATTCTTAATTTTTTTTTATAACCATTTAGATATATAGTTGTGTTTATATATGAAATATTAATTGATATTTCGTTTTCGATGAAGCGATACGGCGATCCATTCTTTCAGTAACGGAGATAATAGCGTCAGATCGTATTGACAAGGACGTTTCTCATGCGCTGATCCATGCTGGATGAGCTTCCTACATAGAACATTAATCCTACTGTCCTTTACAAAAATTTAGAATATTGGGAATCAAAATTTGTACATTACATTCATATTTCTTTCCCTTCCCAACTTCGCGGGTAATAAAGCGATGATTGTTCAAATCAATTTAACACTACATAAAAGAATAAACAATGAATTTTATATTCATTTTTTTCTTAAACAAACTAGTATTATTATTAATAAACGTTAAAAACGTTGTTCTAACCCAGTTCATGATGTCTAAGTATAACGTCGCTAGCTTTTGAATTTAATTCTGTCGTTATTTAAATTTCGGTTCTTATATGGAGTTAAGAAGATCTTTTAGCATCAAATTATGAAAACAAAATTATAAAATGGCTCATAAAAAGAATTTATTAATTTTAGAAATCCTATTTTAACATTCTTTATACTGAATGTACATTTCAGCCAATTGCGTTATAAAAAATATAATTTTAAATTTAACACTAAGTAATTTGACGGCTACTTCTGTTGAAATAGCCCTTCAATTCGAAAAGAAAAATATGAACTCGTACTAAGAATCGCGTAGACAGAGATTTTGAAATATTTTGAAATATGGATCTATAATATATGTTATATGTAATATGAGCGAGGGCTATTTGTTTATTAAAAAATGTATTCTTTATGCACAAAAAATTAACGAAGAAAGAGATTGACATTTATGTCTTTGTTGAAATTAAAAGGAAATAATTTGATTTAGAATTACTGCTTTAAAAAGAATCGCATGTCTATACTTAAATACTAAGTCACATTATCTTCACAGTAGGTAAATGGCAAATATCCATTCCTTGAGCCTGAAAGGTTTAACTCGTAAATAAAAAAATAAACTCTCGTCAGTACTTTCAGTACTTTGATTTTACATGTAAAGTGTAGTCCCAATACTGTAATATTTAGGCGAGACATTTAATTACTAGCACACAGTTTAAGTAATGAGACAACACTTTTCAAATTATATAGACAAATATTAATATATTTTTTATGATTTTTTGATATCAAGATGATATAACATAAAGCTTTCATCTAACGTCAATTTTGTTTAAATCGTGGTTGCCCTGCAAACATTTCAGGATAGTTTGAAACGGGAAAACTGGTAATATAAATATATATATATATATATATATATATATATATATATATATATATATATATATATAACATTAATTAATTTTACTACCAATTTTATCTGAAAGTTCAAGAAATCGACCATTTTTTTTTTAAAGTGCGTTGATATCGTCGATATTTACGCACTTTGGAAAAAAAAAATTTTCAAAGTGCGTTAAGATGGTCTCAAATTTAACGCACTTTGAAAAAATTTTTCAAAGTGCGTTGTAACATAGCCTTCTCATGACAATTTTTAAATTCCATCTGATGATTGAGTTTGGAATAACACGTTTGTCGTTTGCATTGCATTAAAATGTAAATATGTTTAGACTTTAGTGCATTTCTTGTACAAAAGAAATTCTACACAGTAAAAAGGTACAAAAGGACCGACAGTATTGACATAGTTTTTTTTAAATTTTGATAAACATTATGACCCCAAGACCTCATAAACTTTAAGAAATATTTGTATGTTGTACCTGTACAGTTGTAGGCGTCGACTATGTCCTGTATGTCGTAAAACATGAGTCCAGTGGCAGAATCAGCCAGGAAGTCCAGGCGCCGGTCCTTAAACTCCATGGTTGGTAAGCCATTCGAGCTGTATGACTGCAGAAAGGATCGACAGAGAATCAGACTTGATACCATAACAATACAAAGTCATACAGGACGTCAATTTTTCAGTGTAGATTTTAGTTGACCTAAAGAAAAAAAACTTCCACAGTATATGGTTCAAATTTGACTTTGATTTGTGTACATTCTTTAACATATAATCGGTTTTTTCTAGAGCAACATAAAATGCAACTAACTGCTTTTTAAATCAAAATTCGGTGGCCACGTGTAGTCACATATTTTCTTCATACTGATTAGCCTTTTTTATACGCAAATTCTGTGAAAACAATAATTTCAAATAAATTATTCATGCAATTTACTACTGATATCGTCTTTTTACTTGCATCAGATAGTCTTTTAAACACCATCACCAGCCCCGTAAATTGAATTGGCGATTCTCGATATCGATGTAAATTTAACATACTTGATTTTTTGAGGTCGGTAGCGTGTTCCGGAGAATGTCTGAGGCAAGTAAGGCGACGAAATCAGTAGTAAATTGCATGAAAAATTTAATGGTACTAATTGTTTTCACAGAATTTGCGTATAAATAAGGTTAATCAGTCGAAAACTAGCGCACATTTTTCTGCGTAATAAATACACAATTTTTTTAAATGGGTGGTACTGTAGCTCCCAGGTCGTCCATCCGATTTTTTTCAGACCGGGAGCTACAGACCTGCAGCTACATCAGTAGTAAATATTGTCTGATGAATATTGAGGTACATGTAATAGAATTAATGTTTCAAAAGGCTAAGTGAGTTACAAAATAAGGTTAATCACATATCAGTCCGAAATTGAACACGATTGTGTTGTAAATTTCAAGTTTTGGTTGAAGATGGATCGGTTCAAAACTTGCAGCTTGTCAGTAAAAAATTATCAAATTTACCCAATGAATGTATTAACATGGGCATGACATGCAGATATTCAGTGAAGGGAATTATCGGACTACGACATGAGGTCACCGTTTTTACGATAGATGTAGTTTGATAGCACATTTCAACAAATATTCATCGGCAGTACCCCTCGGCTGGCAGACGAAGTTAGCAACCTTGTTGTATTATATACATAGGGGATATGATTTTTTTTAATATGTTTGTTTTACGTAATTTTGTGGAATGATTGTATACATTAGATTATAAATATGTCATATAAAGATAATTTAAAGAAAAAAATGAGTAATGTCCCGGGGGTCTAAATACTTGGGGGTGGAGGGGGGGGTCGGTCCTGTCCTCAAGCACCTGTGTAACGACACAGTTAGCAGTTGGTGCATAAATTATCAATACCACGGTACACGTAAAAGTGGGCGGGTACTAAATAGCCAATGAAAATGCTTGTTTCAAAAACTGCAACTCGCATCCCCAATAGTGTCATCACTCAACGCATCAGTTTATCGGTCGCAGCGTGTACACTTATGTGAAATTTGCAATAAGAGATAGATTGAATCACGGTATTGGTAAACAAACTTACTTTTAAACTAGGTTGGAGCACTGACTCATAGTCGTAAGGGTTATAGTCATATGTGTCCGTTTTCTCCATGTTGACGTTAGTTTTTCCTCCCTCAATGTTTTTCCACAACATTGTAACGTAATTATCACGGTCACTCCTAGATTGTTCGTGCTCCTGACCGATTGCATGCGCCATTTCATGAACCGCTGTCGATACCTTCAATATGATTGGTTAGTACATACAGGGAGTTGTGGTAGTCCTTAAAACAATGTAAGTTTCTTTTTAAGTATTTTGAACACTTTTGTACATGTACAGTAAGATTACCGAAACACAGCCCGGGTCTTCTAAACTAATTTGCTGTCTGTCGAAGACTCTCCCAATATAGGACCAGCATCCACTGTAACAAAGCAAAGGAATTTATAGAAACATAGACATTAGCGTTACTAGAACAAAGTCCGATACTGTATAAACCAAGGGTCTGTACCTGCCGGAGAAGAACTCAACGTAATTGGAATAGGATGCCTTGTTAGCCTCAGCCGAACCATAGGGAACCCACTTCAAGCAGGTGTAGTCGGAAAACTGTTGAATGGCCTTATTAATGACGTCTACATTACTCTGATCTGTGGCTATGATTTTAAAAGAAAATTTTAAAAAATTAATTTGCTTACATGTAAGCATAGATATTGCCATGTTTTTGTAATAAAATGTTGAATATTTCTGCTGGTAATAGGAATTCGCATTGTTTAATGTATGGTAACAAATGCAGTTTTCAAAGAAATTGTGACTAAGCGACCATGTGATACAATCTGAGAATCAAACTATTGGATTTTAACAACATATATAACATGCGCTCCACCACCACCCCCCCCCCCACCTCACTTTAACAACATACACAGGCTGCTGTCAATGGTGTAAGGAATGATGTTATCTGTCCAGAGAGTGGCCGACTTCAGGAAATTCTTCTTTCTTCCACCATTCTATAAGGTAATGAAAAGATCAGAGTGGATAACAATTGGCCAACCAGAAACTATTGAGTTGATGTCAAATAGCTTGGAATGTTTTTTTTTTACTTTCACATTTACCGAATTGACAGGATTGCGAATCGGAAAACTCAAATTGATCGATTCATTAAACGTAACAATTATATGTTACATGTAATCTAGTTAATTAATAACACCAAATGAATACCCCACCCCCTCCCACTTGTTTAACAGTGTTTAAATATTAATAACTTGTCAAAAAGAACAAATCAAGTTGTAGAGAACAAAGCATTGCCTTGCCCCCCCCCCCTTTCAATACTACATACCTGGTTTGATTGACTGATTCATTGGCTTAGGCTGACCATCTGTGGATTTATTGACACTAACACACAATCTGATTGGTTGGTTTAACTGTCATTGACTTACCATCTGATTCAGCTCCTCAATCTGCTGCTGGGTCAAGCGATGACCGTCGTGGGTGTCACCAAATACCTTTCCTTTCTTTGAAGCCACGTTTTCAATACCTTCCGGCTGAAACAAATATGGATGTTAGAGCACATTGCGTGTAAATTGTTAGGGAGATGGAGGTCATTGAGGTCATCCGTCTCCAGTATGTTTTTGTACTTTTACTTTGACCCAAGACTTATATATACCAACTGCAAAAACGAAAGATTGTACACAAAGAAATTATGACTCCTTTTCTGAGTCATGTTTACATAAATTTAAAAAAAGAATTAGCTCTCAACAAGTTTTCAAATTTAAAACGCTTACATTTGTAGATTTAAGAAAATTTTCAACCTTGCAATAAAGCTTTTATATCATTATGATAATAAATTGACTAATAATGTTCGTTACTCACGTGTTGGTTGTGTCTGGAACCTTCGTCCACATACATGCTCTCTAACAGATTGACCACGTCAGAGTCGGGATCAACTTTACCCTTATAACAAAGTTGCATTACATGTAATTAAAAAATTCTATTGATAACGAAATTAATTTAAGGGGGAACAGGACGTTGCAGTGAAAATTATTTGTCAATGAATTGTATGGACCAAAATAGTTGATATGACTTCAAATAATAGTATGTATGTGCGACTTTTGTACTAGATACCCAGTTAGGTACTTAAATGATATAGCTGCCGCTTGCAATACGCGGAAGGAGTTGATGCACTAGGCTACTCACAGCTTTGCTTTACGATCCTTATTCTGATGAACGATCATTTACGTGTGTTAATTTAAAACTCATCGTTACCAAATTTGAACATCAGTGTTACAGTAAAAGTGTATAGGCCTACATGTATATGTCCATTATAATTATTCCTCGCCGTAAATGTTGATCGTTGATCGCAAGCAGACGAAATCGTGAGAAGACGCTTAATTTTCTATTTAGTGAATTAAATTTTGTGTATTGTTTATTTTTCAAGGTTAAACTTTTAATTTTTTATATAATTCATAAAGTTGTATTTTGTTTGCTGACAATTAAACAGACACAACATTACATTTTGTTTACAGTGTTTATTTTGGAAATTCCCGTTCTATAAATAGTGTTAAATCAGAACAGTTGAGAAAAGTAGATCCGGCCAAATTTTAGTGATGCAGGTATCAAAGAAATTTTATGACCAATCAGAAGCGCCAATATCTTATCAAACTAACAAATATTAAATGATAGATCTTTTCCCCGTACTTTACGGCTCTAAAGTAGTCATTTTCACAACATGAGTTGGTAAAATAATAACATTTTCAATTTTGGAAATGTTAATGTACAAAATCATAAGCGGTTAAAATTATCACACACACACACACACACACACACACACACACACACACACACACACACACATATATATATATATATATATATATATATATATATATATATATATATTCTGTTCATGTTATCAATAAATCTAAAGAATGTATTACTTTTTTGATGGTTCAAAACAGATATTGTCACAAAAAGTCATAATTCCAGAATAAGGGGTAGGGGTGATTCCTATTGTAGTATCTCTCTTGAATGCCAAGAAATTGGCCATGAAAATATGAAAATTTTTAAGTTAAAGAGCAGATGTTTAGGTTGATATATGATATTTGTAAAAATTTCATTGAGAATTTTTTCTGCGCCATCACATTTTGTTAAAATTTTGATTCAAAAGCTACAAAACTTGAAGTGCTGATTTTAGCAATATTTTGATGGAATTATGGTATTGCTATGTAAAAAAGCAAATGATGTAAATAGTTTTGAAATTTGTTTCCGTTCTTAAAAGTAATGAATATAATTTGGAAATAAATTCCATCAAATAAAATAATTATTGCAGAAAAATGAAATTGTCAAAAAAAACCATAATGTCAGAAAAGGGGACAATTCCTATCAAAATATCTCCCTTGCAAGGTAAAAAAGTAGTCATGAAAATGATACAACGCTGTAAAAGACATTATAATGTGTTTAAAAGAGCAAAATAAGTATTGACAAATAACTTATCACTGCAACGCCCTGTTCCCCCTATAAAATTTAAATAAAACCAACCAAATAAAATTTGCTTAATGCATGCTTTAACTTGATTTTCTTGACGAACAATGTCCGTCCATTTTTTCGGCACACAGTTGCACGAAACTGATGACGTCGCGCTAAAATGGTGTAACGTCGCGATAAAAATATAACGTTTTGTAAAAAATTTCAAATCTCTGAAGTTTTTTGGATTGTTTTGCAAAAAATTGGCTGAGAACACATAACGAGTTTTTGTATCGATTAATTCTAAATCATCTTCGCAATCATTGTGCTGATTAAAATAAAATTCGTGTGTTTTGTTTTAAAGGGACTTGGACACGATTTGAGCTAATTTTTTTCAACATTTATTTAAATTTCATTTTTAATGTCTAGAATGGTCAATATGGATGTTTTTAATGCTCTATCAATATTTGAAAGTCAAATATCGAGTTACAAGCGAGTTACAGAGGTTAAAATTCTTTGTTTTGTAAACAAAGCTCGAGTCCTGTTATTGTTTACATGTCTTGAATTGGTAAAAGTTTCAATCTAATGTTGCATTTTGTCGTTGATAAACTTACTTATGAACACATTTAATAAGTTTATCTTGTTTCCACAAGTTATTTTGTCAAAGAAATGGTAATTTCTTTACTTTACATTATTTGTAAACAAATATAAAACTCGAGCTTTGTTTACATAACAACGACTTCTTTCTTCTGTATCTCGCTTGTAACACGACTTCTAACATTCAAATTTTGGTAAATCATTCAAAATACACAAGTAAACTATTTAATACATAAAAATCAAAAATAAAATGTTCATCTGAAATCGTGTCAAGGTCCCCTTAAGGTTATGAGTATGGTTTTGGAATGCGGTTACTGGCGAAAATGTAAATATTGCTATAGATTT
The DNA here is from genome assembly GCA_020458035.1 of Magallana ariakensis. Lineage (NCBI taxonomy): Eukaryota > Metazoa > Mollusca > Bivalvia > Ostreida > Ostreidae > Magallana > Magallana ariakensis. The sequence continues at coordinate 54,663,767 of CM035818.1, forward strand.
CATTGAAATGGCGTTCATTGTGTTAATCAACATTGTTGTGTTTAAGATACGATAACATTATATTTAGTCTGACGAATTAAATAAAAATTCAGGAATAAACTTTTGAAACCAACTGATTCGGTAGACAATTTTTTAGGGTAGGTTGTCTTACAAGCAGTAAACCCGCGAGCTACCTTGAAAGTGTAATACACCCTTGATTGGAAAAGGAAAACGGATTTATTTGGTTTACATAGGAAATAAATTCGTTATCCAGGTCCAATCAAAGGTGCACGGGGATTTAACCCGGGTTGTATTCCATACACCCTGAGGCCGAAAACGGATTTATTTGGTTTACATAGGAAAATAGATTTCTTACGGAGATTCATAATGGGGAATGTTTACATCTTTTCTCGATTCGGAATCACTCGGAATACCTCGCGCAATTTTTCAACGTTATCATCCGGGCTTACTGCAATAAAAAATCCCCGTAGACATCACGTTTTTTTTAGCTTTGTATTGAGACCTAATGAGCTAACGGGGGCGTTTCAACTGAAAAATAATGTATTTTTTTCATACTTTTGAATGAATATCGTTTGAACCCTGAGGTATTTATAAATATTGAGTAATTAAGCAAAATGTGAATCGATGATATCTTGGGAAAGAGTATAGCTACATGCTTGGTTCTGTAACATTACTGGGTTTTTTTAAAAATTAAAATTAATGTGTAAAAGAACCAAATAGTTTTTGTTTATAATTCTTCGCAAGTCTTCATTTTAAATTTCGCGCGCTCACCTTTAGTGCTTCCTGTATGAGTTTTTCCCCACCCTCTGCTTCATGTTGATTGGCTCCAGTTTCTGCAGTGCTGCGCAGCCTATCTTTGTATCGCTCTAACTCCCGTTCTATCATAGCAAGAGCAATATCTGTGTCTTCGTCTTTTTCAGAATCAGTTGATCTCTGCAGAAGAGATATAAAGTGTAAATTATCAAAAATACAACGATACAATCACGATTTAAATTACTCGACAATGTTTCTTCATTCTATGGACATTGAATATTTTGAATAGTACAACATATAAAACATATTAGTACGATCAAACTATATGTGCTTGTATGTGGAATTACTTTTATTCTCGATCAGATAAGAACATTGCAAGAACTGTACATTCTTGTTATTCCATATGCTGTTACAGTATTCAATATTTCGTTAATATGATTCTACCTTAAGCTTGAACAAAATTTGAAAAACTTCACATTTTAAAATAAAAGGTTTGTTTTATTCCCCTCTTGAATTAACTATTTCTAAATTTGTATCAACGATGAAAATTGATTAAGATGAAAATGTTCGATGGATTACCATCTGCAATGCGACAATTTAAACGCATCTATAGAGACCCACTATAGAAGGGATGAGTAAGCCTTGGTCTCACGCCGTTGTAAATCGAGGCCGTGTAACAACCGTTAATGATACAACGCCGCTTAATGATATAAATAGCATTAAGCGTTGCAATTGCAACGCTTAATGATAGAATTGTATCATTAAGCGGCACAAATGCACAGCAGGCTTAACGCTTAATGAAACAAGCAAATATCGACACCCTCAACTGCTAATGATACAAACTTTATATTATTAAGCGTTGCAGTCGCAACCGTTAATGATACAAAATTGTAAAAATGAATGGAATTTCTTCAATTTGCTCAATAATCCTCGTTTTAAGTTTTTTTTATAGATCAATTCTATGTAGAAATCAAAATTGTATATAGGAGTTCCGGCACGCATAGTCACTAATTATCTTTATATTGCATACAATGATACATATTGATGTATTCAGTAGCTAGATAATCGCCGCTTAATGATGAATAGTAATAAATGACTTAGTTGTGTATCCATACTTTATTCATACTGGTATAAGAAAATTATGTATGTAGACATAGTTTAATCTAATCATTTTACGTAATGGATTTAAACAAGAATGGTTTAATGATTCAACAAACATTTCTCTTAAATTTACATGAAAATAATAATTATGATGTTAGCTGAAATACTAGTACCCTTATTAATTAATCCATATTTTAAACATATTTTTAACAAATTGTTTGATATTTATACCATGTATTTTGAACAAAATTTTGAATGAAAAAAAACAGATGATACTGTGACCAAATAACAGAAGCGAATGCATACACCCTTCACATGATTGTCTTTATACACAAGTATATTAGCGCATAAAACCTTGAATATGTAGATTGTTTGAAACAACTGCATGATTGCCTAGGAGACCGGTTGCATAAAGGAAGCGGGATAAAAAGTGCTACAGACAGGGCTTTCCTCGTCATGTAACTCACGGACTGATTAGTATTCTATTATTTATAAACTAAAGAACTATTTTTATGGATCGTGTTATCAAGGAGTTCTAAATGTTATCTTTTAGTCTTTGTTTATTTATTCATTCATTTATTTTGTTATTAAGGTCTTCCGTTTCCAACGGAAGACCTTACTGTTATTGCTTTGTTTCTTTTCCTCTATTATTATTATTATTAAGGTCTTCCGTTTTCAACGGAAGACCTTAATGTTATTGCTTTGTTTCTTTTTCACTATTATTATTATTGGGTTTTTTTCTGTCACGTTTTCTCAAAAATGCTTCGGCCGATTTTCATGAAAATTTCAGATCTTTTTCAAAACAAAATTTGTAAGAACATTACATGGGAATTTTTTTTATCATTACTTCCGGTCCCGAGATTTTAAAGATTTGATGTTTTTGTTTGTTCACAATTTTTCTCAAAAAGAATTTAAGATAAAACTTTCAAATTTTCAGGGATGATAGAGAGTCGTCTGCCGCATTGCCCTTGCATATCAGAACGTCCGCCGTCACTTCCGGTCGTCACCGGAAGGAAACAAAAAACAGTCATTTTTCATTTTTTTTATTTGATTTTTTTAATGATTTTATTCGATAGAGACGCTTTAATAAATTCAGAATATGAAATCCGTTTTAAAATCGATTCACGCATTCTCGAGATTTTGGGCTCTAAAGTCCTGAAGCGAGAGTCCGCTTAGCTCAGTCGTTAGAGTGGTGAACTTGTGCCCGGGCGACCCGGGTTCAATCCTCGAGTGTCGAACGTTTTTTCTTTCTTAATTGTGGTTTGTTTTACGATTTTATCTTGAAAATGATGGTTTAAAATGTTTTCCGTTTAAATTGTATCATAAATCAAAATAATATCGGGGTTTTTATTCTGTACAAATATAGAGCCCGGTTAGAAATACCGTTAATTTCCTGCTATGTGACAGTCTTTTTTTTATCAGCAGCTATCTAAATTCAGACGCTCGTAGCATCGCCGGTGTAACGACGAAAAGTGACCCCCGTAGAATATTGACCCGGGGGTCAAATTTCTACGGATAAAACTGACCCAGGGTCAGTATTTTATTACAAGTAGGGTCCTTTTTCTACAGTAGAAAACCATTCCAGACATGTAGGTCTACAACCCCCCACACGTTGAAAACTGACCCCCATAGAATGTTGACCTCACATAAACTACATAGAAATTATAGAAATTAAATGCAATACGTTTAGCATTCATGGTTTCATGGTTGGTGAGTGTCCGGGGGGAGGGGGGGGGCAGCGAAAGCATTTGAAAGATTAGACAGAACTTAGTATGCGCCTCCCGTTTTACTCTTTTACATATATAACATCACTTTGAAAAAAACGATGTCTATGTTTATCTTTAAGTACTTGTCAGCTTGCCTTGTGGAGCCCCTTCGCTAAGCCTTTTTAGGGTTGTGCCCCCCGAGGTATATACATTATGATGTGCTCGCATGCGCTTCCTTTTTGCATTATGCTTGCTTTGCTAATAGGCCCCACTATTATAGTAGATGATTTAATAGACAAAACTCAACTTAATGACTACGTATTGCATATTTTTAGAAGAAAAAAACCAGAAGATAGATGTGAAATTTAGACAAATAAAGCGGGTTTTTTAGTATCTGTTCTATTTAGCTACACTGAATGTCCGACAACCAAACAAAACACCGTCACACCAACAGACTTATCTTACAGGTACACATAAGGCAGCGACTTGCGTGTAAATTCGGAATTTTGGATTTATCACGATTGCGATAACGTTACACTAAATGTCTGATAACTTTAACTTCATATCTACATCGCCGCCATTATATGCTCAGTAAAGTTGTGTAAATACAGGCACGCAGCATCGTTTTTAAAGGAAATAGGACAGGCTAATCCGAAATCAGGACAAGGAAAAGAAGAAAAAAGGGAAAACATTTTTCGACAGTTTTCAAAATCCTGATGCGTTGGGGGGGGGGGGGGTTCTATAATTTTTTATCTGCTTCCAAAGACAGGGGGGGTCCTTATAAATTCAATTTGTTTACTTGTAAACTTAAAAATATTACCATGGGAGGAGAGGTTTGGAATTCGACTGCGTTGTTTTAACCATAAACAAAGTGGCCAGCTCGTGTAATTAAAAGCAGGAAAACAAATAAACAAAAACAAACACTTTTTTGATTGAGGACTTTTGGTCTCAAATTTGGCTTGGCCCCAAATTTTGGCCTGGCCTCAAATTTGGCCTGTACAACAATGTTTGACCTCTATTTTATTTTCATATTTTATTTACATATTTGATGATTTTATTGAATTTTACGGATTTAAGTGCAGTACACATGAATCATTACACTGGATGGCTTTTAGTGTCTTATAGTGATAATTCTATTGAAACATATTAATGACTGCAGGTACAGGTATGATTGATTGATTCTAATAGAATTTGATCAAGTCTGCTTTTAAATTCCAAAGTAATTTAAGAATGTATATGTAATACTGCCATTGTATTAGCATGGCATGGGTTTTTTTTCAATGTACATTGTAATTTAACTCAGGCGGCCAATACCTATATCAAAGACTTGTTTGAGAAAAAAATAATTGCAGAAACCAATTTGTGTTTATTCCAACCAATAGTAAAGGTCACAAAACATTTTGTGTTGTTCAATGTCCTGATATTGAAGTTTCTAAATTGTTTCCTAAATATACACATGCATGAAACTCTACTCTAATCAAAAGGTAATGATTAACGGCATCGCTGAATCAAGTTATTGGAGGATGCAATGTTGCAGCCATTCACAAATGACATTATATTAGACCGAATGCTGTTTACCTGACAGAAGCATTTTGTCTAAAATAAACTTTTTTACTAATCAGATCCATAACGAACCGTCAACTACACTGCAATACTGTAAGAGACCCCCCCTACCGGGTTTGCAATATTCAATATGCAACACGTTGATAATGACTTTTTTTACTCTTTTCTTTTTTATTGAATTTTCCACTTTCACAACATATGCATGTACATACGTGACAAATCTCGTACATTAGTTTATACAATCATATTGGAAATCTTTTGACTATTTGAATAGTTTTTACTGCACAGTCCTTGTGTAGTAAAAGTAAATTTTGAGAGAGAGAGAGAGAGAGAGAGAGAGAGAGAGAGGAAGGTTTATATGTATATAATATATAAGCCATATTCACTTGATAGGACCCTGTTCTACATAGATACTTGAAAGAGGATAAAGAAATAAAAAAAACCATTGCAGTTCTAAACAAAACAGAAAAAAACACAATAAAGAAACAATTTAAAGCAATATGAGCAGTATTTTTTAGAATTTTATTTTGCTGCAAAAACCTGCTAGTATGATAAGTCTGCAGTTAACTTAAACTTTTATGATATTAAATAAGATTTGAAAAAATCATTAACTTTTGTTTCTTTCCTTTTCCTAATAATAAGTTGTACATAAGTATGCAACCTTTACAATTATTAGTAAACAGTAGGATATGATTAGGGATAACAGATCATATTATTTTATGATATGTAAGATTGGTATGTATAAATCTTTGTGTATGCAATCTGGTCCTTACAGCAGTTCTTATACCTCGTTTTTTACTTATCAACAAATATATCTCAATAGATGTTATATTTTATTGACACTCAGTTAAGAGATCACTTTTTCGAGAATGGTAACAAAAAGCAGCTGTTGTTTCTACTTTAAGAAACTGCTAAAAATGAGTATGATTGCCTGGGACACTTATATGGGAAATCCAAGTAAAGTTTAAAGTTATGTAAGAATATGCGCATATTATTTACTAGATTCAAATGTCGTTTTTAAATCCCAGAGTTTTATTCAAATGGAGTCAAAGTCAATGCCAGAGCCCTAGTGTCATTGTTTCTAAATGAAATTTCCTCTAACTGTTAATACCGAAGTTTGCAAGTACATTCTTAATGTCCATTTGATTACAACAGATATCGATTTTAAATTCATGCAGAATCATTTGTAAAGTATTTTGTTTCTTGTGTTCAACTCTAAATTCGACGTTTTGGGATTGATGATGTTTATATAGTTTTAAAATCAAGCATTGTACTTTTTTAAAATGCATTCTTTTTAAGGTGGTATGGGACATCTGTCGATATTAATGTTGTTTAAAGTAAATTATAATTAAAATCCTTTTACCGGTTTATAATTTTCAAATTTTACAATATTTGACCAAAAATTAGCTTTTAATAATATTTGGAAAGGTAAAAATTGTAAACCCCCAAGCGGTATTCAAACTCAAGACTTACAGATTCGTAGTAAACCCTCTAACCCACTGCGCTACGCTGTTAGGTGACAATATTGGGAAATATTTACATTTTTTAGTGTCTTTGGCTGTGATAACACTACGTATCGATTTTGCACTATATAACCCCTAACTTCAAATGACGCCAAATTGAGGCGGCAGCGGGGTTTGCTTATTTATATTCAAATATTTAATCGTACGATGGTTAACATTATATAAATATAAGTAATAAGGAAACATTCTTTGAATATTATGAGGTGATAATTTCGGTCGGGGCGTGATCAAATTTCATAACTCATAAAGCCCTTCGGGCTTTATTGAATTTGATCACGCCCCCGACCAAAATTATCACCTCATAACACTCAAAGAATGATTCCTTATTCCTTAAAGAAATTAGTTATATAATACACTTTGTTTTATTGTTTATTTCGATAAACAATACGTCACAAAATGGAAGTGTCCCATACAACCCTCTTGTAACAATAACGAATTGATTGTGAAAAAGGGATGGGGAATTCAAACTTATTAAGTTCACTTATTAAAATTTACCTATAATAGGTCTCGACCCCCCTTCCCATAAATATCCAAACCCCCACCCCCGGATAAAATTTTCTGAATTCACGCATGTGATGAGATGTGCCTATTTCAGACCCATGGTTAATAATTAATTCCTCATTGTGATAATGACCATGATGAATAATTTTCTCTTCCCCGGTAAATTTACTGGTATCAGTTCCTGTTTACAATAAGTACGAGTTTTTTCCCATTTAGATTGATATCGTTCCTATTCAGTCATGGTTGAACAATGTACTTTAGTAAAAGAAATGTATATCTTTTCATTTTTTATTTGAAAAATTTAAAAAAAAAACCTGAAATAATGATGATAGGCAAAGACAGGTGATCAGAAGCGCGAACTCAAGCTGGTTATTCGTACAAAGATATACGATAAAAAATCTACTTATAAGTACCAAACAGGCAATGTAATTTTTACAATTTTGTATCATTAACGGTTGCGACTGCAACGCTTAATGATATAAAGTTTGTATCATTAGCGGTTGAGGGTGTCGATATTTGCTTGTTTCATTAAGCGTTAAGGTTGCTGTGCATTTGTGCCGCTTAATGATACAATTCTATCATTAAGCGGCGATTTATCATTAACAGTTGAACATGTCAATTGTTATTGCAAGAATTTATTGCATAAAGCGTTGCAATTGCAACGCTTAATGCTATTTATATCATTAAGCGGCGTTGTATCATTAACGGTTGTTACAAGGCCGGATTACTTTAACTGAAATTCTACATGTCTTTTGTCTATCATTAACGACAAACTGTTTTGTCTTGCGAGAAAATAAGGAAGTTTTTAACAAATTATATAACTAATAACTGAGCTGTTCTATAATTTTTTTATGGGGGGGGGGGGGTTCAATTTGCAAACTTTTGTTTTTAGAGAACTTACATTGGCCGTTAATGTTCTTGGGATGATTACCTAAAATATGTTAAGTTTCGTTTTTGGGGAGTTGATTTTAATCAACTCTCCTATGCAGTTACTCAGACAAACCGAAAGTGAAACAGCGTTTGGACCTAAGCACAAATTAACACCGCTGAAAACATTTAGTTCTTGAAAATAATCAATAAATTCGATGAAATGTAATCTAAAGCATTGTTTTTCAAGGAAACCTATTTACAGATACCTTGTAAATAGTCAGATTTTAAATTTTACGAATAATTTAGATATTTTTGTAGTCGTACATTGTATGTATTCCTACGCCAGAGTTCAATATAGTCTCGTTCAACCAGACGCTCGGCTATCTCCGTAAATATCCGACAAGTCTCTCTTGCTTGTCGGAGATTAACGGAGATTGTCGAGTCTGGTTGAACGAGACTAGAGTTGAATATTGCTTGGATACATACAATTTCTCAGAACTATTTCGATCACTGATACGTAGTTTGGTGGAATTAATTCTTTGAATATTACACAACATGTTTCATATGGGGTTTTCACGAAATTTCTGTTGGAGAATTTATATTATAAAAAATTATGCGTAATTCAAATACATATAGGAAACTACTTGCCATGCAAAATAATATCGTTGATTTTAAAATAAATAACAATCGACAAAATCAACTCCCGTTAGTACTTCAGTACTTTGATTATTTATATTGCCAAGCAATAGTGACTCTTAACGCTAGCTAAATCATGTATTTAAAAATTATTTTAACGATATTTATGTCATGTAATCCTTATGGAAGGGAATTACCGCCAAAAGTCTATGTATCTTGCTTTTATTCTTATTATGCTTACTTCTTTATTCTTCATTACATTTACACTTGCATGTCACTTTATTGTTTTCATATTCATGCTTATTCAATTTCACTTTGATTCAGTTTTATCCTTCATTGTTTGCTTAATTCTATGTTGCAATATTCTCTTCTTATTCGTGTAAATTCTTTCTTCTATCTCTGTTACAAACGTGAATTCAAACACGCAAACATAAGGCACTTTCAATGTTGCATGAATTTAATGCTGCATTATGACGCCAGGCGGCAGTGTGTGCGCTACAATTGCTGCTCCCGAAGATTTCTTAAAACGAAACTAACAAATGGCATAAGTGAAAACATCTCAAATTAAGGGCTTAGTATAGGAATATGAAATACATGTTAATATAGTCAACTTTTAACAAGCCACGATATACGTAGACTCAAACAGATACGGGTTTTTTTTGTATACATGTAAAATGCCTCCGCGCGGTTCTAAAAAAATCAGGGGGGGGGGGGTCTGAGAGATAATTTTGTATTAATTTTTTTATTGGTTGATTAAATAAGTGTGAATTTCCCATTGGGAACGGTTTTTAGAAGAGGAACATGTCATAAGTACTTGTCGACAGGACTGTATTTTCATTTGAGGTGAAAAGAGGTGGGGTGATGCACGGTTCTGTCCAGAGGTACCCGTGGAACATGTAGATGAAATAGAAATAAATTTAAACCAAATTTAAAGATGTTTTTGAAAAACAATAAAAGGACTGGGGTACGAAATGCTTAGAAGTAGCTTTTCCTGTACTCTAGTACGTGTGAAAATTATCATTTGCATGAATCACTATGTACCTCTCGTTAGGCTACAGTACTGTGTATCCCTGATTAAATGCGATGAATTAATATCCGCGTAAAATTCCGGGTTAAAAAACTTAAAACTGCAGGTTTTAAAATCTCACTTATTTTTCTAAAAGTTTTGAACTTGTGATATGAAAACAAAGTTTGGTGCACGCGATTTTATATTCTTGCGATTCGGCACAGAGCGGTGGAGTCGCAGAAGTAAATATACGTATACGCGGTAAAAATTAACGAATCTAAAGTATCAGTGACTTAATTACACAATGAGTAAACGAAAACAAACCAGGCAAAGAGATTAAAATACGGTATGTGATATGACTGTTTATACGTTTTGGTTTAAAATCTAAATCAAAATCTTAATAACAATTCTTAGATAAAGTAATTCTAAATAAAATATTTTTTTCTTCTTCCAAAATACAAAACATACATAATGTATGCTTCTTATTTACACAAATTTTCGAAGTGATAAAAATGTGTATGTATCATTCACAGCCATGCTTATTGTAGGTTTGTTTATTTTAATATAAATCATGTACATGTAACTGAATGTCCATGTTTAGATTTGAAAGTGTTTAAGCTATGATACATGTAACTTAGAGACATGAACCCCATACATGTCAACCTGTCAACTGGTCTTTATTAAATGAAGAGTTGAATTGACCGACTTCCATATCAAGCTTGCGATGATGATAATTATGATACGGGTGCTAATTATGAGAACTGTAAGATTATATCGTCTCATATAAATAACTGATGCGCAGACTTAACATTTTATTTTATTTTAGGAGGGGGGTCCAGTCACCCCACCACCCTTGAAAATTCAAACTTTTTTAAATCCACATAGTAAACCTACTGAAAATAGAACTCGATCACCCCCCCTCCACCCCCTCCCCGGCAAACAAAATTATAAATTATCCCTTAGTACATAAACCTCCCCTCCATTTCTTGATCTGAACATATAAACATTGGAGCGAAATGTCATGGTACGAAACATCCCACATTTAGCTAGCTACGTTGTTTTTTTTTTCGGGGAGCAGCAATTGTAGCGCGCACACTGCCGCCTGGCGTCATAATGCAGCATTAAATTCATGCAACTTGTATTCGTCTTTATTGAAAGTGCTTTATGGTTTGCGTGTTTGAATTCACGTTTGTAACAGAGATAGAAGAAAGAATTTACACGAATAAGAAGAGAATATTGCAACATAGAATTAAGCAAACAATGAAGGATAAAACTGAATCAAAGTGAAATTGGATAAGCATGAATATGAAAACAATAAAGTGACATGCAAGTGTAAATGTAATGAAGAATAAAGAAGTAAGCATAATAAGAATAAAAGCAAGATACATAGAATTTTGGCGGTAATTCCCTTCCATAAATCCTTAAGATTTTTTCCTCAGCCTAATAAAGGCATTTTCAAGAGTTCTCTCAAGTTATTTACTATGTTTTGAACATTTACATACGCACTTTAAACAACGGTTAAACAATTTAATTGCGTTCCGAAGGAAAAACAAGTCGTTTATTCTTTTAACTTTACTTCTACAAAAGGCACAATTTCTATCAATTAAACTACAATTTGTTCGAGTTCATCTAATTTTATACAATTTATATAAGTAACACACATATTGAATTTAACATAAAACAATTTACCTTCAAAACGTGTGATACTTGTCTCTTTCTCAGTTCGTTCAGGACGATTCTGGCTTCTCTTTTCCCAACAGCTACAATTATATTTATAGAAATAATACTTCAGAAAAAAAACCGTGCTGATTTAATTGTTTTGTAATCTACTTTTAAATCACATGCAAGGAAATTTCCGGGAACTGCGAGAAAATCATTCGCTCAGTTTCTCAAATAAATTTATCACCAGCAAATAATGAAATAAGTCTTTGCGAATAATTTTGTTTTACGGCATTAAATTCGGTGATATCATGTAGTTAAATTTCTTAGAGTATAAAAACCGTTTTTATGAAATCATGGAAACGTTTTTTACTCTTCTAAATAAAATGTTAAGGATACTATATTCAAATATATATTAAGGTAATCAGATCATACGATTGGATCCCTTTTTGATTTGATTGAAAAAGTGATCTGTTGATGTCTCTATGGTAACAGAGGTTAAATTGAAGGGAGGATGTTACATGTATTATGAAAGTGGTATTCACTAGACTAAGTATTTAATTCATTAAAATGAAAAAGCTTTTTGGGAACTAAAAAAAATACCAAAGCATAAAAAAACAATGATCAAAATTATTAAGGCAACATTGGACAAATAGGATATAATAAATAGAATAAAGGAATAAACGTCATTTCCCTAGTGGGGGGGGGGTGTATTCTCTTTTCAAACGTTCATTGTACCTTAAAAATTTACAATTTTTAAGATACCTCTCCCATTGTATCCATCCACTGCATGTCCCGCTATATACAAGACAATCGGTAACAGAAGTAACACGACAGCTGGCTTCAGGAGACCCATTCTCCCAGATGTGATGGATCCTGAACAAGAGGGGCTGCTTATATACCAGTCTGGTGGGTGAAATCACGAATCCGGATATTTAGGGATACAGATAGGGACTGTTAGGTCATGGATGAACACCAATCTTCCAGAACTATACAAAATAGAGGTGAAAACGAGGATGTAATTGACGATGAAAAAGCAACAACGAAATATCAGTTTTTCGATGGGATATCTGACTTGAGAAGTTTGTAATGCAAGTTCACGGCATTTGTGGCATTGCCTGTTCGTCGTTAATATTATTTCAAAGATATTGGCTTCTTTATTAGGTCAAGATAAATAAGTTAGAATACTAAGTAGTGCGGTTCGACTCTAATACATCTACCCATCTTCCCGGCTAACAGAATTACGCTCCGAACCCTCATCCCTATCCCCGGAGAAAAAAAAACATTTTTAGTCTTCTTTAAAATCCGACTAGCGCTCGCGAGCAGCCGCTCTGCCGAACTCGCCTTGGGTGTACATGTACAATGTCTAGAGGTGGGTTGGGTTATGGGGGTTGCGCACCTCCCTTTCGAAAGTGAGTGAGAGAGAAAGAGAGATCGGGACGGAATGAAGAGGTTTTGGTTGTATTTTGTTATATGTTTAATTAAGAGACAAGTGATATAACAAAGAATCCTGTCAAACAGATCTAGACATATGACAATTTTATTAAGAACCTACATTCTCTTTTAAGCCACAGGCTAAAATTAGTATGTCTTATACAATATGCATATAGTCTGATGATGTTTCGGCCGTTTTTGTACTTATGAGTAAAAAGATTTAAAATGCCAAATATTAATTTTCTGGATTTCGTTGTTAAGTTGATCCACGCCTGAAATTAAATGTTCATTCCAAATCCTGAAAAATAGAATAAATCGCTGGTTTCTCTTTCTTAAAAAGCCTTAATACTGAATTTGAATTTCTACAAGATCATGTGTAGTCTAACATTGTACATCTACGTGCATATACGCGAAAGCATCAACGAATAGACGACAGTAGTGTTTAGGTGGTGTCAATACACCTTGCGATTCTAAAAATGTTGATTATTGAACATCACTTTATCACCGTTTTGAAATGCTATAGTTGTGCAATTTCCGAATATTTTTAAGATTAAAAATGTAAAATGTGTTAATTCTCCGATAGGTTTTGAATTCATCAATGAAGTTGAAAAAAGTAGAATTTTGCAGTTTATATTAAAAATACACATGTAAAAAGATTTCTGATTAAAAATCGTTATTCAATTATATATTTTTTTTAGATATTTCTTCAAAATAACAATTTTTCAAAATGTATTTTAACTAGAGCAGTAATTATACTGAGACTAATTTCAATGTTTCGTTTTACTTTTTAAAATTTTCAGAGCTTTAAAAAGGTTTCACCCCCTCCTTCTTTGTAACCCTAACGGGAATTCGCCCTGGACGTACTCGGGGTCTCTAGGCGGCCCAAATTCCCCAGCCTTTGAAAATATCCCGCAAGTGTTCATGTATACTTCATACTACCAAATTTTCCCTCAGCCCCTCCCGACCCTTTTGAACAATTTCTGGATCCGCGACAGTCGCCATAGGCGAAGCGCCATACTGCAGGGTCAGAAAAAACAAATGCAGGAAGTCATTCGCGATCTAAATATAAACCAACGAGTCAACAGATTGTGTCTTAATAGTTTTACCTTAAAATCAACAAGGAACTATACAAAAAACACAATCTAATTATGGTAACTACATACATTTACCAAGAAATTATAGTTCGATCTATTCGTGTCTGAACCTTTTAAAAAAAATTTGCATTTAAAATCCGCGAGATATCTGCACAGATTTACGAAATCAATATGCTGTGTAACGTACCTCTGTCCCTTCAGCAAAAATAACCAGAAATCACCCACTTCATGTACCTCATATATTTCACAAGCCAAAAACAGACCAATTAGAAAGGTGAACAGAGTTCTTTAGAGTTCAGCCTTTACCATATTTAGAAGTCACGTGACAATGTGCCAGTATAGTCAATGAGTAGTTTTGACAATAGTGTTTACATCATAGCTATGAGTATTTTTATTCAAACCCCTATGATTGGGTTTGGAACACACAATATCCAAATAAAGTTTACCTTTATGAAAAAGATATAAAATGTCCTAAACGTACTAAACAAAAACAAAATCTTCCCTATATAGGTATAGTGCATTTACTCAATCAATATCCAACCAACCGTGCGCTCTATGGAATGGACCAAACCAACCGTGCGCTCTGTGGAATGGACCATTTTGTAGATGTTATTCTTCATATTGACAGATACACATGTATGTGGTCCTCGGACAAAAATCGTAATCATGGTTGTTTTTAACAAGGCACAGTTTCATAAAAGGTTTTTTTTTATCATAAAATTCCGATTCAGTTTTTACAACTTAGTCGCAAAAGAGGTAAATAAAAGGTTATAATTGTTTGTTAGGTATCAAGGAAAATGAGATTATGTCGAAAAACAGACCTACAAAAACTTAAGTGTATTGTGGATCACTTCCGGGTATTTCGAATCAGTATATATACGTAGCTAAACTAAAAAAAAACCCCACATTAAAACAATAATATTATTAACGAATTAGTTCATGTCATCTTTATAAAGTCTTAAAAATAAAAATAAATTATTCTTTGCCTTTAGCTCACTATTACCCCTAGATGGTATATGTAAGAGGGATGTAAAAATTAGACCCAATTAAAAAAAGCGATAAAAAAACTAGTAAGACAACACGATTAATATCTTGTGATGGTATTCATTTTTTTAAGACTCTTTATTACAAAAAAACTGTCTTTATATCATGTTTTACAGCAGGCATGTTCACGAAGCTATCTTAGGACTATATTGCGTCCTAAGTACGTCTTAGGATACGTCTTAGTCTTAAGTCTGTTTCTCAAAGCTCTCCTAAAATTTAGGAACCGCCATAACTTTGTCTTAATTTTAGGACATCACCTACCTTGTCCTAAGACCATCCTAGTTGTAAATTCACGTTTTATGGGATCTTGGGACTGTTGTGATGCCTTTTCTCTAGACCGGTAAAAAAAGGCAATCTTTTCTACATTTCCAGCATTTCCGACAAACCTCAATTTCCTAATCCGGCTAGGGGTGGGGACATACTCATTTATTCTATTACAATATCAACTTTATCAACTTTATTGTCATGTACGTTTAGTTTAACATATATGTAGAGGGACCCCGAACTCTCCACCTTTTCTATTGCTATGTGCGTGCCTGGAAGCTGACGAATTAAATGAAAATCAAGTTATTTTTTCTTTACAAATACTGCCTTGTCTCTGCTTGGCGATAGATGAAAAGTCTTCACTTATTTTTAATAACTGCACTACGTTCATATAAGATACGTTCATTTCTTTTATCATTGGCCAAGAATTATTCAAGCCCTTGTCTTAAGAGTAAATCTACATTGTACATCAGTTTGTATAAGCTTTGCATTATCATTCTTAATTTTAATATATCACTTCATTCTGAAAAATAATCTAAAGAAAATTCGTAATGTTGATAAACTGTATTTATATATTTTTGAGATAGCATACAACTCATTTCTTATTAAACCTTCACATGTATTTTATATATTGCAGATTATATGGAAATTAGCAGTCTTTGTAACCTTAAAATCTACGAAAATGCGCTTGCTTATGAATGAAAAGAGTATCAAATGTTTATGTCTTTTTAAAATTGCACATTTGTTGCTTAAATTGTTTTTGGCTTGTAAGTAAAAAGCTTTCCCGATACAGATTATATTTACACAAAAAGGGGTTATTTGGAATTATGGGGGGGGGGGGTTGAAGTAAATTGTTCTGGACACTAATATATATCTACGTAAATGTATTTATTCGTAAATGTACATTGTATACAGATTGAAATTACTGGTTTTAGGACTATCGTGTCGATGTGCATGTATAATTTTCCCTGTCGAAATGTTTAATGATTTATCCCTGTACAGGTCTCTGAAATTCTATCTGCATGAATTGATGGGAAAATATAAATGATTTTAGTAGGTTTGGATATTCTAACTTAGGATGTTCCTAAGATACCTTCGTGCTACCCCTTCAGATGTGTCCTAAGCTGATCTTAGGATGTTCCTAACTTTTATCCTAAGTTATATCTTAGGAACACACTTAAGTCATTCTTAGGAAAGTTTCGTGAGCATGACTCGATCTTCGGCCTTAACATTATCAGATTATCGGTTATGTGCGTTACTGACTAATCTATACTCGTTAATCCTTTCCAAAAATTTAAATTGTTGAAATTAGACGCGGGTTTACAATCATTAATTTGATACCCCCAATAGTAAATGTTATATACTGTAAACGTACTACATTTGGCTGTATATTCTATTTTGCGCTTTTGGCGGAATGAGACTTCCGCTAAATCAAGTACATCGCTAAATGCCATGCATATATGTATAAGGAATAGTCACATTCAGAAATACGCTAATTCAAATCCACGCCAACTTCTTCATAAACTAATTTCCGCCAAATATCGTACACGCCAAATATAATACGTTTACAGTATTTTGTTTGGAAACCTTTAAAAAAAGACGACACGCAGAGAGAGAGAGAGAGAGAGAGAGAGAGAGAGAGAGAGAGAGAGAGAGAGAGAGAGAGAGAGAGAGAGAGAGAGAATGAGAATCATTACAGTAGCGCTATTCTAGTTTTAGACAACATCAGTTCCTGCGACCTCCATGCATTTTCAGAGCCTTTTTTTTTTTACAAGACATTGGAAGTAGGAAGTAGATATCTATATCTAGGAAGTAGCTATCTATATCTAGGAAGTAGCTATCTATAATTTGTATCAAAACAAGTTAAAAATGAGTAGCCAACAATGAAATAGACATACCTACGTCACATTGTTGTTTGACACAACAACCCAAAGTCCAAGCAATTGTTAGATGGGCATGGTCACGATTTGGGGAAAATTTAATTTTTGTTTTTATTGTTTGCAATGCTTTATCAGTGCATTCCTGATGATCCACCCAAAGAAATTGGGCGCACACGATTATAAGTTTGCAGGAATCATCGACACGAATCAATAGTGATTTAAATGTCTATAACCTCGAAAGGCTATGTACAGATTTGAACAAAAATTAATTACTCAAACTATATCATGTTGAGAGTTGAAGTACATGTCTATTTCGGCTATTAAAAAAACCTCACAAGCTTTCTAAAAATGACAATGAGAGGGTAAACCGATAACTAGTTATATTGGAAATGTTAATGCATACATATTTTAATTCATTTATATCGTACATGTATATCTTAATAAACTTCATACGTTCATACGGCAGAAATCAATAACGGCAAATTAAAATATACCGTTATTCTATAATTCAACATAATGTTATATCAACATACATTTAAAAACAAAAAAAGTTAAAAAAATAAAATGAAAAAGGAGTAACCGGTAGGATTTGAACCCCAAACACCGCATGTATGTATTCACTAATCCAGGACGAAGCCATGCGTGACTTCACAATATGCGGTAAAAAGTAGTGTTTGAAACAACATTGTCATATCCATGGACTTTGTTTTTTATCCTCCCAAAAATATTTTGAAATAGTACATAATTAGTCATCTCTGGGTCATCTCTCCATCTTTTTTTAAAAAGCGACATCTTGAATGTTGAAATATGTCATCTTTGCACGTTTCAAATTTGTGGAGAGAAGACCCAGAGACAATAAAATCATTTAAAAACAGCTGTAAATAAGTATGATTTTGCATGAATTGCATCGTGTTGCCATATTTAGACCCATATTATGATAAAACCTTTTGCATTACAAACATTTTTCTACCCATTCCACGTCCAGCAGAAACCAAATAACGGTTATAATTCGGAAAATGTGCAAAATTAATTGATGAAATTTCCACTCTCCTTGTGCGCCCAGATTCCTGCCGAATCTACATCTTAAGCGCCCACTTTCTTTGAGTGTCAGTCGAAGAGTTATAAGCAAGATACAGAGATTTCTATGTAAACAAGGCTCGTGCCATGGTTTTTACATTGGTATAAGCTGATTTTCTATCTGCTAATTTGTACAGTTTATACAATATAGTATAAAATGATAAAATATCATACAATACATCACAACATATGATATGATATAGTATGATATTGTATTGTATGATATTGTATCATATAGAACTGTAATATCTAAGATATAATCACCAGAGGGCACCTGCTCTAAAAACTTTAACCAGCTCTCAAACCTTTACCTCCACCAGCATCGGAAATCTATGGCTCCGATTTAGTATTCAAGCCTGTCAGGTGCATCAGTATCATATGACGCACAATCAATGCACGTTTGCTGAAGTTAGGACCAGTCATACCTAAGATATAATTATCAGAGGTCACCTGTTCTCAAATCTTAACTAGCTCTAAAAACCTTAACCTCATCCAGGATCCGAAATTCAAGCCTGTCAGGTGCATCAGTATCATAGGACGAAGAAGAAATGGCGATTAAAGGGCACCTGCTCCAAAAACCTTAACCTCTCCAGCATCTGAAATTCATGGCCCAGATTCAGTATCCAAGTCTTTCAAGTTAATTAATAGGTAGGTCCATATGCATCATCCATGCAAGTTTGGTGAAGATAGTACAAGTAATAACTTAGATACAGGACCTGCAACAACAACTTTAACCAGGTCCGGACGCCGGCGTCGACGCCGGGGATGTAGCATAAGCTCCACCTGACTTCGTCTCGGTGAGCTAAAAACAACTAATAACTAAATTCAGTTTCAATATATATATATTTATATCATTGAATGCTGTATGAAGCAAGAACATCACAGACACTAATCATTACAAATTGATTTATTAAGTTCTGTAACATCTTGGCGAGATCACACAATTCGTATTGTGTCCAATAGTCGAATGCCGGGTCCAACAGAAGATTCTGAGATAGAGTAACATTGTTAATACTTCAGTTAGGCAGGGGAACGGCTGAAAAAGAAACAAAGCCATCAACAAACTAAAAGAAATCTAAACGAATGTAAGAATTTATACCAGTTCTTTGCATTGACGAATCAAATTATCAAGAAATATTTTCTCATTTTTATTTAGACCTTCTTTTAAATGAGTATAAATAGCACAACCTTTTTAAATGTTTGACAGCATGAAGTATGCATAAGATAATATAAAAAATACAAAGCTAGATATAGGAGTTTGGTGTCTTAAACTCGAACTTACCACATTCACCCTCTGCTAGTTGCACGTTATCAATAGCTACGTCGCTCTGGAAATCAGATCCTCGGGTGGCTGTAAACTGCAACTAAAAATTCAAAGAACTCTTATTTGAAAATGAATATTTGTTGAATGCGTCGGAATTACACTTTAAAACATATATGCAGGGGCTGCTTTTAGGACGATAAATATATTATGCTCTTTTACCTTTGCCAACATTGAAAACTTACGTTAGTAAAGATTATATAATAGCTTTTAATCATATCATGAAACTCAAATAGTCCAATCCACATTTACAAAAGTTTTTTTTTCCCTAAAAGGAAAAACCCAACTTTCCCCTTCTTTATGCTCTTTATGCAACAACACAATTCGGCGTCCTATGATGACATCTCTTTGATTTTAATTTAGTCCCTCGATGTGTGCACGTGGGTTGTCCGGAAACCGATTTTTTAATGTCAAATGACAAAGTTAAAAACCTCTAATTTACAAAGGCTATTGTGGTTTGCCTATATATGGCGGCAAAGGGACATTACGTTTGTAAGATGTGGATTAGTCTATATAACATAAATCAAGACAAGAGACTCAAAGGCTTTGACGCTTACCTGAGTACAAGAACCCTTGGATAAACATCCAAGGGAGTCTTATGTTTGCATTTTAAGCATTTATTTTGCGTGTCTTATTAATAAAAGGGAGTTAGAGAAGGCAAAAGAAGGTCAAGAGTAGGAGAAATCTCGGATTATTTTTTAATAAAAAGAGAGCTGCAGACCTTTAATGCTCATTTTTAAAAATAGTTATTCACAGTTTCATTTATAATGCACACAATATGCAAACAGGTTATTCCTACAAATATATAATGCATCGGAAATTGAGTAGATTTCTTAAATCGAACACAAATTTATTTTAATATGACAAAGTGACAATTTACTTCCAGATGAAGTGCCTCAAGTGACCTAAAATACATTTTCACTATAAATGAATTTCAGATTTTATAAAGAAAACAGTTGTACTGTCCGGGCATTGTTTAACATATTGTTACATTTTCATTTACCATTGGAACAGTTCCACCGCCCAGACATTGTTTACATATATTGTTACATTATCACTTACCATTGGAACAGCTGTACTGTCCAGGAATTGTTTAACACAGTTTCATTCTCACTTACCTTTGGAACAGTTGTACTGTCTACACATTGTTTGACATATTGTTACATTCTCACTTACCGTTGGAACAGCTGTACCGTCCATGCATTGTTTAACACACTGTTACATTCGTCTCACTTACCTTCGGAACAGTTGTACTGTCCACACATTGTTAAACACATTCTCACTTACAATTAGAACAGCTGTACCGTCCAGGCATTGTTTAACACAGTTCCATTCTCACTTACCATTCGAAAAGTTGTACGGTCCACACATTGTTAAACACATTGTTACATTCTCACTTACCATTGGAACAGTTGTACTGTCCAGGCATCGTTAAACACATTGTTACATTATTACTTACCTTTGGAACAGCTGTACTGTCCAGGCATCGTTTAACATATTGTTACATTATCACTTACCATTGGAACTGTTGTACTGTCCCCATATTGTTAAACACATTGTTACATTCTCACTTACTATTGGGACAGCTGTACTATCCAGGCATCGTTTAACATATTGTTACATTATCACTTACCATTGGAACAGCTGTACTGTCCAGGCATTGTTTAACACAGTTCCATTCTCACTTACCATTGGAACAGCTGTACTGTGCAGGCCATTCAAATTCAACTCAGCTTTTTTCCACGTGTTTCCTTTGTCACCAAACTCGTAAAAAACAGTCTTGGTTTGGAAAAGAACTTCCAGCGAGCCCATGGTTTTTCCAAACATATGATATTCAAATGACAGGCACATTTTTCCATCTAAAATTACATTCAAAATTCTTGTTTACTGTCTTTAAGATATTACTGAGACAAAATTACCTCTAGTTTCTCAAATTGATACAATTTTAAAGATTGGCAAAAATTCACTTTCAAATCCATGCAGCATTTTAACATCACAATACGATAGAAATATATATTTTTAGAGACAATAGTTTTAACAGGTTGGGTATGGGAAGGGAAAGTTAGTGAATGATCAGCGAGATGTATATTGAAATACAATAAAGACCTGGGACAATGTCGAACCAGGTCATCAATGATAATTGATGGTCCTTCTCTGAAATCGTACAAGTTAGTTCTGGAGCCCTTTTAACTAAAAAGCGTAACTTAAGATAAGGCTCGGGACGTTAGCCAATATTTAGTTCGGCGTAAGTCGTGTTTCACTAAGAGGCGTACGCCTGGCCGTGAATACTAGTATCGGACTGGGTTAAGGCCAGACTTACGTACTTGACAACGTTCTAATGCACATGCGCATACAAATGATAGATAGATAGATAGATAGATAGATAGATAGATAGATAAAAACTTGTTATTTCATTGTGATTGTTGTGATTGGGTAAAAGAGAGAGAGAGAGAAAGAGAGAGAGAAACGCAAATTGATTTGGTTTGATAGGTTACAGGTACATTGGTTACATTTATGTTCGAAACATTAATCCTGTTTTGTGACAAAATCACACAACAGAACTTGCTGAAATGTTTTATTAGAACGATATTTGTTTCACTATTGCCAATAGGATATGTTGAAAAGTTGTTGATTAACTGAACTGGGGTTTTTTTCGGGAGGGCGGTGTCATCGATAATAAGGGTGATGATTTTGCATTAGACATCCTATCAATTTTCTTTATGATCATGCGTTAATAATGGTTCGAATATAAAACTTTTTAAAAGAAGATGAGAGGATATGGCGTGTAAAATGCCTATACACGGACGGATAAGAAACCGAAAAATTGAAATATCAATAAATCTGATATTTTTTAAAAATTATTCAAAACAATAAATTTTTAACATATTATCGATTTTTAACCTATATATTTAATACTTGAAATATGTTGACTCAAACAGGCGTATATGAACCAAAATCTTTAAATATTGTCAATTTTGAGAATTTCAAGGCATTTTCTTTTATAGAGTGGGTCTGTGCTACATATTTTTCTCACAGTCTAATTAAGGTCTAATAGCAAATCGTTCATAATTATTAACATATCCGTGGGTTTTTTTTATATTTACAATAATGCAATCGTCAAGCGACAAGCGCGTGCGATCATTGTAACGTCATGAAAAAGTTCACACAGATTGAACGTTTTCGCTATTCCATAGGTTCATATAGGGAAACGTATATTTAAGTCGGTATGGGACATCTGTCGATATTAATGTGGATTAAGGTACATTATAATTTAAATACTTTCACTGGTTGAGAATTTTCAATTTTTACAATATTTAGGTAAATAATAAGTTTTTTTTTTATATTGGTAAAGGTTTTTAAAACCCAAGCGGGATTCGAAGATTCGAAGCATATCCTCAAACCCACTGCGCTACGCTGTTAGTGTTCTATTACGGGAAAGGAACTGTTTATAAAATTGCATACGATTTTATTGTTTATTTCGATAAACAGTACGTCACAATATGGAAGTGTCCCATACCACCTTAAGAAATAAACAGCAAGTTAAAAAGTTCACCGGGATATGAACTTGGTTGTTCACGTGCTCAAATCCTGACAGGTGATCATGAGATACATCAATAACTAAAGTTATTATAAACTCTTTAAGCAATGGTCTATCATAGGCCATATTTGAATTTTTCGACACATGCACCTTAGACGGGTGCAAAAATGCCCCCTTGGCGCTGGCATAAATATATGGCACAGGTTTCATAGTTCAGATCAATGTATCTAGAAAATATTGGAGCCCATCAACATTCAGCAAAAAAAAAAAAACACCTAAAGGTATATAAATATGTACTCAATGCAATATTTGTTATAGTCGGCGATAGTAAGGGTAAAAAAATATATATTTGATTTGGCACAAACAATTGTTTTATCAATAATATGCTTTGTCATTGTGCTTTTTTGTTTATTTTCTTCATATAAACTTCGCTGATAAACAATGGAAATAAATAGAAGTCCAAGGTTTTAGCAAAATATTCTACAACCTGGTGATTAGAAGGGAGCGATTTAAAATAGGATTTATTTTGTACAATATATGCCACTCACTAGGTCTAATATACAGTTTAAACTGCATTATTAATAGAAAATTGAAATAAAATCATATCCTACAATTTTAATGTGAATATGCTTCATTCCTATATATATTGTATAAAAAACTTTCATATATTCTAATCTTTGTTGCATTGAGTATTTTATTCTATACGTTTAACGTAGCTTAGAAATACGTTAATAGTGCTTGGTCATTGACAGTAAAATATCTGGTTTCAAAACCATGCTAGTTAATAGATCTGATGTATGTGAGCAAAGACTTTGAATATTGTTGATTGAAAAATGTTCCAAAGTTATGTATCAACTCGATATAGTAAAAATATTGTTTCCAAGGCCGTTCAAAAATGGAACACTAAACATTACATTTTTAAAAACTGACATTGTTGGGCTGTTGCATCATCTTTGATTTAAATAAAAGGTTTAATAAATTATAGCAATCAAATCCTGTGAGATGATGAAATTTAACAAAATCTGGGAAAATTGGAAAAACATATTTGATATATAATTTTAAACATGGTAAACAATTGATGAAAAATTGACAATAACAAACCGTCAACCATCTCAAAAATCTATTAAACGAAATACAAATTCAAAGCAGAGCAACACGGACCTCCAAAAAGATAGAAGTAGGATCAGGTGCCTAGGAGGAGTGAGCATCCTCTACCGACCATCTATCTATTTGTATTTTTTCTTTTTGTTTGCTTTGAAGAAAATGTAGTATAAAAGGGTGAGAAAAATTACGAAAGGATGTGAAAATGCTTTAAAAATACCTTTTTTAATTGTAAAATGATTGTGAAAATGGAAAAAATATTTTGCTTCGAAGTCTTTGATACACGCGTAACATACCTGCTGGAACTGGAACTAATCTTTCTAATGTAGCTTTAACACCTGGCCGTTTAAAGGAAGCTTCAATGAAAGCATAATTGCGCCCTTCAGCTGCCATTGAGGGACCTGTACCTTGTGACATTGTTTGGCCCTATTTGTTGAAGAGAGGACGTCATTGTTAATAACTTTTAAAAAATTCAAAATTATGACATTAACTTAACATTACTAAAACATGAAATAAATATTCAATGTGCTGGCCGATAGTTATAGGAAGTCTTTTTGACCAATCTGATTATAATCAGATCCTCGATCCGCTCCTTGTTTTTCTATTGTCGCTACAAGATGCAGATCTTCCACCTACTGCCAGTCACGCATAAAATCCTCCTTATTAAATAACTCGTGCTATATCATTTTGCTCCTTTACATTAATCGTTAACCTAATATCACCATCACAAAATGTTCTTCATTCAGTCATTCATTCCTACATCAAAGTACTAACGAATTAACAAATTAATTTTAAATATCATGAAACCAACAAGAGGCCAATGGGACACATCGCTCTCACCTGAACAACAGTTCATTGTATCATTTTATTTTAGTTTTTAAACATTTTCCCTATATATTTCAAAGTTAAACATTGAACCCCTTCCATCTTGGGGCCCTTTAGTATTAATCTAAGGTCACAATTTAAACAATGTAGAATCTAACCTTTCTAAGAATGCTAGTATAGTAATTGTAGCATTGTTGTTCTTAAGAATAAGATTTTAAAACCTTTTCTATATATTTCTGTGTAAAACTTTAAGCCCATCTTGGGGCTTCATGTATTAGACCGGGGGACAAGATTTCAACAATCTTAAATCTACATTATTTGAGGATGCTTGCATAATAATATCACAAATTGTAGAATTGTAGTTCTTGAGCATAATTATCTTAAACATTATTTCTATATATTTCTATGTAAAACTGTACCCCTCTTGTGGGCCCCAGTATTAGTGTAAGGGTCACGATTTAAACAATTATAATCTATATTATTTGAGGATGCTTGCATAGTAATTTCACAAATTGTAGCATTGTAGTTCTTGAGAAGAAGAGTTTTAAACATTTTCCCTATATATTTCTTTGTCAAAATTTATACCCCTCTTAGGGCCCCCAGTATAAGTCCAGGGGTCACGGTTTTAACAATTTATAATTTACATTGTAGGAGGATGATTGCATAGTAATAGTAAGCTCACATATTGTAGCATTGTAGTTCTTGGGAAGAAGATTTTTAAATATGTTCCCTATATATTTTTGTTAATTTTGAACCCCTATTGGGGCCCCAACATTTGTCCGGGTATCACAAATTTAACAATATAGAATCTTCACTACATATACAAGCTTTGGTGTTAATTTTGGCGTTTATGATGCGGTGATTCTTGAGAACATTTTTAAAGACTTGCACCTTATGTTCATTGTTTCGCAATTATCTCTCTCTTTTAAAAAGTGGTGTGTTCTTTATTTTAACAATACAGCATCCCCTTCCCATAAAAATGCTTTGTACCAAGTTTGGTTAAATTTGGCCGGATGGTTCTAGAGAAGACGTCAAAATGTGAACAGTTGACAGACGGACGGACAGACGACGGACAACGGGTCATCAGAAAAGCGTACTTGAACCTTTAGTTCAGGAGAGCTAAAAACCAAAAGTCCACCAAGGTAGACTATATGTTCAACATAATCTATAACAATTTGGCATGATAAAGCTTCTTGTTTGTTTTGAATTAATATCAGGCTTTTTTAACATAATAATTGCTAATAGAGTTTTATCAATAAATGTCGTTTCGTTTATATTAGACATACGAAGACAGTTTTATTTTGACTAACATAGTCTGTCCCAGGCTATCGTTTCCATCATTTGTTATTGATTTTCTTTATAAATAAAGATACCTGCCATCGGTTTTTTGAAATGAATATACGCCTAACATTTCAAGACTTCTTCTTTCACAAGTCTACGTTTTTACGGGGAATTATAATTGGGAAATCTAAACATTTACGAAACTCCTCGGACATTTTTTCAACATTATCATCCAGGTATCTTTGATGTCCTTTGCAATGCAAAATCCCCGTAGAATTTTTATTTATTGTGTATTGAAACCTGAAGCGATACAGTTGCGTTTTAAAACAGAAAATATTGAATTTTATCATTCTAGTGGATATTTAATGCTCGGGCACAAAGGTATTTAAGATTATCGCAATTGTAAGCAAAAAGAAGTGAAGGCAGAAACTTGGGACAGATTATAGCATTTTATGGCTCTTACGTGATAAACATGCCAATCAAAGTCGTCGAATTTTTTATCGTCCTTCAGGAAACAATCAGTTCCATCTTCAAAAGTACATCTTAGTGGAAAACTTGAGAGGGGAACTTCAAAGAAAATTAACTGCATAACAAAGGTTAGAAAGTTTCTAAGGCAAAACGATGAAATATTAGCTTTTACATGTATCATACTAGTAGTTCAATATATAAATGCTACAAAAAACGACCAGTATGAAAAAAAGCGTAACATAGAATTGTCATATGACATAATGTTACTATAGATATGCATTACATGAAATAAATGTTATGATTTACTCTTTGACAATAGTACGATAATGTTTTTCAGAGTAAAGACTATTTCAAATAATGTTTGTCAAAATATACATTAACATAATTTTAATCTTTAGACCTTTTTTCAAATGAGTATAAATAGCACAACCTTTTTAAATGTTTGACAGCATGAAATATGCATATGATAAGATAAAAAATGCAAAGCTAGTTATAGGAGTTTGGTGTCTAAAGCTCAAACTTACCACATTCAAACTCTGCTAGTTGCACGTTATCAATAGCTACGTCGCTCTGGAAATCAGATCCTCGGGTGGCTGTAAACTGCAACTAAAAATTCAAAGAACTCTTATTTGAAAATGAATATTTGTTTAATGCATCGGAATTACACTTTGGAACGTATATGCAGGGGCTGCTTTTTGAACGATAAATATATTATGCTCTTTTACCTTTGCCAACATTGAAAACTTGCGTTAGTAAAGATTATATAATAGCTTTTAATCATATCATGAAACTCAAATAGTCCAATCCACATTTTAAGCATTTATTTTTCGTGTCTTACTCATAAAAGGGGTTAGAGAATGCAAAAGAAGGTCAAGAGTAGTAGAAATCTCGGAGTATTTTTTTATAAAAAGAGAGCTGCAGACTTTTAATGCTCATTTTTTAAAAAAAATTATTCACAGTTTCATTTACAATGCACACAATATGCAAACAGGTTATTGCTACAAATATATAATGCATCGGAAATTGGGTAGATTTCTTAAATCGAACACAAATTTATTTTATTATGACAAAGTGACAATTTACTTCAAGATGAAGTGCCTCAAGTGACCTAAAAATACATTTTCACTATTAATAAATTTTAGATTTTATAAAGAAAACAATTGTACTATCCGGGCATTGTTTAACATATTGTTACATTCTCATTAACCATTGGAACAGCTGTACCGTCCAGGCATTGTTTAACACAGTTCCATTCTCACTTACAATTGGAACATTTGTACTGTCCGGGCATTTTTTAACACAGTTCTATTCTCACTTACCATTGGAACTGTTGTACTGTCCACACATTGTTTGACATATTGTTACATTCTCACTAACAATTGGAACAGCTGTACCGTCCAGGCATTGTTTAACACAGTTCCATTCTCACTTACAATTGGAACAGCTGTACTGTCCAGGCATCGTTTAACACAGTTCCATTCTCACTAACAATTGGAACAGCTATATCGTCTAGGCATTGTTTAACACACTTCCATTCTCACTTACAATTGGAACAGTTGTACTGTCTGGGCATTGTTTTACATATTGTTACAGTCTCACTTACAATTGCAACAGCTGTACCGTCCAGGCATTGTTTAACACACCTCCATTCTCACTTACCATTGGAACAGCTGTACTGTCCATGTATTTTTTAACACAGTTCTATTCTCACTTACCATTGGAACTGTTGTACTGTCCACATATTGTTAAACACATTGTTACATTCTCACTTACTATTGGGACAGCTGTACTGTCCAGGCATCGTTTAACACATTGTTACATTATCACTTACCATTAGAACAGCTGTACTGTCCAGGCATTGTTTAAAACAGTTTCATTCTCACTTACCAATGGTACAGCTGTACTGTGCAGGCCATTCAAATTCAACTCAGCTTTTTTCCACGTGTTTCCTTTGTCACCAAACTCGTAAAAAACAGTCTTGGTTTGGAAAAGAACTTCCAGCGAGCCCATGGTTTTTCCAAACATATGATATTCAAATGACAGGCACATTTTTCCATCTAAAATTACATTCAAAATTCTTGTTTACTGTCTTTAAGATATTTTTGAGACAAAATAACCATAAGTTTCCCAATTTGATACAATTTTAAAGATTGGCAAAAATCAATTTCAAATCCATGTTATATTATAACATCACAATACGATAGAAATATATATTTTTAGAAATAATAGTTTTAACAGGTTGGGAAGGGAAAGTTAGTGAATGATCAGCGAGATGTATATTCAAATACAATAAAGACCTGGGACAATGTCGAACCAGGTCATCAATGATGAAGGATGGCCCTTCTCTGAAATCGTACAAGTTAGTTCTGGAGCCCTTTTAACTAAAAAGCGTAACTTACGATAAAACTTAAGATAAGGCTCGGGACGTTAGCCAATATTTAGTTCGGCGTAAGTCGTGTTTCACTAAGAGGCGTTCGCCTGGCCGTGAATACTAGTATCGGACTGGGTTAAGGCCAGACTTACGTACTTGACAACGTTCTAATGCACATGCGCATACAAATGATAGATAGATAGATAGATAGATAGATAGATAGATAGATAGATAGATAGATAGATAGATAGATAGATAGATAGATAGATAGATAGATAAAAACCTGTTATTTTATTGTGATTGTTGTGATTGGGTAAAAAAGAGAGAGAGAGAAAGAGAGAAAAACGCAAATTGATTTGGTTTGATAGGTTACAGGCACATTGGTTACATTTATGTTCGAAACATTGTAGTTAAAACATTAATCCTGTTTTGTGACAAAATCACACAACAGAACTTGTTGAAATGTTTTATTAGAACGATATATGTTTCACTATAGCCAATAGGATATGTTGAAAAAATGTTGATTAACTGAACTGGGTTTTTTTCGGGAGGGGGTGGGTTGTCATCGATAATAAGGGTGATTTTACCATACATTAGACATCCTTTGAATTTTCTTTATGATCATGCGTCAATAATGGTTCGAATATAAAACTTTTTAAAAGAAGATGAGTGGATATGGCGTGTAAAATGACTATACACGGACGGATAAGAAACCGAAAAATTGAAATATCAATAAATCTGATATTTTTAAAAATTATTCAAATCAATAAATTTTTAACATATTATCGATTTTTAACCTTTATGTTTAATACTTGGAATTTGTTGACTCAAACAGGCGTATACGAACCAAAATCTTTAAATATTGTCATTTTTTAGAATTTCAAAGCATTTTCTTTTATAGAGTGGGTCTGTGCTACATATTTTTCTCAGTCTAATTAAGGTCTAATAGCAAATCGTTCATAATTATTAACATATCAGTGGGGTTTTTTTTATATTTACAATTATGCAATCGTCAAGTGACAGTCTAATAAGGTCTAATGGCAAATAGTTCATAATTATTAACATATCAGTGGGGCATTTTATATTTACAATTATGCAATCGTCAAGCGACAAGCGCGTGCGATCATTGTAACGTCATGAAAAAGTTCACACAGATTGAACGTTTTCGCTATTCCATAGGTTCATATAGGGAAACGTATATTTAAGTCGGTATGGGACATCTGTCGATATTAATGTGAATTAAGGTACATTATAATTTAAATACTTTCACCGGTTAAGAATTTTCAATTTTTACAATATTTAGGTAAATAATAAGGTTTTTTTTTAAATTGGTAAAGGTTTTTAAAACCCAAGCGGGATTCGAAGATTCGAAGCATATCCTCAAACCCACTGCGCTACGCTGTTAGTGTTCTATTACGGGAAAGGAACTGTTTATAAAATTACATACGATTTTATTGTTTATTTCGATAAACAGTACGTCACAATATGGAAGTGTCCCATACCACCTTAAGAAATAAACAGCAAGTTAAAAAGTTCACCGGGATATGAACTTGGTTGTTCACGTGCTCAAATCCTGACAGGTGATCATGAGATACATCAATAACTAAAGTTATTATAAACTCTTTAAGCAATGGTCTATCATAAGCCATATTTGAATTTTTCGACACATGCACCTTAGACGGGTGCAAAAATGCCCCCTTGGCGCTGGCATAACTATCTGGCACAGGTTTCATAGTTCAGATCAATGTATCTAGAAAATATTGGAGCCCATCAACATTCAGCAAAAAAAAAAAAACACCTAAAGGTATATAAATATGTACTCAATGCAATATTTGTTATAGTCGGCGATAGTAAGGGTAAAAAAATATATATTTGATTTGGCACAAACAATTGTTTTATCAATAATATGCTTTGTCATTGTGCTTTTTTGTTTATTTTCTTCATATAAACTTCGCTGATAAACAATGGAAATAAATAGAAGTCCAAGGTTTTAGCAAAATATTCTACAACCTGGTGATTAGAAGGGAGCGATTTAAAATAGGATTTATTTTATTCAATATATGTCATTCACTAGGTCTAATATACAGTTTAAACTGCATTATTAATAGAAAATTGAAATAAAATCATATCCTACAATTTTAATGTGAATATGCTTCATTCTTATATATATTGTATAAAAAACTTTCATATACTCTAATCTTTGTTGCATTGAGTATTTTATTCTATACGTTTAACGTAGCTTAGAAATACGTTAATAGTGCTTGGTCATTGACAGTAAAATATCTGGTTTCAAAACCATGCTAGTTAATAGATCTGATGTGAGCAAAGACTTTGAATATTTATTGTTGATTGAAAAATGTTCCAAAGTTCTGTATCAACTCCATATAGTAAAAATATTGTTTCCAAGGCCATTCAAAAATGGAACTCTGAACATTACATTTTTAAAAACTGACATTGTTGGGCTGTTGCATCATCTTTGACTTAAATAAAAGGTTTAATAAATTATAGCAATCAAATCCTGTGAGATGATGAAATTTAACAAAATCTGGGAAAATTGGAAAAACATATTTGATATATAATTTTAAACATGGTAAACAATTGATGAAAAAATGACAATAACAAACCGTCAACCATCTCAAAAATCCATTAAACGAAATACAAATTCAAAGCAGAGCAACACGGACCTCCAAAAAGATAGAGGTAGGATCAGGTGCCTAGGAGGAGTGAGCATCCTCTACCGACCATCTATTTATTTGTATTTTTTTTTCTTTTTGTTTGCTTTGAAGAAAATGTAGTATAAAAGGGTGAGAAAAATTACAAAAGGATGTGAAAATGCTTTAAAAATACCTTTTTTAATTGTAAAATGATTGTGAAAATGGAAAAACATTTTGCTTCGAAGTCTTTGATACACGCGTAACATACCTGCTGGAACTGGAACTAATCTTTCTAATGTAGCTTTAACACCTGGCCGTTTAAAGGAAGCTTCAATGAAAGCATAATTGCGCCCTTCGGCTGCCATTGAGGGACCTGTACCTTGTGACATTGTTTGGCCCTATTTGTTGAAGAGAGGACATCATTGTTAATTACATTTAAAAAATTCAAAATGATGACATTAACTCAACGTTAGTAAACATGAAATAAATATTCAATGTGCTGGCCGATAGTTATAGGAAGTCTTTTTGTCCAATCTGATTATAATCAGATTTTCGATCCGCTCCTTGTTTTTCTATTGTCGCTATAAGATGCAGATCTTCGTGTATCGACAATAGAAAAACAAGAAGTGGATCGAGGATCTGATTTTCATCATCGTGTAGCGGCATTAGAGAAACAAGGAGTAGATCGAGGTTCTGATCTTAATCAGATTGTCTTTTTGTCTTGGTTACTTCCATCACCAGAGAAACCTACATCCAGTCACGCATAAGATCCTCCTTATAAAATAACTCATGTGCTATATCATTTTGCTCCTTTACATTAATCGTTAAACTAATATCACCAAAAACCTGAATTTTAAACAATTATCAACAAGCCCGTCTGTAATCACAAAATGTTCTTCATTCAGTCATTCATTCCTACATCAAAGTACAAACGAATTAACAAATTCATTTTAAATATCATGAAACCAACAAGAGGCCAAGGGGACACATCGCTAACCTGAACAACAGTTCATTGTATCATTTTATTTTAGTTTTTAAACATTTTTCCTATATATTTCAAAGTTAAACATTGAACCCCTTCCCTCTTGGAGCCCCTTAGTATTAATCTAAGGTCACAATTTAAACAATGTAAAATCTAACCTTTCTAAGAATGCTAGTAAAGTAATTGTAGCATTGTTGTTCTTAAGAATAAGATTGTTAAATCTTTTCTATATATTTCTATGTAAAACTTTAAGCCCATCTTGGGGCTTCATGTATTAGACCGGGGGACAAGATTTCAACAATCTTAAATCTACATTATTTGAGGATGCTTGCATAATAATATCACAAATTGTAGAATTGTAGTTCTTGAGCATAATTATCTTAAACATTATTTCTATATATTTTAATGTAAAACTGTACCCCTCTTGTGGGCCCCAGTATTAGTGCAAGAGTCACGATTTAAACAATTATAATCTATATTATTTGAGGATGCTTGCATAGTAATTTCACAAATTGTAGCATTGTAGTTCTTGAGAAGAAGAGTTTTAAACATTTTCCCTATATATTTCTTTGTCAAAATTTATACCCCTCTTAGGGGCTCCAGTATTAGTCCGGGGGTCACGGTTTCAACAATTTATAATTTACATTGTAGGAGGATGATTGCATAGTAATAGTAATCTCACATATTGTAGCATTGGAGTTCTTGGGAAGAAGATTTTTAAATATGTTCTCTATATATTTTTAAAAATTTTGAACCCCTATTGGGGCCCCAACATTTGTCCGGGTATCACAAATTTAACAATATAGAATCTTCACTACATATACAAGCTTTGGTGTAAATTTTGGCGTTTAAGGTGCAGTGTTTCTTGAGAACATTTTTAAAGACTTGCACCTTATGTTCATTGTTTCGCAATTATCTCTCTTTTAAAAAGTGTTGTGCCCTTTATTTTAACAATATAGCACCCTTTCCATAAAAATGCTTTGTACCAAGTTTGGTTAAATTTGGCCGGATGGTTCTAGAGAAGACGTCAAAATGTGAACAGTTGACAGACAGACGGACAGACGACGGACAACGGGTCATCAGGAAAGTTTACTTGAACCTTTAGTTCAGGAGAGCTAAAAACCAAAAGTCCACCAAGGTAGACCATATGTTTAACATAATCTATAACAATTTGGCATGATAAAGCTTCTTGTTTGTTTTGAATTAATATCAGGCTTTT
This sequence comes from Magallana ariakensis, assembly GCA_020458035.1. Classification (NCBI taxonomy): domain Eukaryota; kingdom Metazoa; phylum Mollusca; class Bivalvia; order Ostreida; family Ostreidae; genus Magallana; species Magallana ariakensis. The sequence goes on from CM035818.1 coordinate 54,697,638, forward strand.
TTAACATAATAATTGCTAATAGAGTTTTATCAATACAGACAGTTTTATTTTGACTACCATAGTCTGTCCCAGGCTACCGTTTCCATCATTTGTTGTGATTTTCTTTATAAATAAAGATACCTGCCATCGGTTTTTTTAAATGAATATACGTCAAACATTTCAAGACTTCTTCTTTCACAAGTCTACGTTTTTACGGGGAATTATAATTGGGAAATCTAAACATTTACGAAACTCCTCGGACATTTTTTCAACATTATCATCCAGGTATCTTTGATGTCCTTTGCAATGCAAAATCCCCGTAGAATTTTTATTTATTGTGTATTGAAACCTGAAGCGATACAGTTGCGTTTTAAAACAGAAAATATTGAATTTTATCATTCTAGTGGATATTTAATGCTCGGGCACAAAGGTATTTAAGATTATCGCAATTGTAAGCAAAAAGAAGTGAAGGCAGAAACTTGGGACAGATTATAGCATTTTATGGCTCTTACGTGATAATAATGCCAATCAAAGTCGTCGAATTTTTTATCGTCCTTCAGGAAACAATCAGTTCCATCTTCAAAAGTACATCTTAGTGGAAAACTTGAGAGGGAAACTTCAAAGAAAATTAACTGCATAACAAAGGTTAGAAAGTTTCTAAGGCAAGACGATGAAATTTTAGCTTTTACATGTATCATACTAGTAGTTCAATATATAAATGCTACAAAAACAAAAAACATCCAGTATGAAAAAAAGCGTAACATAGAATTGTCATATGACATAATGTTACTATAGATATGTATTACATGAGATAAATGTTATGATTTACTCTTTGACAATAGTACGATAATGTTTTTCAGAGTAAAGACTATTTCAAATAATGTTTGTCAAAATATACATTAACAAAATTTTTAATCTTTGTAATCGCTAATAAAATACATTATACACATTAAAAGTAGAAGAGCATAAAATCTGTAAAACTCCACGCACCTAAGATGTGTCGCACTACATGTACGTCACAATACGGATTTTACAATATTAGTTCGACTTTAACATAAAGTTTTAGATATCCAGTATTGATTTTACTCTACGTCGCTCTTGTAAACAATGACAATAGTAGACAATTAGATATAATTTAATCCCCAAAAATGGAGGATTCAATGTTCCTCGACACACACAAATTTTATTTGATGGATTCATAAAGAATCTTTTATAAAATAAGATTTCACAAAACAGAGACCAATATCTGCTTTCAATTATTTTTTATGATTTCTTTTCAGTAAAATAAGGAAAATTGTTTTGACTGCATAGTGAATAAGTTTTGAAGTTTGACAATTATAATTAAAGTTAGAGGATTTAGTAAAAATCACGAATTTTGACTCATAATTGATATAGATCTTATTTTGATAAATCAATAATAAATATGAATGAAAATTTATTCTTTTAATAAAAATACTATTATGATGGAGTTAAGACCCATTTCAACATTTGCAAATTCTGAGGATTTAGGCATAAAACGCCGTGTGGAATAATTTGGAAACATGCCCCTCTCGTGATTAAAGAATAAAACCATGTAATTGGCATGCATTGTTAAATTTGTAGAGTTAACAACGTATACAAGCCAAAAAACATAATTTAGCAATCAAAACATTCATTTTTATTGTTTAAGTGGGAATATATATATATGACTTTATCATAAAATTGCTCCTTGAAAAAATATATTTCCAGTGTCAAGGGCACTCCCAACATCATCATGAAGCAGATTAAGACAAACTCTGTGATTTGCCCGTTAATGCCACCCTCAACATTATGATGTAAATGTGGTCTGAATTAATCAATCATTTTACACTTATGCTGTTTACCCAAGCAAGGAGAATCCAAAAGTTCAATCGTGTCTATGGCGATGTCACTAAGGTGGCTCTTGCCACGAATAGCCTCAATCATAATCTGTCAAAATAAAGTCATATCTTCCATATATAAATTTCAAAGCTTAAATATGTGACAGGAAGCGTTCAAATAACTGTATATAAGTGGGTTAGATGGTTGTGGACATTTAAGACTATAAAAATGTGCTCATTATAATAATAGTGGGGAAATATTTAAACTTGAATATTAATATATCGGATATTTTCTTTAATAAATAATACAGTGCTTGTTTAAGAATATATATATATATATATATATATATATATATATATATATATATATATATATATATATATATATATTTTGTGTGTGTGTATTTTGAGCAGTCTTTTGGGTTGTGAGCCATCCTTCTTGGGGTTTTAAATAATGAACTCTTTAATTTTTCATTAAAGATTGTATCTATTCATACATTGTATAATAAAATACCTGGTCCAATCTTCTTTTTTTTGCTTTGAATACACAGAAAACGTACCACAAGATCGTTTGCAGGCTGAATATATACAGCAACAGGGGTCCAATTATCGTTTTGATTTCCGGAAATAGACCAGACTTTTTGTTCTGAATTACGGTCACCTGCGAAGACGTTCAGTGTTCCCATGTCAAGACCATTCATGTTGTAGAAGAATCGAAGACATGCCGGACCTGCTGAGAAAACCAGATTATCATAAATGCTAACCTATTTCACCAAAACCTAAGTTGTAAAACTACCACATTGTCAAATTTAGAGGGTGTTACAGAGGTCTGGGATTGTCATTTTAACAATCTAAATATCACAGGTAATATCTTTCCAAAAAGCTTGCCTTACTGAACAAAATTATTCCATATGAAGCATTTATCACTTTTTAATTTTCGCTGCTGTTCATAAATTCATAAACGGAACGTACAGATTTAAGAAGCAATTGAAGTTTTTTTCTTATCCAGTGCATATACATGTATACCATATAAAATTAAATTATTTCATACTAGACTTTGACCCGTGCGTGCACGGGTTGACATTGCATATGATATCGGACATTTACGAAATAGATATATATCGACTCACCGTATTGTCGACATTTACATAACCAAGCTTTAATCCAACAATAATGCTATTAATTTCACTTCATTCTGCTCATCGTCGGAAACCCACGGTCGGTCTCGCTTCTCTTACAGGTAAGAGAAGCGAGACCGACCGTGGGTTTCCGACGATGCATTCTGCTTAGTTAGAATAATCTAACTGTGTCTCGGGACAGGCCTTCACTACAGTTAAAATGCCTCCCATATACCCTTAATGTAGCAAAAAACTGCAGAATCGCTCCGAAACGACTTTGGAGAAAATTAATGAAGTTCAAGCATTGAAAATAACAGTCAAATTATTTATAACAAACAATTTGAGGCTGTAAATACCTTTCATCTAAAATTTTAATCCACATAAATGAATAATTCAACACTTTTTCACCAAAGGTTTTTACTCACTTCAAATTTACACACCATGTTGACATTCAGAACTCTCGGGATTTTTCATATTAAATGCACTGAGTTAGAATTATCTCCCGTATTTTCTTTGATGAACGAATACATAGCAAATTTTCAATGAAGATTTACACATGTTTGTATTATCGATTCTGAGTTTATCCATGCAAATGTGATATTGTTGAAACATAAATTAAAGAGCCTCCCATGATTTAGCGTGAATGTAATGCGGATGCGCACGATTGTAAAATCCAAAAAATCCAGATGATTTCCGGATTTTTAAAAGGAATTTTCGTTGATTATTAGTGAAGCTTGATTGAGAAAAAATAAAAACAAATTGGTAATCTTCAAGTACCAGTGATGTTTAAAATATATATAACGAAAGACAGTACTCTTCCGATTTTTCGGCATTAAAGCCCAAAAATTCGAGTCTATTATTTTAATATAGTAGTATAGATTTCAATTGTACGCTTGAAAGCGGAAGAGAAAACAATCAAAATTTAAATTGTATTTGGTATACTCGTTTCAAAAGCCTTTTTGCAATCTCCATCTATTTTAGCAAAGTAAAAAAAAGTTGTTTTTTTTAATTAAGCTGCATTTGTACACACCGTGTGTTCTGGTCGCAATTTGAACTCGTCCACAAATCGGTGCGTAAAAATTATGTCCTGCATTGTCTTTCACCCAAAGGATTAGATCTGCGATGCTTTGAATGAACTCATTCATGGATCCATTGGGAGTGGGTCAAATCAATTTTTGACATTTGTTTAGTAACAACGATATATATTATACTTCAGATCGAATATTTTAGAATGAATCTATCAAACGAATTAACATAGACACTAATATCAATTTTATTAAGACACGTAAATTATACCCTTTATAAATGAATGGAATCGCCCAATTGATCGACAAATCGGAGTACGCCCCGCTCTGGCGAATTAGTTCCTCCAGTAAATATAATTCCAGCTATATGAATATTCATTTTAATCTAAACTAATAATTTAGTGTTTAAAATGCTAATGCAACATAAATCATTACTTTCACGCTACCGAAATAGACAATAGGGATAACACCCCCACCCTTTCCACCGTTCAAGCATTGCTATCTATTTTGAAATCAGGGTGATTGTGCATGGTGAACCTCCTTTTTACTTGAAAAATTTTGCTCACTCTTGCTTATTATATCCCATATAGCATTTTCATTAATTGCGAATTTAAATGTTGACACATTAAACATGCATCGGGTTACCTTTTTTATGAAAAATATTTAACATTGCTAGCTCCCATTGCCTGCAACGTTTCAGAAAAGACAACTTTCAAACTTTAAATATGCCTGACGTCATGACGTGCATAAATTTCTGAACCCACGAGAGGAGTATTACAAGTCGGCCACGAGATTCATGTGTGCAATCGGGTGTAAGGAAATCGAAGGATTGATATACCTGTTGGACGGTGACTGTGTAAGCGAGAGTTCAGCTTTGACAAAGTGGTGCGACGTGTAATTTGTGCGCAAATGGTAACGTTTGCTGGATGCCTCATACAAACAACTGCGATAGGGGTCACAACAAATATGTTAACATACCGCTAAGAGAAAAGTGTGACGTTGCGGCAGAGCTGAGGATAGCGTTGTCTCCAGTAGTACGAGCCGAGGCCTCTATGTAAGCAAAGTATCCGTCCAGGGGTTTACTGGGACCTGTATTTCCGCTTGGAGTGGCCCACTGTTGAATACAAAACGCCTAATGTCATTCAGAACGACATTCAAAAGTCACAAAAGGTCAAAAATAATTTAAGGTGAAATGCTACACTATAATTTTATTTTTTAGATCGTTAGAGTATCGTTTCTAAAGCATGATTGTATTGTTCAAAGAAGAAATACGACTTTAATTATTTTATACAGATTAATTTGTATTTCTTGAAAAAGTGAACAATCTGTTTTGGTTGCAAATAACGCACTCTATAGCTTAAAATTTGATACTATAAATACCTAATAAATCATGTCCAGTTTTGTCAATAAGACGTCTTATTTTTTTTATCAAACAAATTATTTATGAAAATGAAAAAAAAGTATTTTGTTCATATTTCTAAACTTATATGAACAACGTCTTTAGTAATCTACATGCAATCAAAGATTTACATGAAGCTGTCATTGCATAGTAAGCAAGCTTATCTTTTAAAAAGATTGGTGAGCTAACACAGTAGCCATCATAAAATACAAAATAGATTTCTAAACCATTTAAACTAAACTGGTTTAATTTTCTTATTCGATTGCTTATTAATAGGAGGGCACAGTGGTGCACTGGAATTGTGTTGGAGTGGGGGTCTCAATTTAGAATTGCAAATCTAGATTGGGCTTCACATCGGCAATGGCATAGCTCATTCACTGTGCTTAAATCATTTTGTCTTTACTGAAATTTCTATTTCGAGGTGAAAATGTTTAAGTTTGTAGCGATCGTATCTTCTCGAGCCTTTCCGGCAAGCTCGAAAAACATATCCGAGGTTGTTTTCCGAGCTTGAAGGCAGTGAAAATGGAGCTAGCTATTTATTATAATTTTAGAAATAACATTGCATTATAAGAACTAAGCTACTGTTACTTTTTGACATTTACAAAAAAACAAAACTTCAGATCATGTGTAGATGATAAAACGAAAGAACGTGGGGGAATAAGCCGAGGCATAAAACCACTTAAGTCCATTGGAAAACCCCACAATTTTTTTCTTACAAATATAACTTTTGTTACAGTTATTAAACATAAGTAATCATTTACATTCAGTATTGCTAAAACCTTCAAAAATTGACTTCAAATTTAACTGATATTAAGACATCAAAATATGTATATGCTAAATAAGCAACAATTGCTAATGTAATAGGATGTTCAGACAATAGATTTTTATAGAGTGGGTCATCATACCATTTTTTAAGAACGTATACTGATAAAACATGTAAATGTCTATCTTTTTCAATTTTCAAAAAAATGGTACCAAGACCCACTCTATGGTAAAAAGCAAGTTTTCTTCCTTTGATTTTCAAGATGATCATCAAATGGCCAAGACCGAATAATGTTTGCGCAATACTAAATTGAGTTTCTTATTTAAATGGATTCAAACATGTGATTCCGTGGTGTAGCGGTTAGCGAGGAGTTCTTGGAACATAAGTATGTTGAAGTAGGAGTTCGATTCTAATGATTCGTGTTGTAGATATTTTTTTATATCTTTGTTTACTTTGTTTAAATTAGAAAAATCATTTGATGTAAAGAAAGAAAATATTGTGTTATTATGAATAAAACACATGCACTTAATCATTTTATGGATTGTTAAGCTAAATCAGTTATCTTTAGTATTTAATTTTAAAAATTAACATGTGACTTTGTTGAGGGGATACAGATTATGGACTTTAAGACAAAAGATTGGAATTATTTATTCTATGCACACGCACATAATAAATTCTCTGGAGATATGTAAGCACAGGAATAAAAATATTTGAAGTTAATATACATATCATACTTAATGCATGATTGTCATTTGAAACATACTAGTGATAGGGTTGTGGCCACTTGTGGGCATATGCCTCGGCTTATTCCCCCAAGTTCTTTACATGGTACAGTTTATCTACAGTAGTACAGTGTTCCTAGAATCCCCTACCATGAAGTCGAGCATGCGCATTCCAGTAAAAAAGACTAACGTAGATGCTAGCGCTCAAAAGCGCTAGCAATAAAGTAGTGCAAAGTGCAATGCATGCGCAAATAGTAAAATTTGCCGGATGCCTCATATGGACACAACTGTGATTGGCCAAAGCCGATTACAAAAAATAAAAATATATCAAAGTACTGAAGTACTGACGGGAGTTGATTTTATCGATTATTATCTATTTTAAAATCAACGATATGTTATTTTCCATGGCAGGTAGTTTCCTATATGTATTTGAATTACGCACATGTTTTATAATATGAATTCTCTGAAAAGAATTTCGTGAAAACCACATACGAATCATGTTGTGTAATATTTAAAGAATTTTAAAATTCCATCGAACTACGTATCAGTAATCTAAATATTTCTGGGAAATTGATCCAAGCAATATTGAACTCAAGTCTCGTTCATCCAGACGCTCGGCTCTCTCCGTTAATCTGCTTGTTGGAGATTTACGGAGTCAGGTGAGCGTCTGGTTGAACGAGACTATATATACATGTATTTAACTCTGGCGTAGGAATACATACGACTACAAAAAATATCTAAATTGTTCGTACCATTTAAAATCAGACTATTTACAAGGTATTAGAAATATGTTTCCTCGAAAAACAATGCTTAAGAATACATTACACCGAATATATCGATTATTTTCAAGAACTAAGTGTTGTCAGCGGTGTTGATTTGTGCTTAGGTCCAAACACTGTTTCACGTACGGTTTGCCCGAGTTAATGCGTTGGAGAGTTGATTAAAATCAACTCCCAAAAATCAACCATATTTCTTCATTTACAGCCAAGAAATCAATAGACAATGATTCAATCAATTTACAAACAATATTACAACCAGACATCCGAGTTTTGAGGTTCAATTGTTACATATTTGAAAGTTCTATCATTCAGTGGGGATCAGTTTAATTTCGATCGGACGTGCTTAATTTTTAAAATTTCGCCAATTTGATTAAATTTTTGTTTAAATGATTGTCTTATATTTCTTCTCTTTATGACATTTGTCCTTCTTTGAACAATGCAATCAAGCTTCAGAAATGATACTTTATCAAACAATTTAAATCGCTATATATAATTCAATTTGGGGAGCAACAGAATACAGATGATTACGATTAAATACGTAAATTGCATACATTCATTACATGTAACATATTCGAATATCCACACAAGCTGCATTCCAAACTTTGAATAAGAATAAGACCTTACAGCTGCTTTCTTCCAGTCCATGGTGTCTTGGCCGTTGATGTCAGTCAAAAAACATGGGCCATCATCGAAAGTACAAGACGCCAAAAGACCAACTAAAATTTGGAAATTTTATCAGCAACAACAGGTACGATATATTAATGTTACAAATAACAGTTTAATGTTTTATGTATACTTTTTTCAATGAATATTTAATACAGAACCAGCACAAAATTAAGTATAATGTAAATTGAGTTTTTCTTTTATTTTTGAGTTAAGGTGCATTATATTAAATGTTTAATTTTAATCTGTTCCGTTCCGATTTAAAGTGGATTTACAAATAGGATGTTTTTTCGTGTTGTAAAAATGATCCAAATAATTTTTATGATTGGTTTTTATTATGTTTCTAGGAAAACATTTAATGTAGTTTATTTCCAGTAATACTCACATTTCGTTTCGCACTGATTCCCTGTAAACTCTGGTGAACATTGACAAAATCCACCATTTTGCTTATTCAGACATGTTCCTCCATTCTTACAAGTTATAAGGTCACAGCCTAAAATGTTCAACGTTTTGTTTAGAGACGGTAATTAAATATATATTGTTTTATTCAAACAAAAATATCCAATGAACCTTTTTTTTCATTTATTTCATTTGGACAACATGTACACCAATCTGTTTTGAGCAAATTGCAAATTAAAAAAGTCACCGATACATGCAAAAATATTTTGATTTCAGGAACTTCCAATTTTGAAGCCATATCAGTAAATTAAAATATTTAAGACTGATTCAAAATCTTGTAAATTAATTTTCTCACCACATTTTCCTGGAATATACCTAATGTCATCTAAAGCTATGTCTCCTGTAGATGATTTTCCTCTAGTTGCTTCAAAAACGATCTGTAACATCAACAATTCATCATATTTCACAAAAAACCTTTTCTACATATTCTTTAAAATACGGTTATAACTTCACTCAATACAAACGTAAAAGGATCAAACGGAAAATTTGTGTATTCATTGTAAAAACAAAACTAAAAACAAGTATACAAAATCATGCTCTACACTCACTGTATCGTTCACATGGTGATATATATCAAGCGAAGCAATTTTCCAATCTGTATAATAATTGCTATGTTCACCAGATTTAGAAAATATTTCAGTGGTATTCATATTTGTTTTTTGTAGTACTCTTAAAGAACCGACAGTTTTTCCAAACATATGATATGCAAACGTAAGGCAACGATCTCCACCTGAAAGGGGAAAAGAAAAATGAAAGATGAAAATTCGCAAGTTTGACTATTCAGAAATATTTTTATCGAATATTTTTCGATATATTTTTTTTTGTTGCAAAAAAATGTATTTGACTTATTAAAACCTTACAATTAAAACAAATTTCAGTAATATTTCAAAGAGTTTGAAAACCTAACTATTGTTATTTGTAGTATTGACATACTTAAGGGTTTTTTAAACGTTCAGTTGAATCGTCAGGATACTTACTTTCAAACATATATTTGTTGACAAACATTGCCTTCTGACCCAAAAGCCTGCCAGAAGTTTCAATATAGGCATACCGTGAACCTTGTTTGGCAGAACCTGGACCAGTTTTTGAGCTTGGAGTCATCCCCTTTGAAAAATAATACAAATCAATATAATTATTATATTAAACATTTTCTCTGGAAGCTAGAATGTAAGCATAAAACAGCGACTTCGTTTTCGGTGGTTCTAGACAACAAAGCTTAGATGAAGACTATTTTTAAAGATAGTGACCGCTAGTAAATAGACACTGTCCGCCATATTTCTCTTTCATTACTGCTATTCCTTCATCGCCTATATAAAAAATAGACCTGTATTTCGCTGTAGATGCCTCACCTGTGTAAACGCGATAAAATTATAATTGTTTACGCAATTTTCTCTATTCAGAAGAATACTTATATCAAATACATAGGTCAATACATTATTTACACGCAGAACGTGCACATAAATTAAGAAATTAATGCATAAAATCAAAAGACCAAGAAAGGAATAGTACACGTCGGCCACGAGTTTCAGGTGTGCAATCGGATGTAACGAAGTCAAAGGATTTATATACCTGCGTGGCGGTGACTATTTACAAGTGGTGTTCAACTTTAATATATTGTAACGAACCGAGGGTACGGGTTAATGCTTAAACTTATAATTATGGGTCGCTGTTTAATTATTATCTTGCGTCAAGGTTCAAAAGAATTAACTTTGATAACAGTTTATAGAAATCGTTGGTTCACTTATTATATTCGATTGCCAAAACTAATATAAATACTCCGTAAAAAGTTGTTACCATTTATTGTAACGAACGAATGGTTCCATATAAAACACGTATAATTATTACTGTTATACAGTACGGTTGGTACAACGTTATTTATCTACTCTTAAAAGTATAGCGACGAACCAATCCAGGACGCCCTAATACAAAATTTGCATTACTTTAGTAATCGCTAAAAGACTTGGTAATGTCAATACATACCACCGTCAAGCGAGTTGCTCTTTACTGTCAACTGAACTTTGCTTTCAAAACACGTCTTTTTATGCCCTAACTTGTTATGATGATGCTGAGACGTTGACAACGTTAACGTCATAAGCGTCAACTAACTTGGCGCATTTTATCTCATAATAATATTATAATAACGTTGTACCGACATAAAATACATGATATTTAACATTTTTACATTATGATACGAAATTACAATTAATAAAGTTAAATTACATCAAATATTATTGTTCATTTCAATTGTCATTATTTCGTTATAAAGAGTTTAAATAGATTTAAACATCGGGCTCAAAGTTTCTAATATACCGCAAGCATGGCGGTTAGTCTAAATGAAAGTAAACTAGTCTGTATTCCAATGGATTAAAAGGATTTATATAACCATAAAAATAAAACAAGTAAGTTACAACAACACACAAATAGTTAAAGTAAATGATGAATTAGTTCCAAATGAAATGATCACAACAATGAGGGAATAATTGAAGGTTTAAAACCCAGAAATCGTCACAATATCAATAAAAAATAATAACACCGAGATCATCTCAGTACACATAATAACAAGCATTGTCAGTATTTGTACACATAATAACAAGCATTGTCAGTATTTGTACACATAATAGCAAGCATTGTCAGTATTTGTACACAGTATTTGTACACATAATGACAAGCATTGTCAGTATTTGTACACATAATGACAAGCATTTGTACACATAATGACAAGCATTGTCAGTATTTGTACACATAATGACAAGCATTGTCAGTATTTGTACACATAATGACAAGCATTTGTACACATAATGACAAGCATTGTCAGTATTTGTACACATAATGACAAGCATTGTCAGTATTTGTTCACATAATAACAAGCATTGTCAGTATCTGACAGTTACCTTGCTGATTATTTTGTTTGAAATATTTGGATGTCCTAAGCTCTGAACCTATACTCCGCATAAATGAAATGCAATGCATAAATAGAACATAATCATACATTGCCGTTTTTAATGTAAAACAAAGAACCCGTTTAAAAATAAACATTTTAACTTCATGCACGGATCGTCTTCAGAAGATTCAAACTTGGTATCTAATTGAAGTATTTATTGTCATGCACGTAAATGCTTACAGAATTTAGGGACCATTCGAAATCGTCGAGATTACTGTTCTCTAGGAAACAATCCTCCCCTTTCTCAAATGTGCAGTTTGCCTGACCAAGTACTGAAATTCAAAACAGTGGGGTTTTTTTCTTTGTTTTGATATATGTATGAAACAAATGAGGACTAAACAAGAGGCCCATGGGCCACATCGCTCACCTGAGGAACAATAGGTAAAATCAGCTTAATGGAGTCATAATACAAACTATCTGGATACTGAAGTATAACACATGTAGATCCTGTATAAATGAAAATCCATTTTTCCCCCTGGATAGTCTTATTCTTAGTATCATTAGTCCCTTTTCTAACAGGATGATTTTATAGTCATAACACATGTTGAGCATTGCAGTTCTCAAAAAGATCCTAAACAATTGTTTATACATGGGATATAAACCTACATCAAACTCTGAATCCCTTGTGAGGCCCAAGAATCATCAAGGGGCCAAAGTCTAAACAATTTTAAAGAATCACCTGGCTGATTGGTTTCTGAGAAGAAGATTTTTAAAGATTTACTCTATATATTCCTATGTAAAAATTCAACCCCCAATTGTGGCCCCACCCTACCCCCGGGGGTCATGATTTTCACAACTTTCAATCTACACTACCAGAGGATGATTCCACACAAGTTTCAGCTTCCCATACTAATTAGTTTCTGAGAAGAAGATTTTTAAAGATTTACTCTATATATTCCTACGTAACAATTTGCCCCCCCCCCATTGTGGCCCCATCCTACCCCCGGGGGTCATGATTTTCACAACTTTCAATCTACACTACCTGAGGATGCTTCCACACAAGTTTCAGCTTTCCTGGCCAAATGGTTCTTGAGAAGAAGATTTCTAAAGATTTACTCTATATATTCCTATGTAAAAATTCGACCCCCAATTGTGGTCCCATCCTACTCCCGGGGGTCGTGATTTTCACAACTTTCAATCTACACTACCTGATGATGCTTTCACACAAGTTTTAGCTTTCCTGGCTGATTTGTTTCGGAGAAGAATTTTTTTTAAAGATTTACTCTATATATTTCTATATAAAAATTCAACACCCCATTGTGGCCCAACCCTACCCCCGGGGGTCATGATTTTCACAAGTTTTAATCTACACTACCTGAGTAGCTTCCACACAAGTTTCAGCTTTCTTGGCTGATAAGTTTCTGAGAAGACTTTTCAAGATTTACTCTATATATGACTATGTAAAAATTCGACCCCCCCCCCATTGTGGCCCCACCATACCCCCGGGAGTCATGATTTTCACAATTATGAAACTACACTACCTGAGGATGTTTTCACACAAGTTTCAGCTTTCCTGGCTGATTAGTTTCTGAGAAGAAGATTTTTCAAGATTTACTCTATATATTCCTATGTAAAAATTTAACACCCCAATTGTGGCCCCACCATACCCCCGGGAGTCATGATTTTCACAATTATGAAACTACACTATCTGAGGATGTTTTCACACAAGTTTCAGCTTTTCTGGCTGGTTAGTTTCTGAGAAGAAGATTTTTAAAGATTTACTCTATATATGACTATGTAAAAATTCGACCCCCCATTGTGGCCCCATTCTACTCCCGGGGGTCATGAATTTCACAACTTTCAAACTACACTATCTGAGGATGCTTCCACACAAGTTTCAGCTTTCCTGGCTTATTAGTTTCTGAGAAGAAGATTTTTCAAGATTTACTCTTATATATTCCTATGTAAAAATTCAACCCCCCAATTGTGGCTCCACCCTACCCCCGGGAGTCATGATTTTCACAATTATGAAACTACACTACCTGAGGATGTTTTCACACAAGTTTCAGCTTTCCTGGCTGGTTAGTTTCTGAGAAGAAGATTTTTCAAGATTTACTCTATATATTTCTATGTAAAAATTCGACCCCCCATTGTGGCCCCACCCTACCCCCCAGGATCATGATTTTCACAATTTTGAATCTACACTACCTGAGGATGCTTCCACACAAGTTTCAGCTTTCTTGGCCAAATGGTTCTTGAGAAGAAGATTTTTGAAAATTTCTAAAAAAAATTTCAATAATTCCTAATTAACTCCCCTTGAGAAAGAGCGTGGTCTTTAATTTTCACAACTTTGAATTTCCTTAGCCTAAGGGTGCTTTGTGCCAAGTTTGGTTGAAATTGGCCCAGTAGTTCTTGAGAAGATGTCGAAAATGTGAAAAGTTTACGGGCAGGCAGACAGACAGACGGACAGACAGATGGACGGACAGTCAGACAGATAGACAGACGGACGACAGACAAAATGTGATCAGAAAAGCTCACTTGAGCTTTCAGCTCAGGTGAGCTAAAAAGTAAGAACTGCGAAACAAAAATTGCAATTAAATAAAATATCATAAAATTAAGATTTCAAGCATTTGAAAACAGCCAAAAAGTTGGAGAAATCTTACACAGGTAAGATGGCTAGTAAATTTTGAGTTCTGGCAAATTAGCAGATTGCTTCCGATCTTGGTTATTACAAGCTTTGCGTTCTGAAGGTATAATTATATTACATTAAATAAACATTGTCATAATATTGTAAACCCGGTGCGATTGTTGAAATTATGAAATGTGGCTAAACAATTTTGTATTTAAAAAATTCAACAGCACTTGTGAAATGGTAATTAAATCTATAACTTTAAACTATATAAACGTTTAGTTTGTTTATTTTAAATTAATTAAATATCTTTCTATGATTATGTACATATAAACGGATAAACTAACCAACATCACAATACACTCCAGTAAAGCCTGGACGGCAGTCGCATCGGTAAGTAGTCTTAGTCTCCTGGACACAGAGGGAACTCGGACCACATGGATTACTCGTGCAATCTATCACTGGAAAACAGTGTATCATGTATCATAATTATAGAAACAAGATGTAAAATGGAATCAGAACCTCGCTCACAACGAAACTTTAAATATTTGAAAGTCAAAGGATTTCAAATAACACACTTATTCGAAGTATAACGTCAAAATTTTCAAAGCTAAACAGGAAGCCAAAAGTTGGTCTATAATATCATAAGTTATTACAAAGTGTTTGCTAAAATCGTTTATTTTTATGCGAATTTGGTTAGAATTTTAAACCCTCAAAAAGAGACTTTTTTATATACACACAAGACACATAACACCACCCGGTAAGGGGGGCGAGTTTGTTTACATTGAATTCATGTGGGCTTGAAGATCAGGCCAGAGCTTTTTTTCGTCTCTTGCGTAATCAAAATACAAGAAATCATGTGTGTTTGTGCTTGTGTTTTTGCCCGTCTTTTCCGGAATCAAGATACATAAAAAATTCAAATGGATTTGAATCGAACAAAAGAGGGGGTATAAGACCTATGTCATGTTGGCGAGTACACTCGGTTCAAAATATAAACGATTACAGAGATCACTGCGTCAAGGCATAACCTTTATGTCATATTTTATAAACATCACAGTTAGTGATCTTTTAAAAAATATCAGTCGTACATTTAAGGTATCTCACTACACCCAGACTTATACTTTTAAAGACACTACGTCACAAGATGGCGATTCTAATGTTTTGTTAAACTGTTTAAATCGTTCGATTGGGTTGTATATCGTCGTAGCTCAGTGGTTAAAGTATTGGGCTTCTGAACTGCAGATCATGAGTTCGAATCCGCCTGGAGCTTTTGTTCATGTTTTCTGAATTAAATTTTCGAAAATGTTATTTTTCATCCAAAATTGCACATTTTTTGCCTATTTGACTTAAATACTTCTTATCCATTATAATACATGTATCTATCAAAATCAAGTAATTGTCTGCTGATTTGAGAAAATATTTAAGGTGAAGTGAGCCACCTTAAGCATTGAATCATTATTTTTTGAAAGATGTGGTCTCATAACTGCAACGAGATGTACAAACAAGTTTTCATAACGCGCTAGCACAGTTATATTTCAAAAAATAATAATTCATTGTTATATTTACGTTTGTGTAACTTTATTCCCTTTCCCAATTAGCAAATCTCTGCCGTATTCTACAAGTAATGTGCAATTAACGGAAAAGCCATCGGAACAGCCAAATTATGCTGACAAAAATAGTGCACAATGCTATAAATTCCAAGTACACAATTTTATTTTTTCATCTGTATTCAATGAATATAATCTTTGGTATAATAATTAATAAATAAATATATTTCATTTAACTGTTCAGAAATATTTATATCAAAGACATGTTTATCAGCGTAGGTATATGATATCAGTTCGTAATCCGGTTTGAAGTCGCAAAGAGTGTCAGTCATGTTCTTCGAGAAATACTGAGGGAAGATTGTACGTATTCATACGCAGCAGATTTGGTGATAGGGTATTCTGTGTTATGCGTAAATATCATTCAAATCAATCAATGCAATTTAAATGGGGAAAGAAAGTGAATTTAAATGTTGTAGAGTGACTTGTCACAATATCGTATGATATTATTTATTACAATGTCGTATTATATATTATACAATACTGCATCATATTAAGAATAAATTTCATACTGTATTGTATGATACAATATTTAAACAATAATCTACTATACCATTCTGTATCATATGATACAATATAATATTGTTTCATGTGATATATCATATGAAACACTATAATTGTAAAATATCATGCTATAATATGATATTGTATCACATCATATAATATATGAGTATCAATATCTTATTGTATATCATTTTTAATATAGCATATCCTATTATACAATATTGTATCATAAAATACATTCCTGTATCATATCATATGGTACAATACTAGACCTATATTATTAAATCAAATATTACATCATATATATGATTCAATATCATTGGAATCATATGTAATATATCAACAATCACATCTATCAAGCAAGTCTGAATGAGGTTGGACAAGGATTTCTTAACATCCTTGATAATGGAGATTAAGCTCTGTATCTGAAGCTAGTCTTATATTTTAAATTCAATGCTATATGAACCAAGATAGTTAGCTTGGACAACATTTTCCCCAAAATTCAAATTTGCATTCCAATACATGTACTAAAAATAATTATACCTGTTCCAGCATCAAGATAATCGAGATCAAGCTCGGTATCTGAAGCTACCTTTATTTACACATTCATAGTTATATTAACTGTCTAAGTCTGACTAGGTATGAACGGAATTTACTTCATTACGTTAACCATCCGCGAAGACCCTAACACAATTTGAGTTGTTCTAAAATCTTAAACCTGCCTACGCATCTAGATAATCAAGATAACTCTCCGTATCTGAAACTGCCTCTGTGATTCATTAACATAGTTAAATCAACCATGCGATTTCGAATGAATAAGTACTATTATTTACATAAACATTGGGCCAAAAACCTTAACCTCCTCCAGCATCCGAAACCTATGGCTCAGATTCAGCACCAAAGCCTATGGAGTGCAACAGTATCACAAGATGTATCATCTATTAAAATGCGTAAAGATTGATGTACCATGTATCAAAGTTTGGTAAAGATTGAACATATAATAATATTTTACTATCAAAAGGCACCCACTCCAAAAACTTTAACATGCTCTAATGACCTTAACCTCCTCCAGGATCCGAAAAATGCTCAGATTCAGCATTCAAGCATGTTAAGTAAATCAGTATTGTTAGACGCTCCATCTATGCAAGGTTGGTGAATATAGGACAAGTAGTAACTTAGATATGGCCATCAAAGAGCACCTTCTCCAAAAACTTTAACATGCTCATAATGCGTTTATATAAATCCAAATATTAACTGAAGTGTATCTTAATTTTACCGAATACTGTTTAAATTGGTGTTTTTTATACCAAATAGGATTGGGATACCTACCAGGATTACAACTGCCAGCCACGAAGTGGATATCGTCAATAGCAATATCACCCCAATATCCATTTCCTCGGACACCAATGAACCGAATCTTTCAAATAAAACAGTTTGTAAAATAAAATAAAGTTTGCACATGATAAAATATCAAAATGTTATATTACATTTAAACATTATTACGCTGGGAAATGTACATACACTTGCTTTTCTTATTTTAATATTTTAAATGTTAAACTAACTAAAGGTTTTTCGAACGGTCAGCCAAAATTGTAACGTCAATTTTCAAGTTAAAAGCGAAACAAAACTCGCATTTCTTTGCTATTTAAACAACTGCAATTTTTCTTGTTTGATTTATAAATATTGAATATATTAGATATCACTGATATTTATATTGACCAGTTCTCTCCTGGAATCAGTGGTCTTGTGTTTATTAAATCAACATCTGACTCTCATTTAATACAGACTTGATCATACTCGACAACTACCTTAAAATGTTTGGTGCCATACGAAATACCTTAGGCATTGTTAATATCTTAATATCAAAATTTGAAAAGTAAAATTTGTAAAAATCGTGGCTATGCTCATTCAAAGCTTACTTAACTGCACTTTTCAGTTCAAATTACATTATTGATGTAAAACACTTAATATCCTTATTGGTAGATATACATGTACATTTAATAATATACATTGTGTATTAACGAAAATCGTTTCCATGTCCTTTTAAAGGCTTTGTAAGTAGCGTCAATGCCCTGTTTCTCTTAATATTCGCTAATGTTTAAAGAGTGTAGTTCATGGGTAGAGATGAGGTTACTAGGCTACCTTTCCATTTGAAGGTAGAACATCGACACTTGTGACGATCCACTTGTTTCCTTGGGCGAACTGTTTGCTGAATAAGTATTGGTCGCCGTAAGGAGACTTTATTTCCACTCGCAAGGCACCAATGTTCGCGCCAAACATATGGTAAGCAAAAGAAAGGCAGAATGTCTTAGCTACAATGTAAACATTTATTTGAATAACTTTAAATCATTTTCGAGATTTTGATCTATTCTTCTAGACACATTCTAATTAAACCATTCTTGTATGTAAAAAAGAAAAAACACTATCACATATGATTGGAATTGTTAAAAAAAACAAATTTCTTCTGCTTTCGGTATTTTCATATTTATGTTGTAAGGTGAGCTAAGCACAAGGTGTGTACAGTTCGAGACCGACAACTATCCGTATATTGTACAATCAGAGAGGAGAAATTCCATGTGATCAAATTTTCAAAAGACGAAACTATAAAATTTAAGTGCGACATGACCAAAAAATATCCTTCCTCGCCCAACATGTGACAACAGAAGAGCTCCGTGGGCCACAATACTTACATGAAAAACAATTGTGTTTGTCTCTAACCTAAGTAACTATTTAGATATTTACATTTCTCTAATTAAAATTAAAAAAAATGGCGATTGACAATTATTTATTAACAAGAGACCTACTTGTAATGACATGTTGGCTCTCCAAAATGGCTACATTATCCTTTCGCTTTCCAGAGGTTTCGATGTAAGAGTAGAGCTGACCTTCGTAAGCTGAGCTAGGACCTGTTTCAAACGACGGCGTGTTACCCTGAAATTACATAGTTCCGTGAGAGCACATAACGACCTATTTATATGAATTAAACTATACCCGATTCTTTTTCTCGTATAAATTGTGAACGCGATTGTTAATTGCATGTTGATACATAGCACACAGCGCAAAGTATGAAATCTTACGCTTTGAGTAAGCCAATCAAAATCATCATCGTTAATGTTATTTAGGAAGCATGATGTTCCAGTTTCGAAAGAACAATGAAGTTCCTGGTCTACAACAGGTGGTGATGAAGTTTGTGTTGTGGGGAACTGTGTTGGGAACGATGTCACTGGATACAGAGTTGTTGGCGATGTCATTGGAGATCTTGTTGTTGGGCTCCATGTTGCCGGTGATGGAGTAATGCCAACTACAGTTAAATGAGCGTAGGATTTATAAACAGTGAACTTGTGCTTGAAACATATTGCAAACATGAACTAATGTCTCCGACAATTGGAATATTCAAAATATGTAAATATGACATAATAGTTGTATTGCTAATAGAAAATAAGTCTTTGCTATGGTGAAATAACAGAGAAAGAGAATAAGGGAATAGTACAAAATATTCAAAGTATGCCCTTGTGATATCGTTGGATTGCTTATGATAAATCCAGTCTAAGCTATTGTAAATAATGATGTTAAAACCATAAAAAGGGTAAAGATAATAATAATTGTTGAATGTTGTTTGAAAAGAAAAGTTTGAATCATTGTTTTTAAAGTTAAGAAAATTCAAAACGAGAAAACGATACGCTAAGTCCAATCGAAGGTATGTGTCACATTTTAATTCGGTTATATTGCTTTCAACCAAGGTTTTTTTTGTCATTTATTATCTCAGAGTTTTGAAATACAATAGAAAAGACAAACACAATAGAAAACTCAAATTACAGTATACACGTTTCACTACAGCATACACGTATCACTGCAAAAATGGTGTTATATTTAATTTTCTTATGGTTGTTTTTTCTTCAAAATTAGTTGTCTTTTGTAGACATGTGTTGATCCCTTTTTAACTGGTAAATATGATTTTTTTTTTATATTTGAATGAGTTGTATGAAAAAATGACAATAACAAACCCTCAACCATCTCAAAAATCCATAAAACAAAATACAAATTCAAAGCAGAGCAACACGGACCTCCAAGTTAGAAGTAGGATCAGATGCCATGGAGGAGTGAGCATCCTCTGCTGACCGGTCACACACGCCGTGTGCTCTTTGTCGTAATCGGGAAAATAAAAACCGCAAAAGTCCGAAGAAAATTAGGTAATTAATTATGGTCTAACAATTAGTATGAAAAATGTACAATTCATAATTTTTAATACTGTCATCATAACCCATTATATTTTTTTTTGGTTTGGCATAATTTTTCCCTCGACCAAAGACTTCGTCTTAGTAGCCAAAAATTATAGCTAACAGTTATGCTTCTGTTCATTTAAGGATATCCTTATAATTACTAAACATTTTTCTGGTAATTCGTCTTAAAACATTTTTGAAAATGTAATATCTTAAACTTAATGGTGACATTAAACCCTAGATGCATTACCAATGCAGCTATTGTCCACAAAGGCCATAGCGCGTTTTCCGTTGCGTAATACATTAACATAAATTCAAATATTAACTGAAGTGTATCTGAATTTTACCGAATACTGTTTAAATTGGTGTTTCTATATCAAATAGGATTGGGATACCTACCAGCATTACAACTGCCAGCCACAAAGTGGATATCGTCAATGGCAATATCACCCCAGTATCCATTTCCTCGGACACCAATGAACCGAATCTTTCAAATAAAACAAAGTTTGCACATGTTAAAACTTTAAAATGCGTTACATTTAATCGTTATTACACGTTTATTGGGAAATGTACATATGTAATATATAATATACATGTATATAATTATATTTCCCAATCAGGATAAGTGGTATTACATCAATAAGGTAATTTGAACTGATAAGGACAAGTGCAGTTGTGCTTTTAAAGGTCATGGCCACGATTTTTACCAAATTTTCTTTTCCAATTTTGAAATTTACAATGCCTTAGGTATTTCGAATGGTCACCAATAATTTCACGTCAGTTGTCGAGTTTGTTTGTATTAAAAAGAGAGTCAGATATTCATTTAAAATACACAAGCCCACTGACTGCAGGAATGTACTGCTGCAGCTGTTTACATAGCGAAGAACTACGAGTTATGTTTTGCTTATAACTTGAATATTGACGTTACAATTTTGGTTAGCCGTTCGAAATACCTTAGTAAACATTTTAAATATTAAAATTTGAAAGCAAAACTTAACGAAAATCATTTCTATATCCCTTTAAAGGGTTAGTAAGTTTGCTAATGTTTCAAGCGTGTAGTCCATGTAAGGAGACTAGGTTACTAGGCTTGTGGCAACGCACTTTGAAAAAATTACGCACTTTGAAAAAGTTTTTCAAAGTGCGTTAAATTTTGGACAAAATCAACGCACTTTGAAAAATTTTTTCAAAGTGCATTAAATTTTGGACCAAGTTAACCCACTTTGAAAATTTTTTCAAAGTGCGTTATGAAGGTACGTCAACATTTTTTAGTATCGAGACACTTAGCGCACTTTGAAAAAAATATGTACAAATAATAAATTCTGGAATTAAATTCCTAATTTGTTGATAGTATGATGACTTGTAAACAGTAATTCATCTAATTTATTGTCTTTAAAAACGGGTATAGGGGTGGGGTGGGGGTTAACCAAAGATACAGGTCAATTATCAATAATTCATTTCATTGATTTCAGAAGAAAGGTCCCATACCCCTCTTTTTTCCTTCCAAAACATATATGATATTCAGCAACTTAGAGTAAATGTATAAAATCGGAAAAAGAAGTACGCTTTGTTGTAAATTGAGTAATAGTGATATTGAATAAAAAACACGAGCTAGTCGAACAATAATTTTCCCAATGGTATGTTAAAGAATCTATAGGTGTTTCAACATAGACCCACTTTCCAAATTCTAATCAAATAAATCACTTCATTTTAAATAAAAATACACGTACATCGACAAACATTAAATTATTATAAACTTAAAAATAAGCATTAGGGTGTGAGGTTTTTTTTTCTCGCACTGCTCCTCTGAAAGATCATATTGTTTTTGATAATCATAACTAATGTATCCTTTTTTCCAAATCATGTTTGTTTATAAGCACATGCAACTGAGGACAGTTGAAATATGTGATACATTATCTCCATTATCAATAAATAAATGAAATAATTTTTGTTTCTGTCTCAACACAATGCACCAGATAATTAGAAAGTTTGCTGCATACAGAAAAAAAGGAAAATGCAGTTGCTTATCGATGGAGTTTATGTCATATTTGGATAATTCAAATCTCCCGAGTTGTTCTTTGTGTAAATTGTCAAAGTACGTAAGCTTATGAGAAAATTTTTTTTTTTTTCAAGGTGCGTTGACTTGGTCCCATAATTAACGCACTTTGAACATTTTTTTCAAAGTGCGTAATTTTTCAAAGTGCGTTGTAACATAGACTACCTTTCCATTTGAAGGTGGAACATCGACACTTGTGACGATCCACTTGTTTCCTTGGGCGAACTGTTTGCTGAATAAGTATTGGTCGCCGTAAGGGGACTTTATCTCCACTCGCAAGGCACCAATGTTCGCGCCATACATATGGTAAGCAAAGGAAAGGCAGAATGTCTTAGCTACAATGTAAACATTGAATGAACATTTGAATGAATTTAAATCATTTTCGTGATTCTATTCTTCTAGACACTTTCTAATTAAACTATTCTGGTATGTAAATAAGAAATAAACACTAGCAAATATTATTAGAATATGCAAATAAACAAATTTCTTCTGTTTTCGGCATTTCCATCCGCGTTGTAAGGTGAGCTAAGCAGGAAACCCACAACTATCAGTATATTGTACAATAAGGGACTAATTCCATGTAATCAAATTTTCAAAAGACGCAACTATAAAATTTAAGTGCCACATGACCAAAAAATATCCTTTTCCGCCCAACATGTGACAACACAAGAGCTCCGTGGGCCACAATGCTCATATGAAAAACAATTATGTTTGTCTCTAACCCAGCTAATTATTATGATTTACATTTCTCAAATTAAAATCGAGAATAAAATGGCGATTGGTGATTATTTAACAAGAGACCTACTTGTAATGACATTTTGACTCTCCAAAATGGCTACATCATCCTTTCGCTTTCCAGAGGTTTCGATGTAAGAGTAGAGTTGACCCTCGTAAGCTGAACTAGGACCTGTATCTAACGTCAGCGTGTTTCCCTGAAATTACAAAGCTCCGTGAGAACACATAATGACGTGTTTGAGGATTTGATTTGGGTTTTTTGCGTAAAAACTACAATAGCAAAACTATTTCTTTTTAAACCATATGTAATTTACACAAATTCTACTTTATTTGCAAAGTTTCAAGAAAATCTACCATCTGGTTCTTTTTAGGGGTCATCTAAAATACAGGTACATTTACAAAAGAAATATATAGGAAATTTATATTTTCCACACTTTGAAGCAAATTTGAAAAATACTACACTAGCGATTTTCCTTTAATTATAATCTATGATTAGAAATAGTATTTTCTACCTTATATGTAAGAATTACTCAATTCTTCCGTCTGGTTAGGGGGGGGGGGTCATCTCAAAATATCAAAATGCACCAAATTTTGCTATATATTTGGAGTATTACATAATGGATTGATACAATGGATTCATTTAAAAATTAGAAAAAATTATCCCTGAGGATAGCATTATTCTATGTATAGAATTTCAAAGGCGTTGATTTTTACTTTTTCTTTTATGTTATTTCTTATAACGTACTCCTACAAAGCTTCATTTTATCATAATTCCATGAAAAAACAATGGTAACGCTCTCCTACCGAACAAAGGAAAAATAGTTTTTAAAAAAATTCATTTGAAAATCTAAATATTTTCATCTGTATTTTATTTATTGTGTTCAACTTAATAAATGGTATCATAATAAATTCATAAAAGGTATATAATTACACTGTATTTTACCAGAATGCTCAAATAAATGCGCAATGAAAACTAAAGTGGACTACTTGATGTGAATTTAACTTGTAAATGCATGTTAAGGTAACTCCAGTGTTTAAGAAATCCGTGTCAAATCAATTAATTATCATTAAATCATTAAAATTTTATTGATTTTCCACAGAAAATATAAAAAATATTACATTTTTTCTTGCCACGACCTTCCCCAAAAAATCACAAAATTGCATATTTTTGAAAAATTCTAAAAAAAATATTCAGTTTACATACATTTTTTAAAGAATATTTATTAAGAGTTACATATTGTTTTAACAAAAAACATGGTTTATCAAAATTGACCATCTAATTTTTGCTTGATAGTCTCTTGAACATGTGTACCCCCAGATTGAAAATATTAATTTTACAAGTTGTTTTTTGCAAACTTTGGAAAAAAAATGAAATGTACCAAAAAGACACAATCTAACAGTCACTTAAATTGATATATTCAATGAAACTGTTTTAAATTTATACATATAAAATTAAGGTTGAGACTGCCACAAACTCATATAATTGAGTGCAGTAGTACCCCCTCCCTCTTTCTGTCAAATACTTTCTATCCCAGTTTTTAAACATATTTATCTGTAGATTAAACACCAATCAGTGTTATGTAGTTTTAATTACACAAGTACTTACTTATCCTCTCCTTGTCCCGGAGGACACATGAGGTCGTCAAGCTACATAAACGCAGTGTAATTGTTGGAGGAGAATGCATACAATACGTACAATTATATTACACATTCATTTACCTTTTTACATGTCGCTGCTTTCCTTGCTATCTCCGATCCCTCTAAACGACGGAGATGCTATATTTTAACAAATTTTCCACTTTTTAACCAAACCATAATTATTTTAAAACACTTGTTGTGTGCCAAAATTATAACCGGAAATTTAGCACGCCGTGTAAAAAAAAGAACCGGATCCGAAAGACACTGGAGTTACCTTAATACATGGCACACAGCGCAAAATACGAAATCTTACGCTTTGAATCTGCCAATCAAAATTATCATCGTTGATGTTATTTAGGAAGCATGATGTTCCAGTTTCAAAAGTACAATGAAGTTCCTGGTCTACAACAGGTGGTGATGAGGTCTGTGTTGTGGGGAACTGTGTTGGGAACGATGTCACTGGAGATGGAGTTGTTGGGCACGCTGTAGCTGGAGATAGAGTTGGTGGATTCTGTGTTGCCGGTGATGGAGTAATGCCACCTACAATGAAATTAGCATAAGATTTATAGTCAGTGAAAAATATTGCAAACATGAGCTAATGCCTCCGACAATTGAAATATTCAAAATATGCGAATGTGACAAAATATTTGTATAGCTAATAAGAAATGTCTTTGCTATGGTGAAATAATGATGTTAAGAAACAGAGAATGGGGTCGAGAGAATAATACGAAATATTCAAAATATGCCCATGTGATATTGTTGTATTGCTTATAAGAAATCCAGTCTAAGCTATTGTAAATGATGTTAAGAAACATAGAGAAGGTTCAGAGAATGACAATTTTATTGAATGTTGTTTGAATAGAAAAGTTTGAATCATTGTTTTCAAAGTTAAGAAAATTCAAAACGAAGGTCTGTTTCACATTTTAATTCGGTTAAATTGCTTTCAACCATGGATATCTGTTATCATTCATTATCCTAGGGTTTTGAAATACAATATAAAAGACAATGCAATGACATGAGAAAACTCAAATTACAGTATACATGTATCGCGGCAAAAAAGTGTTATTTTATTTAATTTTCTTACTTTTTTTTTCAAAATTAGTTGTCTTTAGTAGACTTTTGTTGATCCCTTTTTCACTAGTAAGAATAATAACTTTTATCTTGCATTGATTTAATACAATTATACAATTCAATTTTTTTTTTAATATTGTCGTCATATTCCATTAGAAAACTACTTTTTTTCATTTGACACCGCTTTCACTACCTGTGTATTTCTGTAATTCATTAACCCCTGTCTTGTCACCTGCATCGCTTTCACTACCTGTGTAATCATTAACCCCTTGTTTCGTTACCTACACAGCTTTCACTATCTATGCAGCTCATTAACCCATGTCTCGTTACCTGCGCCCACAGACGACACGGTCAAGTTGAAGCCTTTTCCCGCCGTGGCCGTGGACGCGAACGCACTGTCAAACTTCAGCAACATTAAAGTGGGGTTTCCGTGCAGTGCTGTTGCATAAGTCTCCTTCCTCACTTTTCCACATCGTCTGGAATATCAAAATTATTTTTTTAATGAAAGAAAGTTTTAAACTTCTTTCAAAACTTAAAACAAGTTCTAACGCTCTTGAAACGGGATGCATTATGATTTTCCACTGACCAGTTCACATGACTTTTTCCAGGTTTGTTTTTTGTGCAGTCGTGGGTTTAACCATAACTCTCTTATGTATTGGGTTTTTCTTCAAACTTTCATTGATCAGGTAAAATGCTAAATTGGCGCTTACGACATTTTTCTGTATTGTTAACTATGCATTAAACCTAATAAGAAAAAAGTATACCGCGTATTCCAGGTGGCCGTGGATTATTTTTACTAATAATTTATAAACATGGGTAATCATAGATTACAAAGCTCACCGAGACGAGACATCACCTTTATGAGGCATCACCTTTATGAGACCACCTTTATCATATTATATGAAAATCATAGTTAATAATCTTGGATATTCACGGATATTGTTTTGACACAATATCGTATATTGTTTGATAATCATATGTTCGTTACATACAATATTATAAAATACTATGTTTATCAATACAAAACATAAAATACTATATTCTATCCTATGATATTTACAATATTTACAATATATATATATATATATATATATATATATATATATATATATATATATATATACTAGCGGAAAAAAGAAACTGTGCATTTTAAAATTTAGTATAATTTTTCTATATCTATTGTTTGTATTTATAAAATTTAAACAATCGATAATGGTATTGTTTTTGACAATATCGGATGGTAACCGTCCTGGTGCACGGACTTTTTCATGGTTAGTGAGCACCTGTTGTTTAATGAAGAATTTGTACGCACGAGTTTTACGGGCCAATACTGTTTGGAATAAGAACTGTAAAGGATTTGTTTAAACTTTTTTTGTTAAGGAAATCACTTTAGTTTTAACAAAATTTACCCCTATGTCATGCCACGACTCAACGAAAACCAACGTAATCGTGCTGTTGGGATGCTGCAAGCTGGAATGGCACACAATACTGTAGCAAGACACTTTGGAGTTCATCGGAACACCATCCAGTCATTATGGAGACGTTATCAACAATCTGGCAACACCCAGGATCGACCGCGCTCTGGGTGACCTCGTGTGACGTCACGTCAACAGGACAACCACATTAGACTTGTGCATCTGAGAAATAGTTTCCAGACAGCAAGTTTAACTGCCCGTAGCATTCCAGGGCTTCCACCAATTAGTCCAAGAACTGTGCGTAATCGTTTGCGCCAGCAAAACATCAGACCAAGACGTCCAGCGGTGAGCCCAGTACTGCTTCAACGTCATCGTATCGCCAGACTAGCGTGGTGCACACGACATTTGCGATTCAGAATACAGGACTGGGCCAATATTCTGTTCACTGATGAATCCAGATTTCATTTGGATAGCAGTTACGGGCGTTGTAGGGTGTATCGTCGCGTTGGGGAGCGTTACCAGGACGCTTGTGTTGTGCAACGTCGACAATTTGGTGGAGGTAGCGTTATGGTGTGGGGTGGAATATCAGCATGCGGAAGGACCCCTCTACAAATTGTCAATGGAAATCTCACCGGCGTACGCTATCGAGATGAAATTATTCAGCGTCATGTGATACCCTCCATACAGAGACATCAAAATCACATAACTCTGCAGCAAGACAACGCAAGGCCACACGTTGCAGGTGTAGTCAGGGACTTGTTTGTTCAACAGAATGTCGATGTCTTGCCTTGGCCAGCTGTTTCCCCCGGTTTGTCGCCGATCGAGCACGTCTGGGATGAAATGGAAAGACGTTTATGCCGTTTACTAAATCAGCCAGTGACATTGGCTGATTTAGGCCAGGCTTTAACCAACATCTGGAACAACATCCCTCAAGCATTTCTGAACACTTTAGTGCCATCAATGAGGCGTCGCTGTCAAGCATGCGTGAACGCAAATGGTGGTCACACGCGTTATTAATTTTGTTAATTCAATTTCAAATAAAAGTGACTTTCGAGTGTGCTGAAATTGACGTTATTCGACGTTGACATTAATGTGTTATGAGATGTTGTTACGAATACATTTGTTAACAGTATTACAAAAAATAAAATGTGTTCATTGTAATTTTTAAATGTTTTTTCATATATTAAATAATGCACAGTTTCTTTTTTCCGCTAGTATATTATCTAATACAATAAAATACTTTATTACATACTTAGTAATAAATACAGGTTTTTTGCATATATGATACAGATGACATCACACAACTCGTATCGGCCTCCGGGGCTGACACAGGTTATCAGCCCTTTAGGGCTGATACGGATCCGTATCACACCCCTTGCGGAACTCCTCTGCCTTATTTAGTTTCGGCATTTGTGCATGTTTACAGAGGAAAATAAAACATTTGTTACAGTCGTCATTTTAAGTGCAGTTGAAAACTTCAAATTTTAACAAATGTTTTGGAGCAGTTAACTTTTAAAACCTGAGGAAATTCCGGTTCTGTAGCTACATGACTAGCTGTTTGTTAAAACAATTAGATCTCATATTTTTATTCAATACATGTACAAAATACTTTCAAATAATATTTAAAATCAATTTGTTTAAGTTGGTGTTTTTTTTTTATTTTATTACTAAGTATGTAATAAATATAATAATGCATACCCTTTTTCCATATCAAAGCCTGTATCAGCCCTCGACCAATATCATCCCTCGGGCCTTCGGCCCTCGGGCTGATATTGGAGTCTCGGGCTGATACTGGTTGTGATATGGAAAAGGGTATGTTTTATTCTCTATGTAATAAATAATGATGAAATATGATATTGTAACATATGATATGAAATTGTATCGAGTTATATATTATTGTATTTGATCACATTGCACAATATCATTAGATATTTTATATGATACAATATAGTATTATAGTATAATATAAATCTTATCTCACACCCCTAGGGTTTATATCACACGGGTAGGCGAATTTTCTGTTTATATCGCACTGGGCGGAAAAGGGTATATTTTCTATAAGTATACGATATAGTAATATTTTGTATAATACAACATCATATTATACAATATTGTATCATATGAAACAATATTGTATCATATTATATATTACAATATCATATTATACAACTTCATATGATACAAATTATTATATAAACCAATTTTATATTATACAATATCGAGTCATATGATACGATACTATATGTTATACAATATTGATTCATAATATGATACAATATTTTAAATTATAATCATATGAAACTATAAAATGTGATAAAAGAATATATAGTTCAGTATCATATTATACAATATTAAATTATAATATACAATATTATGCATTACAATATCATGTTACAATATCATATCATAATGTACAAAAAATTGATACAATATTATATCGTATCATATAAATTTTTACAATATAATATATGATATAATATTGTATCATTTAAAACAAAATTTTATCATATCATACAATATTATATCATAGGAATCATAATAAATATCATTTAACAACAAACACAAAGTCATATATCAAGCAGGTTTGAGTGAGGTTGGAGATTTTTTATTCATGCTGCTATTCATTCATTATATTATAGTTGAATCAACTATGGAAGTTTTATATACATGTAGTACTATTTTCTATAAAATATGTGACCTGTTCTAAAAAAACTAAATCCAGCATCCGAAACCTGTCCCTCAGATTCAGCATTCAAGCCTTTCAGGTGCATCAGTATCATAAGACGCATCATCCATGCAAGTTTGGTAATGTTAGGACTAGTAATAACTAAGATATATTTTTTAGCATCCTTGATAATAGAGATCAGGCTCTGCATCTGAAACTGCCTCTGCGATTCATTTATATTATATAGTTAAATCAACTATGCAAGTTTGAAACAGTACTATTAACTATTAAACATTTGACCTGTTCCAAAAAAACTATACCTCCAGCATATGAAACCTATGGCTCAGATTCAGCATTTAAGCCTGTCAGGTGTATCAGTATCATAGGAAGCATCATCCATGCAAGTTTGGAGAAGTTAGGACCAGTAATAACTAAGATATAATCATCAGAGGGCACCTGCTCCAAAAACTTTAATTAAACAGCTCTAAAAACCTTAACCTCCTCCAGCATCCAAAACCTAGGGCTTAGATTCAGTATTCAAGCTTTCTGGTGCATCAGTATCATAAGACGCACCATCCATGCAAGTTTGGTGAAGTTAGGACCAGTAGTAACTTAGATATTGCTATCAAAGGGCACCTGCACCAAAAGCTTTAACTTGCTCCAAAAACCTTAACCTCCTCCAGCATCTGTAATTCATGGCCCAGATTCAGCATCCAAGTCTTTCAAGTCCATAAGTAGGTCCAGATGCATCATCCATGCAAGTTTGGTGAAGATAGAACAAGTAATAACTTAGATACAGGACCTGCAACAAAAACTTTAACCAGGTCCGGACGCCGACGCCGAAACCGACGCCGAGTGTATAGCATAAGCTCCCCCTGACTTCGTCTCGGTGAGCTAAAAAGCACATCAAAAATATATATCTAAGCAGCCTTACTTGTTTTTTTTTCACCGATACACATTACAATATACTTTAAGATATAATCTAGCTTTACCTAGGACCAGTTTGACCAATCAAATTGTACTGTATCTCTAGCCAATGATCGCACGCTGAGTTGGCGGTGGTTAGGTCCATTTCTTCTATGGTCATTTCTACAAATTTCCCTGGCATAACCTAGGACGCAATAAAAAATATCAATGAGTATTTAATGTTAAGAATACAAATCATGGTGATCTAAGTTTCGTTAAGGACCTAGCATGTAAAGATAATGGTTTTTTAAATTCAGGCAGTTAAAATTCATTTATAGCTTGAATATTTTCTTCGTACATGTAAACGTGATTATGATGTACTAGAACTTATCATAATTATATATCCAAAATTTAATATGGATGTTCCAAATCTTTCGCGACTTTTAGAGGCCTTTCTCTTAAGCGCGGAAAATCATCTTGAATTTATTACATGCGCGGATGGAGAAGGGGTTCGGGAGAATGGAGAAGGTCCGAACCCACTCACCCACCCCGGCAAACTCAAATATTCTTTGGACCACTTTCCCCCTCCTCTAGAAAAAATTTCTTGATTTCGCGCATGCAATTGATTAGGAAAGGTATACTGTTGTAGACAGATTTGAATGTTTATTCTCTATAGTATATATTAGTTTATACCGGGACAGTCAATATTTGATTGCGTGAGATCCCAGAATAGATATTGACGGATGGTATACATGTATTTGAAGCTGTTTTACTGAGTGTTGGAATGACCAAATAGGTTGCGGCTAATTTCAGAACAGAAAAATTTTGTTATCAGAAAAAATACTTCAATCCAAAATGTCCATGAAATACATACCTTCACTAACCAGACACACTTTTTGCCGGTTGGGTATGGACCACCATTGTTGAAGTTTGGTGACGTTATAGTCCTGGATTCTCCGTCGGCTAGGTTTATAATTCCCGGGCTACATTCTGCTCAGTGTGCAAATAAAAATCTTAAATTGTTACCACCTTGGGTTTGTAAATAATATTTCAATAAGGAACGAATATAGTAACTACAAGAATTCCAAATGACTTACAAAGAACTCAGGGGTGCTGGACACCCCCGTGACTTTAGTTTTTGAGATAGTCACAACAGGGCAGGACATTTTATTTGTATCTAGAAGGATACATTTTTGAATAAAGTGGACCCCCCCCCCCCCCCACACACACACACACACAATTGAACCTTTGTCATTTTTAAATCGAAAGAATGTTGTAAAATTTCATATCTCTAAGAACTATAGAATTTTAGGCTGATACGAGATACTTATATACATGTATCTCAAAGGTATGGAAGGCCCATATGTTATACATGTATATATGTAATTATTAAAATACTCGGAGAGTCTACTTCAGATGTTAATGATAAAAAACTAGAACTTTGGAACATTTTGGTTGTTAATTTTTTTTTTCATGTTTGTTGTTACCTGGATCAGAAGCGACGGATTGACACAGATCCCCCGTGAGTCCATCAGGACAGTGACAATTACAGGTGTGAAGTACAAAGCCCCCGTTCTGACACTGCTTCAGAGGGGTGTTTCCATCGGCGCCCCGGCAGGGTGCTGAAAATATTCTCTCATTTTATTATAGTCAGTCAAATGTGTCTTGCGTCATTCACGCGTGAATCTTAAGGTGGAATGACACACCTGGAAAAAGTCATTATATATATAGATATAATGATTAATAATTATAAACTGTACATATGTCAATTAAGCGAAAAAATTGCAATTTGGGGATAAAAAATAAATATCTAAAAAAATAAATTCAGTAACAACAAAAGCCCCCTGCGGGATTCAAACTCGAGATGTACGGATCACAAGCCCGACACTTTATCCACTCGGCTACAGAGCAATTTACATGTTGCCGTCGATACAATTAATCCTTTTAATAAATTAAAACGAAATGTCGTTTCGATCAAAGGTCAAACATTGTGATGGTGTGTTATTCCAACTTGACGCGAAAATTAGGTAAAAACACGTTAAGTCACTTTCACGTGACTTTCACGCGAGGCAAAACTGTATGTATATATAAATGGATCTGAAAATATTAATTTTTATCTCTATGTGAAATACTGATATTATGGTGACTGAAATTTTGAAAATATGTTAATTGGATATTTGCGTTGAGGTATTTTTACTTTTGAAAATTTATATTTTCAATCTTTGATAGCAATTCAATTTAAACCTCTACATCATTACGATACAAGTTAAAGCATAAATTATACGAATAATATATTTGTATTTTTAGTATACATAAAGACCCCCAGACCTTATCAACCAGAAAATATAATTGTATACATGTATGTTGTACCTGTACATTTGTAGGCGTCGACTATGTCCTGTATATCGTAGAACATGAGTCCAGTGGCAGAATCAGCCAGGAAGTCCAGGCGCCGGTCCTTGAACTCTATGGTTGGTAAGCCGTTCGAGCTAAATGCCTGCAGAATAAAGGATCGACATAGGATCAGATTTGTTACCATAACAGTAAATTCTTTATTAATTATATAAATAAATTTTATTTTCTAGAGCAACACTTACGAGTGTGCGAGACAAAAGTGAGCTTTCAACTGATGTCAATGTTTAATTAACTGGTTGGAGGTACCTTAAAAGTTATTAAGGACGACGGACCCATTCAAGATTTTGAAATCCGCGCATATGCTATGAATATGACTGTCAATTACGTACATCAGAATAAGAGAAAAATTTCATTCTACTAAACATAATTTGTGATGCCAAAATATTTCTGGTGGATAAAACTTTTAAAACATTAGTCCGAATTTCCTCTGTTTGCAAAAAGTCTTGTTATATCTCCACGGTTTATAAATCTTATAATGTGGTTGATATTGAATTTATACCTTAACCTAACAATATATATATATATATATATATATATATATATATATATATATATATATATATATATATATATATATATATTACCTAATTGTCTACGGACTTTTGCGGTTTTTATTTTCCCGATTACGACAAAGAGCACACGGCGGGTGTGACCGGTCAGCAGAGGATGCTCACTCCTCCATGGCACCTGATCCTACCTCTATCTTGGAGGTCCGTGTTGCTCTGCTTTGAATTTGTATTTCGTTTTATGGATTTTTGAGATGGTTGGCGGTTTGTTATTGTCATTTTTTTTCATATATATATACACATATAAATATATATATATATATATATATATATATATATATATATATATATATATATATATATATATATATATATATATATATCAGTTATGTAAAGTCGGGCAATAATCAATAAATAATGTTCTTTTTTCAATGATATTTCTGAAGAAAAATGAACCATGCATGTGCAGTGAACTTTGACACAACCCCTCAAAAAATTTAGGTCGATGACCTACATTTTTTTCTGTTCTTCGGTAAGCTAATTGACTTCTTAATATTAAAATTTAATTAGAGTAAAAACACCTATTGCAGAATTTTTAAAATATCAGTTTTTATACCACACCCCATAAAATTCCCATTACTTTCTATTATATCTGAGGTTTTTCGCACCCAAATTTTACCCCAGTAAAATAAGGAAGTCGATGATAATGTAATTTTTTTTATAGATTTTCACTCACCATTAACTGATTAACATTATATAAAAATTTGAATAAACAATCTATTGTAGAAATGAATTGGATCCGCCGTCCTTAAAACGAAAATGGTTAAGTTTAATGTTACTTTGTATGTCAGTGTATCGATGTAAATGCAAATGAATATGCATCAATTCTTTATGGAAGGAAACCGTAAACAACTTCCCGTTAGGATATACTGGAGAACGGCAACGGTAAACAACTTACCGTTAAGATATACTGGAGCACGGCAACGGTAAACAACTTACCGTTAATATTTACTGGATGTAGGCAACTGTAAACAAACTTACCGTTAAACTATATTGGAGCACGGACTCATAGTCGTAAGGATTATTGTCATAGGTGTCTGTCTTCTCCATGTTGACGTTAGTATTTCCTCCCTGGATGTTGCTCCACAACATGGTGACATAATTATCTCGGTCATTCCTTGATTGTTCGTGCTCCTGGCCGATTGCATGCGCCATTTCATGAACAGTTGTTGATACCTTCAATATGATTGGTTAGTACATACAGGTAGTTGTGGTAGTACTTAAAACAAGATATGTTTCTTTTTTAGCATTTTAAATACAGGTGTACTTGTACATAATATTACCGAAGTACAGCCCGGGTCTTCTAAACTAATTTGCTGTTTGTCGGGGAAGACTCTGCCAATATAGGACCAGCATCCACTGTAACAAAGCAAAGGAATTTACAGAAACATGGACATTAACTTTACTAGAACAAAGTCCGATACTGTATACACCAAGGGTCTGTACCTGCCGGAGAAGAACTCAATGTAGGTGGAATAGGATGCCTTGTTAGCCTCAGCCGAACCATAGGGAACCCACTTCAAGCAGGTGTAGTCGGTAAACTGTTGAATGGCCTTGTTAATTACGTCTACATTACTCTGATCTGTGGCTATGATTTAAAAAAAAAATAGAAAAATTAAATCTAGTACTTTCATGTAAGTACATATATTGCCATGTTTTTGTAATAAATATAATGTTGAATTTTCTACTGGTAATGAGAATTCGCGTGGTTTAATGAATGGTATTAAATGCAGTTTCCAAGAATTTCATATTATTAAATAACCAGGTGATACAATCTGAGAATTAAATTATTGGAGTCGTTTCATTAACCCTGTATCAAACAACTCCGTATAAGTGACTTACACAGGCTGCTGTCAATGGTATAAGGAATGATGTTATCTGTCCAGAGAGTGGCCGACTTCAGGAAATTCTTCTTTCTTCCACCATTCTATAAGGTAGTGAAAAGATCAGAATGAATAACAATGAATTTATTCCATCAGAAATTGTTTGATTTTGTGTCAAGTAACTTGAAATGTCTTTTTACTTCAAACGCGTAAGAATCAACGGGATTTCGAATCGGAAAACTCTAACAAATGGATCGATATAAACGTATCACTTGTGTGTTAATCCAGGTCATTAGTTACACCAAAGGAATGCTCCTCCCTCCCACTTTTTTCAACAGTGTTAAAAATTGTAGCTGACTTAACAATCATATAGAACAAATTGTAGGGTACGAGACACTGCCTTTCGGGTAGCTTTGCCCCCCCCCCCCCCCCCACACTTAAAAAATGCTACGTGCCCGTCTTGATTCATTTATTCATCGGCGTTTGATTTGATTTGAACATATTTTATTGTATATATATATACGATACATATACAAATGGTTAGAACACAAGTTCTTACAACTTACGAGGTCTTTACCATTAAAATAGAAAAATTGTACAAAACGTACAACTGTTATAATATGACATAAATTTATAATTACAAAATAGCAGAATAAGTGATATCTACGAGTAAAAGAAACACGCACATAAACTGTATTAAACGAATCTACCAGTTTCGTTGTTATACAATTGAACTAATGAGAATAATTGTTTGTTAATATCGAGAGATAATGACTCATAGCCCCATAATAAAAGAAGAGTATTAATTATATGAAAATGGTCTAGTTGTAGCAGATTAAGAAAAAAATATTCCTAGCGATAGTATAATTTTTGCATTTGAAGAAAAAATGGTAAGCATCTTCGGGTGATCAACACCGACAATATTACCGCTTTCTATAATATTTATTTTGTGTAAATCATAATTCAGTATGCAATGGTGTCTTAGCTTGGTATGTATTATGTTTAGCTTGCGCTTACCATGTGTAAAAAGGAGAGAGCTTTAGCTATGTTTTTAGATTTATATAATGAATTCTTAAATCTTTATATAGAAGTTTCATTTCTTACTTCTATACTTAATGTATTCCACAATTGAATAGTGGCTGGTACAAATGATTTCTTAAATAATTCTGTTCTACACCTAGGTAAACTATAATTTTCAATGTTTCTAGTTCTATATGCAGAATCATTACTCCTAGTATTAGGAATAATCTAAGATAAATATTCAGGGACAAACCTATTGTGGATCTTATACAAAGTGGTAAGTTTAGACGTCATTCTTCTAGCAGAAAGAGTTTCCCCAGCCCGTTTCAAAATATTAGGATGTTTTTGAAGCAATAATTGGTAACCCTGTAACAATGCGGGCAGCGTATAACTGAACTTTCTCTAATTAGTCAATGTCATATTGGCTACAGCCATCCCAAACAACTGAGGCTTATTTAAGAATTGGCCTAACAAAGGTAATGTACATTTTGGAAAGGGTTTTTTGTTCCAAATTTTAGTTTGTTCAAAAGACCTAATTTTTTCATTGCTTTGTTTACTATTATACTAATGTGCTCCGATCATTTTAGATCGCTTGCTAGATGTAAACCTAAGTGTTTGTTGAGAAATATTCTAACAATGCTGAAAAAATATTTCGGGTAATTCGTAGTTTGATTTTGTGGTAAAAAAGGACAGCCTTAGTTTTGTTTGGATTGAATTTGAGTAACCATCAACTAAATCACTGTTCCAAAATGTATAAATCATGATTAATATTGTGTTCAATGCTAGAAAAATCATGCGATGCATATTGGATATAATTGTCATCTGCGAAAAGTCGACAAAATGATAGCATATTGTTTCAGATATCATTAACATATATCAAAAAGAGCAAGGGTCCTAACACCGAACCTTGCGGTACACCCGATTTTATACAAGTATTAGATGATAAAACATCTTTGTACATTACCTTTTGACTTCTATTACATAAATAAATCATCGGCGTTTACCAACAATCTGATTGGTTGATTTACTGACATTGACTGTCTATCTAATTGGTTGATTTACTGACATTGACTGGCCAACTGATTGGTTGATTTACTGACATTGACTGGCCAACTGATTGGTTGATTTACTGACATTGAATGATCATCTGATTGGTTGATTTACTGACATTGACTGACCATCTGATTGGTTGGTTTCTGGCATTGACTTACCATCTGATTCAGCTCTTCAATCTGCTGCTGGGTCAAGCGATGACCGTCGTGGGTGTCACCAAATACCTTTCCTTTCTTTGAGGCGATGTTTTCAATACCTTCCGGCTGAAACAAAAATGAATATTAGAACATACTGCATCTCATGTGCTAGAATCTAGAAGAAGTCCCACAAAACTTCAGCGTTGTCACGAGTTCTTATTTACATTATATTGAAAGAATTGGACCTGTCAGTATTATATATATCATGTCTGAAAACAGTTCGTTAATTGTATAATAGTACTTCATAAAAACAGTCCAAAGTAATGTGATGATATTTTAAAGGTGATGATTACAATGTCGATATTTTGAACTGTGCAGTGCTTGTGTGGACATGGAAAACTTCTTGTTGAAATGGCAGACGAGCATTTGGGTTAAATAAAGTGAAGTACATTTGTATTGTCAGAGTTATCAAACTACATTCATTATCCGGCATTCTTTATGATCCAGGTTAATTCGCAGATTATACGATTACATGTATCAGTAAAAGAAATCTAAATAGTCTTTTGTATTTTGACCCTAAACTAATCAAGTCTTCTACTGGTATATGTACTCAAGAAGTAAATGCAAATACTAAAAACTAATTATTTTCGTTACTCACGTGTTGGTTGTGTCTGGAACCTTCGTCCACAAGCATGCTCTCCAACAGATTGACCACATCAGAGTCGGGATCAACATTACCCTTAAAATGAATTCCACTTATTCGATCTTCTATTGTTAACGGTAAGTAAACATTACAAAAAAATTCTCAAAGTGTCGATTAACGAGCGCTGTTTCAAGGTAGCACTTTTCAAGAATTGCGTGAATTATTTCCTACTAGCTTACATAGTTTTCAAATTAAATCTAACGTGGCAAAGAACCAAATATTTTATTCTAACCTTTATTTTAAATTTCGCGCCCTTACCTTCAGAGCTTCTTGAATGAGTTTTTCCCCTCCCTCTGCTTCATGTTGATTGGCTCCAGTTTCTTCAGTGCTGCGCAGCCTATCTTCGTATCGCTCTAACTCCCGTTCTATCATAGCAAGATCAATATCTTCCTCTTTTTCGTCTATTTCAGAATCAGTTAACCTCTGCAGAAGAGATATAAACTGTTAATTATCAAAGGTACAACGATTTAGTAAAGACTTCATTACTATCGCTGAACAAAATTTCTTAATTTTAGAGATATTGAATATTTTCCGGGTAAGGGAGCATGTGTAAGTGTACAACGTATATAGGCGTAATAATACAATCAAACTACAAGTATATGTGCATATATGACTTGGTACTACTTTTATTCTCGAATCAGATAAGAAAATTTAAATAAATATGCATTCCTGTTATCACATATATTTCGTAAAATATAAATCTGCCTTGAAGAAAACTGGAAATTTCCAATCTTGTGTACTTGACCTCTTTAATCAACTACATGTATTTATAACTTTGTATCAACGTTTGAATCAACTATTTATATCTTTGTATCAACGATAAAAGTGATTAAGATAATCAAGATAAAAATGTTCGATGGATTACCATCTGCAATGCGACAATTTAAACCCATCTAAAGCGAACCACTAAAGCAAGAATAAGTAAGCCTTGGTCTCACGCCGGTGTAAATTGAGGCCCGCTTACCTGTACTAAAACTCCATATCTCATCAGTTTCACATTAATGACAAACTGCTTTGCCTTGCAAAGAGAATAAGGAAGCTTTTAACAAATTCTATACCTGATGATTGAGCTATTTAAGTCAATTTTGGGTTTTTTTTTACAGGGCATTAGTTGACCAATTACGTATATACATAAATGTTAAGTTTCGTTTTTAATCGGGCTTTGCTGAAAGAAGAGTCCTGGCTGTAGGCAGGCAAATCGCCAACGTAACTATAAATAGTAACTACAGAGTAAACAAAACACTAAACAGCGTCAAAATAAAGCTTCCGCTTTCCCAAATAGTCGCAAAAACAGCTATGTTACAACGCACTTTGAAAAACTACGCACTTCGAAAAAAAAATCCAAAGTGCGCTAATTTTGAGACTAAGTCAACGCACTTTAAAAAATATAATTTCAAAGTGCGTTGCTATCGTAGATATAAATTCGATATTTTTTCAAAGTGCGTTGCCACAGAGCTATCCAACTCTTTCAAATCTTTTAAGATTTTTGTTTTCAAATAAATTAAGCACAGAAAATTTTTTTTTGTTTTCTTATTCAATACAATTTTAAAGACAAGAACTGCATTTTGTGAACATAAACACGAAATCCATTATCTATTTTACAACCAACAAAGCGTTGGTATTCGGCTGCACATTGAAGAAATTTGAAAAAGATTGTTTTAGAATTAAATGTTCAATACATTTTTTCACTAGTCAGACATGTTTATGATGGCCACTTAAATGTACATCACTCTTTGACGCTTTGCTAACATCAATTGCATGATGCACCAACACTAACAAATGCAGTTGATGTATTGCAACAGCACTAGTATTGTACACTGCAGATAGATATAAAAATGGAAACATATTTCCACACTTTATTACATTTATATTTCAAGAGAGAGAGAGAGAGAGAGAGAGAGAGAGAGAGAGAGAGAGAGAGAGAGAGGCCAGTCATAATCATACACGGTATGCACAACTGAAAATAAAAAACCCGGCTTTCAGTACATCAATTCTTTGATTATTTATAACGCCATACAATATTCACCTATTAGCCGTAAGGTAGATTTTGCAAGATCATTATAAACGGCATTATAATTTAAGTAATCCTTGATATTTTTTCTCCTCAGCCTAATAAAGGAAATTTCATTAACAAGAGTTCCCTGTAGTTACTTTTTATGTATTGTAGAAGTACATACACACGCCCAACAGACGGTGAACGTTCGAGTAGTTCGATATGGCAGATAACGTTGGATTAGTTTTTTTATTTCCTTGATTTATGCGCACCTTTTTACTTGTCATTTCAACATTACATCTATAAAACATGCAGTTTCAATAATGATTGCGATTTCACATAAACTGAAATTCGTGCGATTTCAACCAAACACTAATTATAAGTGATATACATATTAAATAT
This sequence comes from Magallana ariakensis, assembly GCA_020458035.1. Taxonomy (NCBI): domain Eukaryota; kingdom Metazoa; phylum Mollusca; class Bivalvia; order Ostreida; family Ostreidae; genus Magallana; species Magallana ariakensis. Next base: position 54,738,816 of record CM035818.1, read on the forward strand.
TATATCTGAACCAACATCTTACCTTCAACGTGTGTGATACATGTCTTTTTCTTAACTCATTCAGGACGATTCTGGCTTCTTTTTTCCCAATTACTACAATTTAAAATAATTCATATAAAAGAGTTAAATAACATTAACGTTTTCATTAAAACGTTATTCTTATTTTGAAGTCAACTAGACGAAATCATCGAATATAATGCTGTAAGACAATGTTTATTAGCGACGAATTTATTTCGCGATTTGCTAGTGATGAACCGATTTGAGCGATTAAGGTTATTAAAAAAACTAAAACAAACCAGAAAGAAATTAAAAGTTTAGTTTTGTTGCGACAAAAAAGTTCGTGACATAGTCTAGAGGACCTTACAAACCTCATTTCTTGCACGCGAATAAAAATTAGTTATAATTCAGTTCGGCTTTAGCAACTGTAGACAATTATATTTTCCGATTGAGGCCCATCTTTATTTGATTAAAATAGTTTCGTGTATAAGATTATTTGAAACCGATCTTTACTTGTATTCAAAATTCAAAAAAGTTGCTTTTAAAATGAACACTTTGAAAGTTCATAACAATTAACAATAACAATGATTTATGGTACAATGTAGTGGTACATTGTTTACAATCTTTGAAAGCTCTTAAAATAAGCAATCCCAAATACGTACATTTTTATTCTATTTCTATTCTATATATTTTTTTTTCAAAAAAGGACAATGTTACAAACTAGAGAAAAATACTCTTTGAACATTGGGTCTAAATAATCTTCAAAAATGCGTCTATCATTAAAAAACGATTCGACCTATTGACTCTAATCAGGATGTGTCATTTATTCAGCCTCGTTTGAAAATTATCAATATCAAGGTATATTGTTTCATAATTCACCATATAAAAAGAGCGCAAAACGAATTTTAAAAAACAATATTTGAAAATAGAGGTTTCCATGGTAATTCTTATATCCGATTCTATTTTTTATTACTTCAAGCACAATAATTTTTCAAATGTTATTAAAATTATGATGACAGCATTAAACAAAAGTCCCCTTCCATATTTAGATGAAAAAAGGATTAATGGTCATTTACCGAGTGAGGGTTGTTTCTTTTATTTATTTATTTTTTTACAGCTAATTGATAACTAATATGTAGATATAAACGTACCTCTCCCACTGTATCTATCCACTGCATGTCCCGCTATACACAAGACAATCGGCAACAGAAGTAACACGACATCTGGCTTCAGGAGACCCATTCTCCTAGGTGTGATGGATCCTGAACAAGAGGGGCTGCTTTTATACCAGTCTGGTGGGTGAAATCTCGAATCCGGATATTTAGTGGTACAGAGAGGGACTGTTACGTCATGGATGAACACCAATCCTCCCGAACTATACGGATCTACAAAATACAGGTGAAAATGATTATGTAATTGGATATTTAAAAAAATACCAACCAAATGCTTTCAAGTTTTTCGATGGGATATCTGACTTCAGAAGTCTTTAGTCCATGTACCTGGCAATAATGGCATCGCTTGTTCGTCAATCAATAATTTGAACTGATGCTTTATTATGTCAAGATAGATTAGAAGATTAGTGCGTTTCGAGTTCCCTTTCCTACTATTTATCATTCATGTTCTGTTTAACAGTAACATGTATATACATGTATAGTGACGGTTTTAATAATTTCATTCAGATTCATTATGGTACTCTTGATGTGGTACTTAGCTGACCAAATTGTATACTCTATTTAGCTATCCATCAAACTATTGAAAATACAACTGCTATTTGTAATGCTAGTGAAGAATCTCGAATTGTGCTTTCACTGAAGTTATGCACCATCGAGATGTTCAACAAATCAACACAATCGACTGTCACATTATCATTGAGCAACTAAATTTAAACTGACTTTGTGCACATATTGATATTGGATATGGCCACCTTCTTGTACGATTATTCACCATCACGGGACTCTTAACACACCCTCCCTTACTTCCTTCCAAGAAATGATGAATTTAAGTGCAATGTGTTTATCTCAGACTTGATAGCGTAGTGCGTACATTTACCGGAAATTGTCATTAAAGTAAAACACATGCCTGCCGTCCGATCAGGTAGGCTTTACTTCATGATAAGTTATTACATATTACATTTTGAAAAGCTGTACTACGTACCTCGGCCCCTTCCCAAGCAAAAATAACCAGATACCAGCGGATATCCCTTACATATACCAAGCCAAGAACTGACCAATGAGAAATGAGAATCTAGGTCTTTCGAATTCACCTTGTCGAGAGCTTACCATATATAGAAGTCACGTGACAAGTTCTCTGCGGTTCAGCCAATTCAATCCATGAGTTGTTTACTCTGACGTTGACAATAGTGTTTACAAGTGCGAACAATTCATACTATGCGCCCTATGTCTGATCTACAGATAATATAGTTTTTAGTTACAATGAAGTATAAACGCGATCTTCATCTTGAAAGTTAACAAAATATTTTATAAAGTGTTATTTCCAAAACACTGTTGGTATTGGGCCATATACTAAGTATTACATAAAATGATTGTTTCTGGGTTTTGTGGTTGGTGATTCGATTCCCATAAATCATTTAAAATAAATTTCAATATCATAATATAAGTATGATATTAGTGATTTAATAGTTTGGGAGGTGTTTTGTGTATATAAAGTTTGTTTTCCTTGTGTGTAAAGTATGGAACGCCTGAACTGCCTTATGTGAATGATCTTCTTTATAGGATTATACTTCAACATTATATAACTCAATTCTAATTCCTTTTATCGCTTTAGCCCCGAAATTTGAATTTTAACAAACTAATTATAATGGTTTTTTTTTTAAATTTATATATTGAGTAAACGACTATATATGATATGGGCCCCCTAAAATGAACACCGTCATTTTTTGTAATTATTTTTTTTCTTTGTACACAAATACATGATAAGTTATTTTATAATTTTCCTTTTGATTCAAATGCCCACGATTTAGAAATATGGCATCACAAAGTTAACCTTTTCCCGCCATTTTTCATTTTTATCATAAAATTGAGCGCAAGCTTAAACAACCAGAGGTGTATCTATCCAAGGCTAATAAAGGACAAAAATATTTTCCTTGTTTAAGGTGTCGCTCTATATCTCCCATTCGAAAAAAGATTTTAAAAAAGTCAATTTTTGAATGAATTGGTTTAAATTGTAAAAATTGTGTAACTTCTGAGGTCATAAACTGCCAGTGATGGCAAACAATTGAAATAAATAGTATATTTTAAATCAACTCTTTTAAAATATAACATAATAATTTAATGTACATAAAACACTTTTTTAAAAAGGGTGAATTATGAGGGTCAAATATGACTGATATTATATATACATGTTGGTCTTTGTTTAATCTTCTAACAAATCAAGATAATATCAAGAACGATAACTCCACAAACAAAAAGAATAACTCTAAAAAGATGTTGACAAATTTGCAAAAAATGAAAAATACATTAACGTCTGCTAAAAATGAAAAAATGTTCAATCATTTTAAAGTGATTTAATAATCTCAACAAAGATATCCGCTATTCAGAAGAAAAAAAACACTGAAAAAATACCAGCATTTTAAATTTATTTGCGACATATCTATAGGAATGCAAAATGTTAACAAAGGTACAGTACACGGCATACCGCCTCACTTAGGCACTTAGCGAGAACTAAGGTAGAACTCCATCGTATCATGTTCATGAGCGGACATAGAAACGAAGGGTCTATTAGTAGTTATGCCAGAAAATTCACAGGTAACTAAAAAATTGCAATCAGTAAAACATTGTCCAACTTAGCCATCCCTGCGAATGTGTTCGGAATGTTTTCTTGGTCGTGGCTTAATATGTAATAAATCCAGAGGTGCTCGAATGAAAGTTCACGAGACTTCCCCGAGATTTGTTCAGTTCCTGTGAAAATTCGAGCGGAAGCATAAGTGTTCGGATAATAATCTCAAAATACGTAAGTACTGGCAGTTTTGTATAAAACAAAAGACAGTACTCTACCGATTTATCGGTATTAAAGTAGTCCGAGTATCGCACTACGTCATAATACGGATTTTACAATATTGATTCGACTTTTACATAGCGTTTTAGATACCCAGTATTTATTTTGCTATAAATCGTTGTTGTAAACAATGACAATAATAAGCAATTAGGACGGTAATATATGTATTCTATGAGAGATAGAAATGATTAATGTTGAGAAACTCGATTCTGTTAAAGTAAAATGAAAAAGGAAGTTTCTGATTAACCAGGATCTCAGGTGTGCTTATATCATCTTTGTTTTGACCCCCCCCCCCCCCCGAATTTTTCTTTTTCTTTTACTTAAACCGGTTTAAATTTAGATACAGAAACTATTTTGAATTTAATCAATCACCAATTAATTAATGTTTAAATGATATCCAACATTGTTGACAGATCTAAGCAGAACACTGTAGCAAAATGTGATTTTTACGGATTTATTTCGTAAGGGTCTACTTGGTTTAGAGCTTATAGCGTGAAAAGTAACCCGTCAACATATGATTTATTTTACCAAATCTTTTTTCTAAGATGTCATTCTATAGAATAAACACCATGAAGTTAAGTTTGAGTCCATAAAATAGTAAAAAATGACCAAACACGCTACATTTTTGTATTCTATTTTGATACATCAGGCCCATAAAGTTTACTTACTTACAACAATTTGCGCAAAATTATTGATGAGATATGCTTAAATAAAAATGTTTATACTCTATTTTGTATATCCATTTCTATTTTTCTCAAATTGGTAATTACCTTTAGGAAAAACGAACGTCTGGCAAATTTCATCATTGTCAGTAATTTTCGCAAGGGGGTACACCCGTCTGAGAGGTAATAACAAACAAACGAGCATGTAAACATACATATTTTCTTTTGTATATGTGTTGCTAGTGTATATCTATCATTTCAAGCTAAGCTTTTTATGATTGAGCCCATTTAGTGCCGACTATAGGACTACCTTAAAGGCCAAAAATTCAAGTCTATTATTTTAATATAGAAATATAGATTCTGCATAAAATAGTATAGTCTGTTTCACTATTGATGCTATTCCTAGGTCAAGCGCGGATCGAAAATTAATCATAAGGGGGGATCGCTACTAAGCATGTTAATTGTTGCAACAGCAGAAAAAAACTATATCTACTATTGTCACATTTATTTCTATAACTCATTTCATCCGCCAATTAATGAAGATAAATTTTAAAATCAATAAATGTATAGATTTTATATTTGACTACAAGTACCTATAGATATTAGGAAATATACTTTAAACACGAGGCACGATTTTTACTGCGAAACTGAAAAAGTCAAATAAAACCACGTGGTCTAAATTTAAATGACAATAACATTCACAGTGGTGACTAAGGTATAGTTCCGGATGATTGCTTAAAGAAAGTGAGCGCACAAGACAGTAAGTTTGCAGGAATCATCGACACGAATCAATTGGGATTTAAATGTCTATAACCTCGAAAGGCTATGTACAGGTTTGAACAAAAATTAATTACTCAAACTATATTACGTTGGGAGTCGAAGCACATGTCTATTCCGGTTATTTGAAAAACCTCACAAGCGTTCTAAAAATGGCAATGAGGGGTAAACCGAAAACTAGTTATATTGGAAATGTTAAAACATATTTTAAAGCGACAGTACAGCTGAAAACACATGTGTGAATAACTTCAGATTTACCCATTGTATCGTTAGGAAATACGAAATAACGTTGATTGTGACAGTTGAAGTACATAAAAATCCTTTTTACATACCTAATTAATGTAATTATGAGCTTCCGGAAATTTAAGGGTCGAACAAACCGAAATAATCTTATAGCGTTTATTTGTACCACGTGGATTTTGATTGACAGTAATTGACACGTGCTGAAAACTACAATATCTTTGCCCGACTACGGTCATCATGGTATACGAGATAAAAGGGACTCTCTAAACGGAAAACATCATCACTTTCTCGATAATTTATTAACGTTTACCAATTTCAATTCATTTTAAAATTAACAGACATAAATATGTCAAATTATCCCTCAAGGGGCCTCATTTACAAAAATGAATTTAGGTTGTAGCAACTCCTACGATAAACACGCAAAATACATGCTTACAAAATAATAACTGTGGTTATTTTAAAAACTTTGAACAATTATTACCTTATTTTCTTTGCCAATTCACTCAAGTAAGCAGGCCTACCCGGTCTCTTACTCGACATGCTGGTTTGTTTATAGTAAATACGCATGCGTAATGGCATAGAAAGTGGAACCCTGTAACACGTGGCGATGTATATATGTATAGGTTATACCTAATTATTAATTTTAATGAAATAATTAGATTTATTTCACGGAGAAATTTGTAATTTTCTGAAAGTTTATACATTTATGAGTAGAACAAAAATACCGAACCCGATCGGAAAATTTTTTCAAGTCGGTTTTTAATAAGATGCGCCGTACTGTCTCTTTAATTCAGTTATATTGTATATTTTAATAAACTAGTAATAAGAACATGAAATAGTGTTCATACGGCAGAAATCAATAACGACAAATTATAATATACCGATATTCTATATTACAACATAATGTTATATCAACACACATTTAAAACAAAATAAGTTAAAAAAAAAAAAAATCCCCAGTAGGATTTGAACCCAAAACACTGCATGTTTGTATTCACTAATCCAGGACGAAACCAGTGAGCCATGCGAGACTTGAAAATATGTGGTATAAAGTAGTGATTGAAACAACATTATCATATCAATGGACTTTGTTTTTTATCCTTCAAAAAATATTTTGAAAAAGTACATAATTAGTCATCTCTGGGTCATCTCTCCATCTTTTTTTAAAAAGCGAAATTTTTAATGCTGAAATATGTCATCTTTACACGTTTCAAATTTGTGGAGGGAAGACCCAGAGACAACAAAATCATTTAAAAACAGCTGTAAATAAGAAGGATTTTGCATAAATTGCATCGTGTTGCTATATTTAGACCCATATTATGATAAAACCTTTTGCATTACAAACATTTTTCTACCCACTTTATGTCCAACAGAAACCAAATAACGGTTATAATTCGAAAAATGTGCAAAATTAAATGATGAAATTTCCACTCTCCTTGTGCGCCCATATTCCTGCCGAATCTACATCTTAAGCGCCCACTTTCTTACATGTAGTAAGTATATATTTTTACCATCGATACCTTTAATTCAAAGAACAAAAAATGTAAATTTAAGAAAGAAGGTCGAAATTAAATATACAAAATGCACAATTCTGTATAAAAAAGGAAAGGTGTTTATAAATGCCGTTAATTTTAAAAAGGAAAAACTATTCTTTCATATGGAATCGAGCCAGGACACAAAAAACATCATGTGTGACATAGCCAGCGATTTATCCTACTGAGCTATCCAGAACTTACACTCTAAATATAAACAACTAAGATAGAAATCAGTTTCCGCAATTTGTTTTTAGTTTTTAGGGTTTGTTTTTTTTTTTTTTTTTTGTTTTTTTTTTTTTTTGTTTTTTTTTGTTTTGTTTTTTTTTTTTTGCAAAATTCGACCCCAGGGCCAGGGTGCCCCTAATTCTATCTTAACTTATTCCTTTAAACAAAACCTATCAAAATATCTTCGATTATTATAGGGGCATGTCGGTTCTGAAGGATAGAAATTGAGTGCACAAGATTGTAAGTTTGCAGGAACCATCCACACGAATCAATTGGGATTTTAAAATGTCTATAACCTCGAAACGCTATGTACAGGTTTGAACAAAAATTGATTACTCAAATTATATTGTGTTGAGAGTTGAAGTACAAGTCTATTCTGGCTATTCAATAAAACTCACAAGCTTTCTGAAAAGAGCAGGGAGGGGTAAACCGATAATTACTGTGGAATCATCATTGTTCGTGGGGGACCAGTGTTCGTGGCTTTCGTGGGTAACCTTTTCCCACGAATTTACATCCCCACGAACGTTCATGTATATACAAGCATTTGTTTAATATTTATTAAAATTATCACAGACTTGCTACCAACCAAATTACGTCCCCACGAACCAGGAAAACTTTGGCTACCCACGAACATTGACCCCCCACGAATGAAAATGAATCCACAGTAGTTATATTGGAAATGTTAATGCATATATACATTTTATTTCAGTTATATTGTATATCATAATTAACTAGTAATACGAACAGAAAATAGTGTTCATACAGCAGAAATCAATAACGACTAATTAAAATATACCGGTATTCTATAATTCAACATAATGTTATATCAACATACATTTAAAAACAAAAAAAGTTAAAAAGAGTCACGTACAGGATTTAAACCCAGAACTCTGCATTGTTGTATTCAAAATCCACAACGAAACCTGTGAGCCTTGCGCGACTTTAAAGTATTTGGGATAACGTAGTGTTGGAAACAACATTATCATATCAATGGACTTTGTTTTTTATCCTCCAAAACATATTTTGAAAAAGTATATAATTAGTCATCTCTGGGTCATCTCCATCTTTTTTTAAAAAGCGACGTTTTTAATGTTGAAATATGTCAACTTTACACGTTTCAAATTTGTGGAGAGAAGACCCGAGACATCAAAATCAATTAAAACAGCTCTAAATAAGTAGGATTTTGCATCAATGTTATATTTAGGCCCATATTATGATAAAACATTTTGCATATCAAACATTTTTCCCATTCTACGTCCAACAGAAACCAAATAACGGTTATAATTCGAAAAATGCGCGAAACTAATCAATGAAATTTTCAATCTTCTTGTGCGCCCAGATTCCTGCCTAATCTACATCTTAAAGCTGAACACCGCTCGTAAATAGGCAACCTGGTATCTAAATCCTTCAATTTCGTTACACCGGATTGTACACCTGAAACTCGTGGCCGACATGTAGTATTCTTTTCGTGGTCTTTGGATTTTATGCATTTGTTTCTTATTCTATGTGCATATTCTGTTTGTAAATAATGCATTGACCAATTTATTTGATGAGAGAATTGTCCTGGCTTGAAAAAAGTGCGTAAAATTTGATAATTTCATCGCGACCGAGTAACACGGCGAGGCGAGATGTACGTCCACACAGGTCTGCCCCTTATATAAGGGTTGTAGGGACAGTAGTGATGAAAGAAAAATATGGCGGACAGTGCCTAATTACGAGCGGTGTTCAGCTTTAAGCGCTCACTTTCTTTTGACCAAAAACCATTTAGTGATACATGTATACCATTTTACTGAGAAAATGCTGTTTTCGCTAACTTTGAAGAATAATAATAAAATTGCAAGAGCAATATGATAGGTTCAAAATGCAAATTAGAAAAACTTATGGTTAATTTCATCCAGCCTCCTTAAGATTTATCATCCATCTTAATAGCTTTGTCATGAAAGAGCTCTTGCTTTCCTAAAACTAACTTGCTCCAAAGCCTTTAAATTAACCTCCTCCCTCATCCGCAAATTATGGGTCAGATTCAGCATTCAAGTATGTTTTTTCTGAGCTAAAAACTCATATCATGAATACAGACGATTGCAAAAAACAATATAAACAATCTGGTGTCAACAAAGATTTTATTATTGAATACTTTAACAAGCAAAATCACTACAGAAACAAATCGTTTAAAAATGTTTAAATAAGTTCTGTAACATATTGAAGAGATCACGCAATCTGTATTGTGTCCAATAGGCGAATGCTGGGTCAACAGTAGATTCTGAGATTGAGTAATTATATTGTTAAACTTCAGTTAGGCGGTAGACCGGCTGAAAAAATAGAAACAGACTGGAAACGTATACCTCGTGTGTTTGCAGAATAAAAGCATGTTATTGTCATGTGAAATAAATGGTATCACTCTTTCTGATTATACATGTATAATTCTGGTCAACTGATTCTTGTAACAATTATTAAGAATACATGTATAATGAAATGAATAGATGATATTAAAAAAATCAATTATTAATTTAAACATAGGTAATCACAGATTACAAAGCTCACCGAGACGAGGCATCACCTTTATGAGGAATCATCTTTATGAGACCACCTTTATCATATTATTTGAAAATCATAGTTAATAATGATCTTGGATATACATGGATACTGTTTTGACACAATATCGTATAACTATATCATATGTTAAAAAATTGTATAATAATCATATGTTCATTTCATAGGGTATTATTTGATACAATATTTATCAATACAATAATATAAAATACGATATTGCATCCTATGATACCTACAATATATATCATATAATACAATAAAATACTGTAATAAATAATGATGAAATATGATCTTGTAACATATGATATGACATTGTATCTTGCTATACATTATTGTATTTGATCACATAATACAATATCGTAATATATTATGATATTGATATAATATGATACAAAATAATAATATATGATACAATATCATATCACATAATACATCACAATATTGTAACATATGATATTATATTGTATAATATTATAGTATGATATTGTATTGTATGATATTGTATCATATTTGATACATAATAGGATATTGTATCATATGATACAATAAAATTAGATACAACATTGTATCATATCAATTAAAACAATATCATGTGATATAGTACTATATTTTATCATACAATATCATATAATTCTATATTGTATTATATGATACAATATCACATTATACAATATCATATAATACATTTTCATGTGATAAAATATATTATATAAACCAATATAATATTATACAATATCGTATCATATGATACGATATATATTATACAATATCATATCATAGATACAATGTTATATGTTGCAATATCATATGAAACAATAGCATGTGATAAAATAGTATATAATACAATATCATATTATACAATATTGTATCATAATAAACAATACTATACATAACAATATCATGATACAATATCATATCATTATGTACAAAAAAATGATACAATATCATATCGTATCATATATAACTTTTTATAATATAATATATGATATAATATTGTATCATATAAAACAATAGTGTATCATATCATACAATACTATATCATAGGAATCATATTATATCATTTAACAACGAACACATCTATCAAGCAGGTTTGAGATAGAATTTTTTTAGCATCCTTGATAATGGAGATCTGCATCTGAAGCTACCTCTGCGGTTCATTAATATTATAGTTAAATCAACTATGCAAGCTATTATTTATTAAACATGTGACCTGTTCCAAAAAACTTAACCTAATCCAGCATCCGAAACCTATGGCTCAGATTCAGCATTCAAGCCTGTCAGGTGCATCAGTATCATAAGACGCATCATCCATGCAAGTTTTATGAAGTTAGGACCAGTTATAACTAAGATATAATCATCAAAGGGCACCTGCTCCAAAAACTTTAACCAGCTCTAAAAACCTTAACCTCATCCAGCATCTGAAACGTATGGCTCAAATTCAGCATTCAAGCCTGTCTGGTGCATCAGTATCATAAGACGCACCATCTAAGCAAGTTGACTGAAGTTAGGACCAGTAATAACTAAGATATAATCATCAAAGGGCACCTGCTCCAAAAACTTTAACCAGCTCTAAAAACCTTAACCTCATCCAGCATCTGAAACGTATGGCTCAAATTCAGCATTCAAGCCTGTCTGGTGCATCAGTATCATTAGACGCACCATCTAAGCAAGTTGAGTGAAGTTAGGACCAGTAATAACTAAGATATAATCATCAAAGGGCACCTGCTCCAAAAACTTTAACCAGCTCTAAAAACCTTAACCTCATCCAGCATCTGAAACGTATGGCTCAGATTCAGCATTAAAGCATGTCTGGTGCATCAGTATCATAAGATGCATCATCCATGCAAGTTTGGTAAAGTTAGGACCAGTAGTAACTTAGAAATTGCTATCAAAGGGCACCTGCACCAAAAACTTTAACCTGCTCCAAAAACCTTAACCTCCTCCAGCATCTGAAACTCATGGCCCTGATTCAGCATCCAAGTCTTTCAAGTCCATAAGTAGGTCAAGATGCATCATCCATGCAAGTTTGGTGAAGATAGGACAAGTTATAACTTAGATACATGACCTGCAACAAAAACTTTAACCAGGTCCGGACGCCGAGGGTATAGCATAAGCTCCCCCCCGACTTCGTCTCGGTGAGCTAAAAAGCAACATTTGGAAATAATTTTTAATGCTCCTAGTGGGGATATGTAACGCATTGCACGCCCGTGTTTTTACATTAAAGGGTCATGGTCACGATTTTGGTCAAAAATTATTTTCTCGATTTTAATATTTAATATTTACAATGCTCTAGTAAGGGAGTTTTAATAGGCAACCACAACTTGAGTGTCATTTGTTAAGTGATAAACGAGTCATTGAGCGTACAACTCTTTGCTATGTAAACAAAGCTTTTGTTTACATTTTGAATGTTAAAGTGAAAATTCCAGTTTTAGAGTTAAAATGAATGTGTTAAACGTTAGGAATTGTTTATTTATGCTTAAATTGAATAAGAAGATAGACAAATCAACTTGTAAAATATTTTTTACTAGTATATTGAACCTATGTAAACAAAAACAGGGCACGAGCCTTGTTTACATGACAAAGAATTGTGAGTCCCGTATTTTGCATATACATGTAGGTCAACGACTGACTCAAATTTCATTATTATTAGAAATGCATTCCTAAGTATTGTAATTAATAAAAACAGAAAAATGACCAAAATCGTGACCATGCCCCTTTAAAGTGATTTTTACCATTAATTTCATGGATTAAAGAGGTTCGTTCCCCTGTTTCTGAATAATCATTTTGGGTCACCTCTAGTCTGCAATTATGCATCATATAATAATACTACTGTAGATCTATATTTAGCAATACCTAAACAATATTGGAAACAAAAGTAAAAGAAATTTCATCTTTACAGAGTCTAGTAAGGGCCTTTATTTTTGGGCGGAGGGTTTTCAATAAGAAAATGAACATTTTATTTAACTCAATAGTTTTAACGTACTGTTACTTTAGCTTCTTGATTTTTTGTGCAGACCAAACTTCCAGATATTTTGAGCATTACAATATCTTCAAGTTGTTCCAAGAAACATGTTTAAACATTTTTTAAAATTTTTCTAAAGACGTATCTTAGCATATATGGCTTATATTTCATAAAAGTCATAAAATAATTAGCCTATCTCCAACTGTTGCCTAATATTACCTTCTTTCATGCCTTACACTAAATTTCCTAAATGTGACCCCTACTGTTTTTTAATTTTACACGAAGAATTAGATCTATGGCTATTTGTATGCAAAGTTTTGAAAGGATGACATTACTAATATCTCTTTGAGTTATAATATGATTAATACAACTTTTTGTAACAATATCAACATCTGCTCTTGCAGATGTATTGGCATTTTTTTACCTTTGACTTAAATATTACGTTTTTATATATTCACTACATGTGCTCAACGTCATACTGTATTGGATTTATAATAAAATAATAATTATTGTTCAAAGTATGAATATTTGTTTGATTCCTTCATATAATCAATTTCTATGCCAAATTTTAGCAATAAATTCAGTAAAATTACCATTCTGTCTGTGACCCCATATTTAGTAGAAATGGCATGTGACCTGGATCACAAAGAAAATAGCCCCACCTACATTGACATTACTTGTATTCCAGGTGCCAACATTCATCAATTTGTTCATTCTAAAAGACATCATGACATACCGGTACTTAACCTATTATAGCGATTTTATCATAAAATTACTCCTTGAAAATGAATACATTTCCAGTGTCAAGGGCACTCCCAGTATCATAATTGAGCAGATTAAAGAAAAAAAACTGTGACTTGCCTATGATTTGCCTTCCTCGACATTACAATAAAAAATGTGGTCTGATTAATTAATTTCTCTGTACACTGTTATTTACCATTGCAAGGAGAATCAAAGAGTTCAATCGTGTCTATAGCGATGTCACTACGGTAGCTCTTGCCACGAATAGCCTCAATCATAATCTGTCAAAATAAAGTCATATCTCATATACAAACTTTAAAGTTTAATTATTATGATATTATAGAAAACGTTCAATTAACTGTATATGTTGGTTAGATTGCTGTGGACATTTTTAGACTATATCAATTTCCTCTTAACTCTGTATAAAGGTATTCGAAAATATTTTAAACTTGCATGTTAATATTTCGAGTATCTTCTTTACAAAGTAATGCAGTTTCTGGTTAAGAATTATATTTAAATCTGTATTTGGTGAAGGTAAATCTGATGAGCTGTGCATCCAGCCTCCTTGAGGTTTTATATAATGATTCTCAATAATTTTACCTTAATGTTTGTATTTTTTGTAATAAAATATAATTTTTTCAGGCATGAATAAAAACTTACCACAACATGGTTTGCAGGAGAAATATCTACCGCCACTGGGGTCCAATTATCATTTTGATTTCCAGAGATAGACCAGACTTTTTGTTCTGAATTACGTTCACCTGCGAAGACGATCAATGTTCCCATGTCACGGCCATTCATATTGTAGAAGAATCGAAGGCATGACGGACCTATTCAAGAAACCATGTTGTTGTCAATTGAATTTTTTATTTTCTTTTTTACTAAAACAATAAAGTTCACGAGTACAGACGCTTTACCAAGATGTTCTAAATACAGTAACTTATTTAAAAATAAAACTGTTGTTTGTGTCACAATACCATTGTGTGGAAGACAATATTTATCAATTAAAATCCCCTTTCTGTAAAGGCGATAGGTACATTACGTTGACTTACCGCTAGGTAAAAGTGGCGACGTTGTGGCGGAGCTGAGTATAGCGTTATCTCCGGACGTACGTCCCGAGGCCTCTATGAAGGCGTAGTTCCCGTCCAGGGGTTTACTGGGGCCTGTACTAGAGCTTGGAGTACGCTTCTGTCGAAATAAAGAGACGTCAGTCTTCAAAATAGTCTACACAGTCCTTAAACTGGCATGGCCAGACAAGAAAATTAGTCGATTTCATAGATATGATAAAATAAAACACATTAACTACTGAAAGTTTACATCAAAAAATTGATTTTTTAGTTATGATTGTCCATTGAAAGCGTAGTGTGTTGTAATCCTCACATTTGTTATCGTCCAGTCCATGCTATCTAGTCCAGTGATATCAGTCAAAAAGCACGAGCTATCATCGAAAGTACAAGACGCCAAAAGGCCCACTAAAAGTTGGAAAAAAATAGTCAGTCAAAACAGTTACCATGGATTAATGTTAGAAATTATGTGTACATACTTTTTTGAATGAATATCTGTAACAGAACCACCGCATGATTAAGTATAATGTAAATTAATAACTTTTTCTTTTCTTTTTTTGTGTATTATATCAAATGTTTATTTTCAATCTTTTCTGCTTCTATTAAGAGTGGTTTTATAAAACGGATTTTTTATTGTAAAAAAAAAAAGAATTCAAATTATTTTAGAAAATTTATTTTTTTTCATTATGTTTTTGAAACACATTTAATGTAGTTTATTTCCAGTCATACTCACTTTTTGCTTCGCACCGATTCCCTGTAAACTCTGGTGGACATTGACAAAATCCCCCGTTTTGTTTATTCAGACATGTTCCTCCATTCTTACAAGTTATTAGGTCACAAGCTAAAATGTTTAAAATTATATTTAGAGACGGTAATTAAATATGCATTTTTTTATTCAAACAAAACTGTCGAATGAAACTTTTATTTCGTTTATCTGGACAGCATGAACCCCAAACTATTTTGAGGAAATGGCACATTATAAACATTATAAACAAGTCACTGATACATTTTAATATATCAATTTCTCGCACTTTTGATTTTAAAGCCATACTAGCAAATAAAACTATTAATGATTCAAAAACTTGTAAATGTCTCACCACATCTTCCTGGAGTATACTTAATGTCATCTAAAGCAATGTCTCCTGTGAATGATTTTCCTCTAGTTGCTTCAAAAACGATCTGTAACATCAACAATTCATCATATTTCACAAATCCCCTTCCTACATATTCTTTAAAATACAGCAATAAATACACTCAATACAAAGGATCAAACGGAAAATTTTTGTATACATTATAAAAACAAAAAAACTTACTAAGTACGAGGGTTGTCCAAAAAGTTCGTAGATTCATACATGTATAATTTTATCCATTTTCAGGAAAGAATAATAATATTTAATATAGATTATAATAATCTGAGCAATGTATATTTTTATATTAGAGTTATCATTATATAAACATGTAAATTGTGTTTACAGGCCGCACGGCCCAGTCTAGCGTTGAGTTATAACGCCGCTTCTAAAACGAGGTAGTCCTTGGTTTACCCGAGAGTGATATGCTACAATCACCGACTGGCCAGAGGGTACAATCGCACGCATCATCAAAAATCGCTCGTGTCACTTGTAGATAAGTAAACTCGAACTATTTCGATGTTTTTCCTGTTTCCTCCATCATTTGTTTCGTTTCTATCGGTGTTTTACCTCAGTCGACATAGAATTTTATGATGGCGCGCTGTTCCATGCGGTATGCTGCCGTCGCTTCTTTGGTGACGTTTTTACACACATATATATGGTCTTCTCGTAGCATCTTTTAAAAGTCCTCTGCTAGTTTAAAAATGGTTTCAAATGACGTATGAAATTGACGTACACCATAAAGACTACATTACAATAGAAGGTTATGAAGTTTTGACATGTTTTATAAAAACTGTAAATATTCATATTTAAAAATTCAATTACAAAATTTGTTCCAATTTTACACTAAGCCGTGCGTACTTTCCGCGACCCTTTTATACATTACAATTTTTATTTAATTTTATGAAAAACATTCAAAGCCACTTTAGTTTGATTTGAAATTTTATATTAAAAAAAGCAAACCATTTCGATATAAGATATGTATATATAAACCCATTTAAAATTACAAAAACGCGATTGTCCACGAACGTTTTGCAAAATTGGACATCCCTCGTATATAAAATCCTGCTCTACACTCACTGTATCATTCATGTGGTGATATATATCAAGCGATGCAGTTTTCCAATCTGTATAAGAATTGCTCTGTTCACCAGATTTAGAAAATATTTCAACTGTATGCCTGTTTGTTTCCTGTAGTACTTTTAAAGAACCAACAGTTTTCCCGTACATATGATATGCAAACGTAAGGCAAC
Organism: Magallana ariakensis; assembly: GCA_020458035.1. Taxonomy (NCBI): domain Eukaryota; kingdom Metazoa; phylum Mollusca; class Bivalvia; order Ostreida; family Ostreidae; genus Magallana; species Magallana ariakensis. The sequence goes on from CM035818.1 coordinate 54,755,966, forward strand.
GTTCTCCACCTGAAAGGGGAAAGGAAAAACGAATGATGATGGACTATTCAGAAATGTGTTGATCAATTAAGGTCAAGATCTAGTAAATGAAAGGTGCCTACAGGTTTATGAAATTCAAGATATAAATTCTGTTAATGATGCTTCATAACAATATCTTTGTTTCATGGGGTGTACCGGGGATTAAATTTTTGGTAAACACAATGAAAACTCATGTTTTAAACAACCATTTTCTATGAAATATGAAGGATAAAAGTAACAAATCTCTGAGTTTTGTCCATTTATGACTAATGAAATATATCTAGATTGCCTACAGTCTCTCCAAAAACGGCATCAAACATGCTCTTGACCCCCTTTTTAAAATGATGTCAAATTGAACAAAGGTACCGGAATAACTTTTTCCGTGTTGTCAAACTACATTTTTAAAAAATTAAAACCTTAACTATTTTAGTACATGTACATTCTTTTGGGGAATTTTAAAGGTTTAGTTGAAGCATCAGGATACTTACTTTCAAACATATATTTGGTGACAAACATTGCTTTCTGACCAGGACGCCTGCCGGACGCTTCAATGTAGGCATACCATGAACCTTGTTTGGCAGAACCTGGACCAGATTTGGAGCTTGGAGTTCTCCCCTTTGGCAAAATTAAAAGAGTTTATCATTATACTAGTATACAGTTTCTCTAGAAGATTGTAAGCATATATATCTATTTTGGTGGATCTAGTCAAGTCAACAAAGATTTCTTAGATGAAGACTATGGTTAATTAATCAGGAAAATAACCTCAATTCATGACAGAGATCATCTTAGTACACATCATAACAAGATTTGCCTGTATTCAACAGATGTTCTCGTTTAATATTTTGTTTATTTAATAGTCCTATACTCTGATACTAACATCCTACAATAGTGAAATATTGATAGAATATAATTATATATTATATTATATTTACATTCAGTGTATATTTCCCCTGATGTTGGCATTGGAAATCTGCGACGTTCAATTTCCTATGAATACACTATGCAAATTCATGCGCCATGTGCACAAATATAAACGTCACCACGTGTTTTGAGTATATTTATTTTTGTAAGATTAAATGAAACGTTCAACCTTACATAACCAATTTTTCTCTACAAAGTGTATGGCACTATATTTTTAGCCGTGGAAGCGTACTAAATAACATGTTAATATGGCTGTTCCATTTATGTTTCATATCCCTGACTGAGAGCGTATATAATGGCTTTACAGCGAAGATACACATATATTTCATACAAAAAAAAAATCAGTATGAATATAAATGTAAGCATTGAATGCTTATTTGTGGATGTCGTCAGTCATATGACACACCAATGGGGTGCAGACAAATTATCATACCGCGCTAACGCGCGGTAATCAATTTGTCTGCACCGCATTGGTGTGTCATAGGACCGACGACATCCAAAAATAAGCATTCAATGCTTAAATATATACTCTTCACTAGAGTCAAACTTGGAAAATGTGTCATATACGTAAATGCTTACAGATTTACGGAGCCAGTCGAAATCGTCGAGGGTACTGTTCTCTAGGAAACAATCCTCCCCTTTCTCAAATGTGCAGTTTGCCTGACCAAGTACTGAAATTCAATACAATAGTCGTGTTGTTTTGATATATGTATGAAACAACGTTTGTTTACTTTAAATTTATTACATTTCTTTATAAATTGTATGTACATATAATCAATTACAACTAACCAACATCACATAACACTCCAGTGAAGCCTGGACGGCAGTTGCATCTGTAAGTAGTCTTAGTCTCCTGGACACAGAGGGAATTGAGACCACATGGGTTACTCGTGCAATCTATCACTGGAAAACATTGTGTGTATCCATCATAAGTATAAACAAAAGTGTTAGGAGGACATAAAGCCTGGCTGACAATGAAACTTGAAATGGTATTTTAAAAATAGCACACATATACAATGAAATATTATGACTTATTTATGACGTTAGTATATTTACAACTCTTTTCAAAAACTGTGTTTTATAATAAGGTGATATAGTTTGGCATCAAAGTAAATTACAATGTTGTTGAGAACAAATTATGTAAATAACATTTTTAAAACCTTAATATGTCTCCACGAGTTCTATTGCATTTTTTAACTTGTATTTTGATTAAATGTTCTAACTGAACGGTTAAGTATACAAATCAAAACAAAAACTACATGCACGTCTTGAAATAAAATTATATTTGCAATTCAATGAAAATTCAATGCGAGTTTTATAAAAAACAAAAATAATATTTTAATTTGATTTCAATCAACTTTTTCGGTTTCTATTTTTAAACATAGCGTCGTTAGTATGATAAAAATTGTCTGTCGAGAATTTATTTGAAAGCTGAAGAGAATTTGAAAAGTATGGTCTATTTTAATACAACATGTTTTGCGAAAATTGATCATTTTTAGCATGGTAAAATTTGATTCAAACTTCTAAACATGGTTTCTCAAAAAAGGAAATTTCTAAATGTGTACAATCAATTTAAAGACATAACACCATTCATAAGGAGGTAGTTTAAGAGTTCGTTTCCACTGAATTCATGTTTGTTTTAACCCGTATTTTTCGGAATAAGATACATAAAAAATTCAAACGGCATTGAATTGAACAAAAGAGAGTGAAGTAAAATTGGAATAAATTTTCATTTTTTAATCAGCCATATTAAGACATAAACCTAAGCATGATCTCACCGCATTCTCCTTCTGTGAGTTGTACGTTATCAATAGCTATGTCGCCTTTGTAACTAGATCCTCGGGTAGCCGTGAACTGTATCTAAAAAAAATTAACATACTGTACCTGAGTCTTTTAGTACAAAATTTAATTGTTGGCAATGCGCTTACTGGCATATTTATAAAACTTTATGAAGGTATAACACTATTTTTCTTCCAAAATATATGGGATTCGGAATTTGAATATCACAATGATTTCATTTATCCAATAAAAAGAACCTCCAATTGGCGAAATTGGCGTGGTAATACTCAAGAAATTAAAAATGCTTCCACCGAGACGCAATAAACAATGCCAGAGTTCCGCGCGCACGGCGGCGAGCGGAACCGATCGGTCATCCGAGTGGATAACAGGATTTTGGGATGAAGGTCTTACCTTTGGAGCGACTGTGCTGTCCACATTAAACAGAGTGAATTCGGCTTTGTTCCACTGGTCTCCTTTATTACCAACCTCATGAAAAAAGGTCATATCTTGGAAAAGTACCTCCAGGGAGTCGACCGTTTGTCCGTACATGTGGTAATTAAATGATAAGCACATATTTCCATCTAAAACATAAAATCAGTATTTTTTATGATAAATTTTTATCATTTAAATAACACTTACAATGCTAAAACTTCAAAAATGTTTTTTCTTTCTTTTACAGCATCAGGTTAGGCAACTGATTTTCTTATACGTAATATGTAAAACCTATTGTAAGAAATATTGATTATGCTTTAAATCCAGAAATGTAATGTATTCATGTACAACAATGTAATTATAATTAAGTATGAAATCTTATGTGGGTGAAGTCAAAATCAGAGAGTTAAATGTGTAATTCCATACCTTTAGGCATTTGTACTATTCCCTCTAATGTAGCTCTAACACCCGGCTTTCTCCCGGAAGTTTCAATATACGCATATTTGATTCCTTCAGCTGCCTTCGACGGGCCAGTTTGCGATGATGACGTTTTGCCCTATATAAAAGGCAAACAAAACATACATTGTAGATACTTAAATAATTAAAATTGATACAAACTTGATTGTGTAAAAGAGTTTTAAAGCTAATTACATCAGCATTTTAATACTATTTCATAGATCATGAATCATACACTTTTAACGGTCCAATCAAAGTCGTCAGATCCTACAGCATCTTTCAGGAAGCACTCGGTTCCGGATTCAAACGTGCAGCTAAGAGGGAGGGTGCTTGGCATTGGGGTGGTGTTGAAAGGAGCTTCATCGAGAATAAACCACATACATGCATTAAATGGAATCCGGTGTACAAAAAACGGGTTTTTTTCCTTTTGTTTTCGTTTTGTGTGTGTGGGGGGGGGGGCTGCTAAAAATTATATCTTATTTTTTAATTCAATTATGATCTACATAGAAGAAATATTACTGACTCTCCAAACTGCATATGTGGAAAAAAAGTCACTTTTTTTTTTTTTTTTTTTGCAAACAATTTTAAATGCAAGAAATACTTTATTGAACGAACTGTTCCAAATAGAAAATTAAAGGTATTATAGACTCACATATTATGCTATAGAGTAATGATAACTTAATTTACGAAATTATTATTAGAATTTACATTAGTATAATACTGTGTTTTCATATTATGTCGTTACCTTTCTATTTGTATTCAAACCCACTGTATACTATGCATACAATAAAATACCGCCACGTTTAAACCAAACTTCTGTTCATTATAGAGTATTCTTATAAATACTTGTTTGATAAATATTTTTTATGGTAATTCATCTGAAACTTGTTAAAAATGTATCATCTTAAATTTTATTTGTAAAATTTAATCCTAAATGCATCATCCCTGCAACATTATTTGTCCACGTTTTCTGTTGCTTAATGTATTAATATAAATTCAAATATTTAATTAAACTGAATTGTTTGTGATTATCACGGAATACTGTTCTTATATACATACATTTATATACCAAAAATAATTGAGACACTTACCAGCATTGCAACTGCCCTTCACAAAATGGATATCGTCAATAGCAATGTCACCATAGAACCCCTTCCCTCGGACACCAATGAACCGAATCTTTTAAAAATGGAACAAAATTTACACTTATTTATACGTCAACATTTATTATACTTGCATGAATAAATATCATTTTGTTAAAATGTAAATACACGCACGATAACCATTATATAATTATAATTACTAATCAGGATAAGTGTCATTACAGTAATAAGAAAAAAGAAAATTTGAACAAAATCGCGACCATGCCCTCTCAACACTGCTGTTGACTGCTGTTGACTGCTGTTGAGAGGGCATGGTCGCGATTTTGTTCAAATTTTCTTTTCCGTTTTTAATGTTTACAATGCATCAGTTAGACATTTCTGATTGCCAACCAAAATGTGTGTTGTCATGATACAATGTATAAGCGAAATACTGAACTTTTTGTTATGTAAACAAAGCTCATGTGACGTTTTTGTTTACATTTTAAAATATTGAAAGAAACTTCCAAGTTGAGATCTAAAATGAATGTGATAAAAACGTTAGGAACTGTTTATGTTCAAAATAAATCAGCAGATTGAAAAATGTTTACATAATAAAGTTTCACTTGAAAATTAACATGAAACTTTTGGCTGACCGTTCGAAACACCCTAGTTAGACATTTTAATGTGTTAATGGCTTTTTTTTATATTCGCTAATGTTTCAAGCGTGTAGTCCATGTGAGGAGACGAGGTTACTAGGCTACCTTTCCATTTGAAGGTGGAACATCGACACTTGTGACGATCCACTTGTTTCCTTGAGCGAACTGTTTGCTGAATAAGTATTGGTCGCCGTTAGGAGACGTCATCTCCACTCGCAAGGCACCAATGGTCGCGCCATACATATGGTAAGCAAAGGAAAGGCAGAATGTCTTAGCTATAATGTAAACATTGATTTGAATGAATTTAAAATCAATTTTGTGATTCTAATCTTCAAGACATATTCTAATTAGATCCTCCTGCTATGTAAATAATACACACTAGCAAATCATTGGAATGTTCAAATAAACAAATTTCTTCTGCTTTGGACATTTTCATCCGCGTTGTAAGGTGAGCTAAGCACAAGATGTGTACGGTTTGAAACCCACAACTATCCGTATATTGTACAATCAGCGAGACAGAGGGAAGTAATCCAATGTGATCAAATTTTCAAAAGACAAAACTATGAAGTGTAAGTGCGCCATGACCCAAAAATCCCCTTTTTCGCCCAACATGTGACATCACAGGAGCTCCGTGGGCCACAATGCTCATATGAAAAACTATTGTGTTTGTCTCTAACCCAGGTACATGTAACTATCTAGATTTACATTTCTCTAATTATATTTTTTTTTTAAATGGCCAATGTCCCTTTACTAACTTTTTGATATATTAAGAATCAATATTTGATACAAACGATTTCTTGTAAACATTGACAAAATTGGTTTAAATTCGCTTCCTGGTACATGTACTTTAAATTAAAGCAAATATTTGAGAGAAAAAAGTTTACATATGGATGAACAGACTGACGACGAATCAAAAAATGTGATCAGAAAAGCTCTTCTTCTAAACTCAGACATTTAAGGTGGTACGAGACTCCTCCATATTGTGTTTTACATCATTTGGAAAAAAAATCAATAAAATGACACAATGAAAATACTAACTAGAATAGTTGAGCTTCAACAATGTTATATTCGATGTCTTTTTGTCTCTCTCGCTCTGCCAGAATATTCAAATGAAGTTTTAAGAAGTATATAATTTTATTATACATATATAGATTAAAGAAGTGCCAGTGTACACCTATGACTACCGATTATGTCATTAACTAGAGACCTACTTGTAATGACATTTTGGCTCTCTAAAATGGCTTCATCATCCTTTCGCTTTCCAGAGGTTTCAATGTAAGAGTAGAGTTGACCTTCGTAAGCTGAGCTAGGACCTGTTCCATAAGACGGCGTTTTACCCTGTAATTAAATAGCTCCGTGAAAGCACATAATGGCGTATCTATATGAATTAAACAATATCTGATAGACTGTGAACTCGCTGGTAAATGCATGTTGACACATAGCACACTGATCAAAATACGGAATCATACTCTTCGAATCTGCCAATCAAAATCATCATCGTTGATGTTATTTAGGAAGCATGATGTTCCAGTTTCAAAAGTACAATGAAGTTCCTGGTCTACAACAGGTGGTGATGAGGTCTGTGTTGTGGGGAACTGTGTTGGGAACGATGTCACTGGATACAGAGTTGTTGGCGATGTCATTGGATATAGAGTTGTCGGGCTCCATGTTGCCGGTGATGGAGTAATGCCAGCTACAGTTAAATGAGCATAGGATTCATGTATACAAAAACTGCGAAATGGACATTGCAAACATGAACTTATGCCTTTGACAATCGAAAGATTCAAAACATGCAAATGTGACATAATAGTGGTATTGCTAATAAGAAAACAAATCCAAGCTATCGTGAAATAACGATGAAATGAAACAGAGAAAGGGTCGAGAGAACAATACGAAAAATTTAAAATATGCCCGTGTGATATTGTTGTCTCGCTAGTAAGCTGTATTGTTAAATAAGGATATTTAGAAACAAAATAAGGGGTCAAAAGAATGAGTATAGCTGCTGAATATTGTTTACAAAAAGGTATGAACAATAATTTTGAAAGAAAATTCAAGACAAGGATAAGTTAAGTTCAAAGGAAAGGTCTGTATATCATTGTAATTCGGTTAAATTGCCTTCACCTATAGATATTTTTAAGGTCTTCCGTTTCCAACGGAAGACCTTATAGTTTTCGTAGTTAAGGTCTTCCGTTTCCAACGGAAGACCTTATAGTTTTCGTACAGTTTCTTATTCTTATTATTATTATTTTTTTTTTCCACAAATTTTGTGCAAGCATTTTCTCGAGAACTATTTGACCGATCTCAACCATTTTTTCACAGATGATTACAAGTGGTCTGAATTTATTTTGTTTTTAAAATTTTTGCCGTCGTCACTTCCGGTACCGATTTATTGCTAATTTTGAAAACTTTTACGACCCATTTTGTGAGCAGTTGATCTCAGAAACTATCAGAGATATGAATATGAAACTTTCAGGATAGGTAGTCCATAGTTTGAAGTTGTGCCTATTGTTTTCGTTTTACGCAAGTGGCGCCATTTCTTGGAGCTCGCTAGGGCTCGAAAATTGGGTACGAATTTCATATAAAATTTTTCACACATTTTGATCTATATCTTTTTATCAGTTGATATTTTGTTAAGACATATATAACAAAAGTGGTAGAGTATCAAAAGTTCTTTCCAACAAAATCAAGAAAAAGGGGCTGGCCCCTTTAATTAGGGGCCAATATACCCGTAATGTCTATTACAAATAACTTAAAAACGATAAAGATTTTGTAATGCATTTTAGAAGCAAAGTTGTTGATTGTAACAATATCTATTTGAAAAACTCATTGCCACGCCTATTTATGACGTAGTTAGGGATTTTTAGGGGCCAAAGTTCTCAAACATTGACACAATATATCTAGAGAACAAGACATATTTTGTTAAGCATTGTAGAAGAGAAAATGCTTGTATTGATAATTTTAATCGATTCCAATATTTGAAACACCAATGTCTGTCCCCATTAAGGATCTAAAGGGCTGGCCCCTAATATATTCAATCATTTGTATTTCAAAAATGAACAACAATTTGAGATGGGTGTAAGAACAAAAACTGTTAGTATTTGAGAGATCTTTTGTATGAAATCAAGAAAAAGGGGCTGGCCCCTTTAATTAGGGGCCAATAGACTCATAAAGACTATTACAGATAACTTAAAAACAATAAAGATTTTGTAATGCATTATAGAAGCAAAGTTGTTGATCGTAACAATATATATTTGAAAAGCTCATTGCCACGCCCATTTATGTCGTAATTAGGGATTTTTAGGGGCCAAAGTTCTCAAATTTAGACACAATATATCTAGAGAACGAGACATATTTTGTTAAGCATTGTAGAAGAGAAAATGCTTGTATTGATAACTATAATCGATTCCATTATTTTCAACGCCAATGTCTGTTCCCATTAAGGATCTACAGCGCTGGCCCCTAAAATATTCAATCATTTGTATCTCAAAAATGAACAACAGTTCAAGAAAGGTGTAAGAACAAAAAATGTTAGTATTTGTAAGATCTTTCGTATGAAATGAACAAAAAGGGGCTGGCCCCTTTAATTAGGGGCCAAGACCCACGTAAAGTCTATTACAAATATCTTAAAAACGATAAAGATTTTGTGATGCATTATAGAAGCAAAGTTGTTGATCGTAACAATATCTGTTTGAAAAACTCATTGCCACGCCCATTTATGACGTTGTTAGGGGCCAACGTCCTTAACTTTTGATGCAAAATGTCTAAAAGAGACATATTTTTTTAAGCATTGTAGAAAAGAAATTGTCTGCATTTAACTAATTAAAACACCAATATATGTCCCCATTTAAATCTATAGGGGTGGCCCCTAAAATATTCAGTCATTTTTATAAGTTTTATCGATAAATCATCGTATCATTTTAAAAAATCGAACGGAAGACCTACTCGTTACTCGTAACGAGATCGTGTCTAGTTTCTTCTTCTTCTTATTTTTTTTTCCACAAATTTTGTGCAAGCGTTTTCTCGAGAACTATTTGACCGATCTCAACCATTTTTTCACAGATGATTACAAGTGGTCTGAATTTATTTTGTTTTTAAAATTTTTGCCGTCGTCACTTCCGGTACCGATTTATTGCTAATTTTGTAAACTTTTACGACCCATTTTGTGAGCAGTTGATCTCAGAAACTATCAGAGATATGAATATGAAACTTTCAGGATAGGTAGTACATAGTTTGAAGTTGTGCCTATTGTTTTCGTTTTACGCAAGTGGCGCCATTTCTTGGAGCTCGCTAGGGCTCGAAAATTGGGTACGAATTTCATATAAAAATTTTCACACATTTTGATCTATATCTTTTTATCAGTTGATATTTTGTTAAGACATATATAACAAAAGTGGTAGAGTATCAAAAGTTCTTTCCAACAAAATCAAGAAAAAGGGGCTGGCCCCTTTAATTAGGGGCCAATAGACCCGTAATGTCTATTACAAATAACTTAAAAACGATAAAGATTTTGTAATGCATAATAGAAGCAAAGTTGTTGATCGTAACAATATCTATTTGAAAAAATTATTGCCACGCCCATTTATGACGTAATTAGGGATTTTTAGGGGCCAAAGTTCTCAAACATTGACACAATATATCTAGAGAACGAGACATATTTTGCTAAGCATTGTAGAAGAGAAAATGCTTGTATTGATAATTTTAATCGATTCCAATATTTGAAACACCAATGTCTGTCCCCATTAAGGATCTACAGGGCTGGTCCCTAATATATTCAATCATTTGTATCTCAAAAATTAACAACAATTTGAGATGGGTGTAAGAACAAAAACTGTTAGTATTTGAGAGATCTTTTGTATAAAATCAAGAAAAAGGGGCTGGCCCCTTTAATTAGGGGCCAATAGACTCGTAAAGTCTATTACAGATAACTTAAAAACAATAAAGATTTTGTAATGCATTATAGAAGCAAAGTTGTTGATCGTAACAATATATATTTGAAAAGCTCATTGCCACGCCCATTTATGACGTAATTAGGGATTTTTAGGGGCCAAAAATCTAAAATTTTGACACAATATATCTAGAGAACGAGACATATTTTGTTAAGCATTGTAGAGGAGAAAATGCTTGTATTGATAACTATAATCGATTCCATTATTTTCAACGCCAATGTCTGTTCCCATTAAGGATCTACAGCGCTGGCCCCTTAAATATTCAATCATTTGTATCTCAAAAATGAACAACAGTTCAAGAAAGGTGTAAGAACAAAAAATGTTAGTATTTGTAAGATCTTTTGTATGAAATGAACAAAAAGGGGCTGGCCTCTTTAATTAGGGGCCAAGACCCACGTAAATCTATTACAAATAACTTAAAAACGATAAAGATTTTGTAATGCATTATAGAAGCAAAGTTGTTGATCGTAACAATATCTGTTTGAAAAACTCATTGCCACGCCCATTTATGACGTTATTAGGGGCCAAAGTCCTTAACTTTTGATGCAATATGTCTAAAGGAGACATATTTTTTTAAGCATTGTAGAAAAGAAATTGTCTACATTTAACTAATTAAAACACCAATATATGTCCCCATTTAAATCTACAGGGGTGGCCCCTAAAATATTCAGTCATTTATATCTTAAGTTTTATCGATAAATCATCGTATCATTTTAAAAAATCGAACGGAAGACCTACTCGTTACTCGTAACGAGATCGTGTCTAGTTTTATATATATTTTAAGTTTTTATAAATTATTATATCAGAGTTTTGAAATATAAATATAACGGGCAAAGACCAGAGAAACTTAAATTACAGCATACATGTGTATTACGGCAAAAATTGCGTTATACTTAATTTCCTTCTTAGTGGTTTAACAACAAAATTAGTTGTCTTTAATATACTCGTGTTGATTCATTTTTCACTGGTTAATTTGAACTTTTTGCCCAAAAAATGACCGAGTTTAACAGCTGGTATTTTTCATAAATAATCAAAGTTTAAAATTTAAGTAATATGCACGTCTCTGATATAGGTACAATTGACCTCAATAACTTCCGACATATGTACCTTGAAAACTGTAGGAGTTATCCGTACAATAAGGGTACCCTACATGTAAATGCAATCTTATGCAAAAACAATATGAAGTTCAATAGATGGTATTATTTTCATACATTATCAATATCAAAAATCAAAATCCAAGAAATGTGCACATCTCTGAAACATGTACAACTGATTTTCAAAACAACAACGTCCTAACTTGAAATATGTAGGAGTTATCCGTACAATACGGGTACCCTTTTGGCAGCTGCCCTCCCGCCCGCCATTTTCACCATTTCAATAACCGGATTTTTTTCCTTGGAAAACCCGGTTAAAATACTAAACTTACTACACATTCCTGACGCTAATTTGACGTCATCAATTGATATGTCACTTCTGTATCCCTTTCCTTTTGCTGCTTCAAACGTCACCTGCGAGATAAAAGTTGTAAATTGATATTGAAGTATAAAATACATGTACATGTACGATATATACGTATATCAAGAACATGTACATGATACAGATAACTATTAATTCTAACATACAATGATTAAAAGTATGGTTAATAATATTAAATATTCTTTCTACTGTTAACTTAAGTGAGGTGGTAAAAATAGTTCTTACATTATTTTACCATTGCCAAAGGAATATCAAGAAATTCATATGCCCTTTACATGTAAAAGTTTGTTACACAATATGAACTTATAAAGTTATATGAATCAAAGATGACTGGATGAACAGCCCTGCCTTTAAGTCACTTGTTAAAATCTGGTCAATGCATTTCAGTTTATCTTTAATATTCCCGATTTCGAGAAAATAATTTAGGTGTAATATTTTGCGCACGTTAAACGTCTGTGAAGATGTTCCAACGTTCATTTCCATCCAATGCCAAGTATCGCCTTGGTCGCCTGTTTTGGTCCAGAGTTGAGTTCCGTTACGTAACACACTGAGGGTTCCCATATCGCTGCCATACATGTGATACCAGAAGGACAGACATCTAGGACCCCCTACAACAAATGTAACATATGCTAGATAACAGATCTATATTTCCTAAATGGCAAAGGTTAATTAAACAAGTTTTGTATGCTTTATTATAGTTGATATAAAGTAGGGTTTTTATACATGTAATAACATATATTAACTTCATGTGATCTACTTAACAACATAGGAAGTTGTTTTCTAGAATCATTTCCAAATTTGTTGATAAAACAGTGTACACACAGAATACATATAAAACAAAAAATATTATCGAATGCCCCAAGGCTTACCTAAGAAATACGGAGATTCAAATTGAAATATAGCTCCAGAAGGCACAGGAGATGATGTCTCAACATACAAATACCGACTTCCGGTTTTTGCACCAGAAGGACCGGTCCCAGAGGAATTTGTGGAGCCCTGGTGGAATTAATAGATTAAGAATAAGAAATGTTTACTAAGGAAATGATTTTTTAAAAAGCTTAAGAATATTAGATACGTTCGTTTAAATCGATATGTTAAACCCTATGTATTATAGCATTAAATGATTTATTTTTGACATCGTCGTTCTCACGCAATAACTACAGTCAGGCAAGCAGACAAAATTTATAAACGTTCATTAGCGCATTAACGCGTTATTATAATTTTCTGCTCAACACATAGACTGTTGAGACGAGCCTTGAAAATATAATCCATGAAAAATCTCAACATTTTGCTTTTAACAAAAGAAACAACTTTATTGTTGTTGAATTATTGTAAAACATGGCGTTTTAACAACATGTATGAAAAACATTTTTAAACCGATATTACAGAGATCAATTTTTGGTAACTACTTGTATGAATATTTTATATAAATTCATACGCAGTGATTAGATTGTTGCATTTAAAGACGTTTTAAGATCACAGAATTTCATTTTTTAAAAACACAGTAGAATGCAACTTATGATAATCAAAATAGATATTTTTGATCATATGTTACTGTAAAATAATTGGTACTCGTGGGTAATTTTTTTCTATGTTTAACCAATTCCCACATATTAACGGAAAAAATGGGTTTTTTTTCTGGATACCTACTGCATTAATTAAAAAAACAAAAATTATTATTTTACCGATGCTGAGAAAATTGAAATTGAATATGCAAATGAGTATTTGAACGTCATATTTACCGATGTTATTATCCAAACGTAAGAATTGCTTGGGGGATTTCTAAATAAGCAATTTGGTGTTTCAAAGCCACAAATGATGTCACCCGCTCCTAAAAAAAAATTGTCTCTGTGGTTAAATTATCATTTGTAAATATTTTAGTTTAAACAATATTTATTCAGTAATTTGCATCATACATATTATAATTACATTTCATAAAGATTGAGAAACAAGCCAAAAGGCTTATGTTAATCTCGCTCTCGTCAGTTGACAAATGAGAGGTGAACAAAATTTTCAAATACAATAACATTGCACATGAATATTAATTGGGAAAATGTAAGGAAAAGAAGAAAATGAGATTGAATGGTGAAAAAAGAATAGCTGGAATTGAGTATTGAGACAACTGTAACAATCCAATAGATAATGTCTATACTAATCGACAAAAGTTACTTATACATGTATTAATATTGAAACATAATGTTGTTAAATAACTATAAATAAGCATTTTATATCTGTGAACATACAAGTACATACAAATATGCTCTTTAATGTGATACAATAGTTATAGTAAGACAACAGGTGAACTCAGAACCTTTTACTTTCAACAAGAAATTTCTGGACATGGTAAAAAATATTGTTGTTTTCACTTTCGGATAAATTAGCATTTCCATATAACAATAATTCAACATTAAGAAAATACGGAAGTGTCAGGATTGTATTGATCCTAAGTCTTGAATATGTATTACAATGTAATAAAAAATGGTCAGTACTTTCAACTTCGCCGCAAATACAAAGAGGCGAGTTGATTAATTTTCTTTGAAACAAATGAAGATTAAGACCACTGCATTCTAGTCTTAATTTGGAGTGAAGAGTTTGGCCTATTCTGGTACCGAAATAAAAATAATTTGGGATTTTGATCCTACTGGTATATAAGTATGTCTTAAAGAAATGTAATGAAGGATTTGATTGCACATTTTTAGGTAAAGCATTCCATTGTCTTATTGTAGCTGGAAAAAATGAATTAAAATAAAGCTTAGTTCTTGTATTGATTTCCCGCAGTGGGTGCGTTGTTCTTGTGTTGTAGTTATGTCCTTGAGTTTTTTGTGATTGGATAATGGTAGATAAGTAATTAGGAGCCATATTGTGAAATATTTTATGAAGCTGAATAAGACGATGATTTTCTCTACGTTTCGATAATGGTTCCCATCCCGTTTCTTTATATAGCAGATGTCTGGATGCCAGTCTATTCCCTCCCGTAACTATTCTGGCTGCTTCCAATTGTATACTTTCTATCTTATTGACCAAGTATTCTGGTATGTTGTCCCATATAATGTCTGCGTATTCTAAGACTGGTCTTACAAATGAAAAATACAATTTTTGCAAAGATTTCCTATCAAGAATATACTTGAGTCTCCGCAGCATACCAAGACGCGAATAGGCTTTTTTAACTGTTTCATCTAACTGTAAATTCCAAGACAAATTACTACTAAGAATAATTCCTAGGTGTTTATGGGTTTCTACTTCTTTAAGGTGAACATTATTAAATATTAGTGAGGGGTGAAAGGGTTTCTTGACTTTATTGGATATGGTTAGACATTCAGTTTTGGTTGGGTTAAAAGACACAAGCCACTGTTTTGACCATTTATGTATTTTTTCAAGGTCTGTATTCAATAAACATGCTGAAGTGTCAGCATTATCAACAACAATGTAAAGTGACGTATCGTCAGCAAACAATTTGACCATACATTTAATATTGGTGACCAAGTCATTTATATATATAAGAAAAAGTAAAGGACCAAGTATGCTACCTTGGGGTACCCCAGCCTTAATATGGCCAATGTTTGATTTGCTGCCATTGATTACGACGTACTGTTTTCTGTCATGTAGGTAATTTCTAAACCATTCGAGTAATTCTCCTCGAACTCCAACTTTTTCAAGCTTGTACAGTAGACCACTGTGCCATACTTTGTCAAAAGCCTTACTTATATCGAAAAATACTACTCTAACTTCTTTACCCTGATCGACCGCTTTGTAAAAATCACTTGTCATACTTAATAACTGATTGATCGTAGAATCATTTGGTCTAAAGCCAGATTGGTGCGGTGTAAGAATATCGTTGGCGAGGATAAAGTTGTATAAGTATTTAAAAATACACTTTTCCATACATTTACCAAGAACACTTAATAATGATATCGGCCTATAATGGCTAACGATATTGCTAACGCCTTTTTTGAATACAGGAATAACGTTTGCAATTTTCCATTGGGCAGGGACGGTAGACTTATGAAGCGATAAATTGAAAAACTTGCTTAGTGGTTCGGCAATAGCTTGCGAAGCTTGTTTAAGTAATGTTGGGTTAATACAATCCGGCCCGGTAGCCTTGCTAGTGTCTAGTGTTTCTAAAACATCTTTAACATCTTGTGTAGAGATCACTATTTTCGAAATGGTACACGTGTCGTTAAAACTATCGTTGTTTGGCAACTCAGTACTTTCGTCGTTAACTACAGATTGTGAACAGAAATAATTGTTAAATAAATCTGCTTTAATTTTATTGTCACTTATTGGTAGGCTGTGTTCCTCATATTTAATTGGAGGATACGTACTTCAATTTTTAGAACCGATGATTTTTCTTAATATCGTCCAAAATTGTTTAGAGCTTAAGTTACCTGTTTTTAATATATTCGAAACCTTATCATAATATGTTTGTTTTATTTACACATTCATTTCTTGTTTTTCTATATTTTGCCCAGTCATAGGGAGAATTTGTTGTTTTAGCAATAAGATGAAGACGTTTTCTAGCTCTAATAAATTTCCTTATATTATTATGCATCCATGGCGGATCATTGGGGCGTGAGGTAATAATTTTGTTTGGAATTGTTTTGGTGGCTGAGTTAATAATGCAGTTTGTAATTTTGTCGCAAGTTTGGTCAATGTCTTTACTATGCAGACTATCCCAGTCTTGATTCTTTAAAAGAAATTGATAATCTCGGAAATCAGTGTTTGAAAAGGACCAAATTTTTCTCTTATATGTTCTTGATTGGGATTTCGGTAGTTTTAGTACACAAAAGATTGGACAATGGTATCTTATATTGCTCGGAAGAATATTATCTCCAACACCTGAGATTTCAATAATATCTTTATCATTAACAACTAGTAGGTCCAGTAGAGTTGCGGAATTTTCAGTGAAATGCGTGCATTCGGATATAAGTTGAGACATACCCTGATCACTTATGATATCAGCTATTTTTGAATCGCGTGTATTGTTTAAATTACAGTTAAAGTCCCCAGTGATGATTATATTATTGATATTTGTGTCTTTGGCTTTTTCCATCGAGTAAGCTATATACTCCCATTTACTAGCTTCTGAGTTGGGTGGTCGATAAAAAGTCCCTATAAGAAATTTCATTTTGTATATAAAACACTCTAGCCAAATGCATTCTATTTGTTGAACTTCTAAATCTTGTCTGCGTTTGCATGAAATATGATTTTTTGCATAAATAATTACGCCACCGTATCTATTTTCCTCCCTGTCACGTCTGAATGGTTCTTGAAAGCCTTGGAGTAATATGTCTTGGATTAAAGTGTTTTTTTCTAACCAGGTTTCGTTTAAAGTTATAATATCGAATCCGCCAAGTTCGGCTTGAATAATATCGAGCTTATTGTTTATGCTTTGGACATTAAGGTGAGCAATTGATATTGAGTTTTCTAATATTAAATCAAGTGAAGTAGGAATGCTATCTACAGAATCATCTGAAGTTATAGAGTGCTCGAATGGGCCAGGGTTTACCTCGATATCACCACACAGCAATAGAGTAATTAAAAACCATAGCAAATACATGTACAAGGAAATTAATGTACATATGAATACAGTGGGATACGTAGATATTGAATGTTTGAGATACGTAATATCTTTCCTACGCTGGGTAAAATTTGTGCAGTTAATCTTATTTACGGCACTTCTATTGAACCTAGACAAAAAGTTATTAAAAATGACAAATACAATAATGGATAAAGCCTTGTTAAATATTTTCGAAATGCATTGCTTTTAATGAACGACTGATTAACAGTCCTGGTTTCTTTTACTTTAGCCAGACGATGGGTTACTCCTTATTCTCCTCATAGAGATACATGTATACTTAAGAAAACGTTCAAATTAAACATGGAATACATATGTAACACATTCAGTTGTGATTGACATACACCAAAGGAAATAATTCATCATGAAAATAGATACATTTAATTTGTTAAACACATACATGCGCGGATCCAGAAAATTTTTCCAGGGGGGGGGTCCGAATTGAAAGTAGGGGGGCTACACTATTCATCAGAAATGTTGACAAGCAAAATAAAATTTTTAAAAAAAAACCTAAATTTTCCCAAATCATGAAATTCCTAATCCGGGGGGGGGGGGGGAGTAGTATACCTATAACTCGAAAAAAATTGTACCTATCAAAAAAAAATTTTTCTCCATATTCATGAAATTCCTAATCCGTGGGGGGGGGGGGGGGGGTCGAATATCCCTACATGTATAACTGCAATTTTCCAAAACATATATGTGTTTTCCAGGGGGGGGGGGGGGGGGGGTCCGAGTCATATTTGCGATAATTTCACTACGTAAATTTAATAACTTCTCATTTTCCAGGGGGGTCCGGATCCCCCCCCCCCGACCCCCCTCTAGATCCACGCATGACATAACACTTTTAGATATAAATCTGAAGTTGCTTCATGATTCTCTGATTTGATTAGTTTTTTCCCTTAAGGAATGTTCTTTTTAATTTGTTTATCTCTCAATCAGCAGTGATCTATGGCTACTTACCAGAGTATGTATCGCAGTGTTTTCCAGAGAAACCGCTCTCGCAGGCGCACGTGTAACCATCAGAACCCATATCCGTACATTTTCCGTGCATACATGGCGTTGCCTTGCAGCCTAAATCGCATATTTTAAAATAATCAATTCAATTATAACTTATTTTGAATTGATTTATCGACAAATCAAAATTTGTAATATTTTCATCATATCCAATTAGAGAATTAATTTATTTTACGTGTTTTTTTCATTATCATATTGATATGAATAAACGAAGGGGATCTAACGAATAAATATACGTAAAAGCAATACATACATATATACATAGTATAATACAGTTTTGTCACTTTCAGTCTTAGTACTTACAGTTTAACAAACTGTCTTTCAGTACGTGTATAATTCACTAACCCATGTTTTGTTACCTGCACCGCTTTAATTACCTGTATACAGTAAAACTCGGTTATAGCGAAATCCTAGGGATCGTTATATCCGTAATTCGTATTATCTGTATAACGAATTTGTAATAATCACTATAGCGAATTCACTATATATATATGTTTTCATTCACCAGACTAGAATTTTTAATTGAGGCTTAAAATAAAAATACATTCGTTTGATTCCTTTAATAATCGGATTGTGAATTGAAAAATTTATATGAAAATTAATTTATTCAAACTATTATGTTAAATGGTAGTGCAAACGTTTTAAACTGTAAAGAAATTCGTTATAAGTGTTAAATTTCGTTGTTATTATTCACCTCTACGGGACTCGAAGTCAGTTCGCTATATCCGTAAATTCGTTATATCCGAATTCGTTATAGCAATAACATTTTGTAAAGATTTGTTAAGAATTTTACCGTTGACTCAAAAAAACTTCGCTATATCCGTGTTCGTACTAAACGAGTTTTACTGTAATTCATTAACACCTGTCTCGTTAACTGCACCGCTTTCGCTACCTGTGTAATTCATTAACACCTGTCTCGTTACCTGCACCGCTTTCATTACCTATGTCATTCATTAACCCATGTCTTGTTACCTGCACCCACTGACGACACGGTCAAGTTGAAGCCTTTTCCCGCCGTGGCCGTGGACGCGAACGCACTGTCAAACTTCAGCAACATTAAAGTGGGGTTCCCGTGCAATGCTGTTGCATAGGTTTCCTTCCTCACTTTCCCACATCGTCTGGAATATCAAAATTAATTTCTCAACAATAAAATTTTAAACTTCTTTTAAAATTTAGAACAAGCTGTAATGATACTGAAACGTGATTAATTATGACATTTTCCACGAATATGCCTTTTTCGTAAATGTTTATACATTTACATGTATTTGTTTAACGAGACAGGGTACAATCTAGTGCGCATGACTTTGCGCAGGTTATTATTTTTTTGCTAGGAATTTATCAAAATGACATTAAAATAAATATCTAATAAGAAGCCAAATTGGGGGTTTTTCTACACCAACATACACACCGCAGTTTGCCGATTTAAGAGAAATATTGCATATTTAAACAAATCAACTTTAATAATATTTTAGTCCTTTGGGCTGGAAAAACCCAGAGAAACCATTGAAGATTAAAATTAAAATGGCTGTGGCACATATTGACGTGTATTATGCCTTACTTTGTCTTAGATTCTGCATTTTCATTTCCTTCTCTTCTAGTGCAATTTCGGTTTGTAATACAATGTCTTGTGATGGAAATGACTTGGAATGCATGGAATTGCATATATTTGATAACTATATCGAATGGGTACATGTAACAATACTAAGTATAGCACAATGTACAATTTACTTTGGATTGTGGCGAGATAAAAATTATGTGGTATGGGAAAACTCCATATTGTGACTTTGAGTTAGAGCGATAACTACGAATTTGTAATTATAAGTCACGAGCTCGAATCCCGCTTTTTGTTTTTTATAGTTTAAAATTTCCAATGATTTTTATAACTTATTTGTTGTACAATTGGACAAATAATTCAGAATTTAAACATTCTAAACCAGTAGAAGTATTTTGATTATAATGTCTTTTTATCTACATTAATATTGACAGTTGTTCAATACCATCTTAATTGTCTAAAATATATAATCCAGTTCTTACCTAGGACCAGTTTGTCCAATCAGGTTGTACTGTATCTCTAGCCAATGATCGCACGCTGACCCGGCGGTTGAAAGGTCCATGTCTTCTATGGTCATTTCTACAAATTTCCCTGGCATACCCTAAGACGAAATTACAAATAACAGTAAGTATTAATGTTGAAAACACAAATATTTAGTTTTGGTTTATCTACATGTATATGCTGTAAATTAAGCATTGCATGCTTATTTTTGGATGTCGTCGGTCCTATGACACACCAATGCGGTGCAGACAAATTGGACACCGCACGTAAGCGGTATAATAATTTGTCTGCACCGCATTGGTGTGTCGTAGGACCGACGAGATCCAAATATAAGCATTCAATGCTTATATCTATATTCATATACTGATTTTTTTTGTATGAAATATATGTGCATCGTCGCTGTAAAGCCATTATCTCAGTCAGGGATATGAAACATACATGGAACAGCCATATTTAATTGTTATTTAGTGCGCTTCCACCGCTAAAAATATAGTGCCATAAACTTTGTAGAGAAAATTCTTTTTAATTAAGGAGTAGATATAATTTATTATTTTTCAAAAGTACATATCAAATTGGTTATGTAAGGTTGACCGTTTCATTTAATCTTACAAAAATAAATATACTCAAAACACGTGGTGACGTTTATATTTGTGTCCATGGCGCCTGAATTTGCAAAGTGTATTCATAAGAAATTGAACGTCGCAGATTTCCAATGCAAACATAAGGGGAATTATTATACTTTACTGTTAAATACTGAAATCTGATTGGTTAAGACGCAGTTGACAATCCGTTCTCTTACCCTCAGCGTTAGCAACACGCTTGGCAACGGGCCAATAGAACGAATTGTTATATGCGCGTAAATTATGCGCGTACGGTTCGCCGTTAAATTCACCTCATTTCTACATAAAAGCAGTAAAATTTTCTCTAAAATTAAGACATTCAGTATAATAAAATAAATAGTGCCTGCGCCCTCGAAAACTATTGTCAACCTCCGCTTCGCGTCGGTTGACAATGGTTTTCTCGGGGTGTCAATTTCAACTGTTACCCTCCCAAACAGGCACTATTTATATAATATACACTCAATGTAAATATATTGATATTGTATACTGTTTATAGATTCGAGTGTTTTTTCTATTATATATTTCAGTTTTTATCTGGACTATCAAAGTATTAATTATTTGTTAATGTACAACACCAAAGTTGGTATTGGAGGATGGTATACAAGTATTTGAAGCTGCTTTACAGGGCTTTGAAAAGGTCAAAGACGTTGCAACTAATTTCAGAACAGAGAATAATACGTCCATCAACAAATTTCCATAAAATACATACCTTCACCAACCAGACACACTTTTTGCCGGTTGGGTAAGGACCACCATTGTTGAAGTTTGGTGACGTTATGGTCCTGGATTCTCCGTCGGCTAGGTCTATTACTCCTGGGCCACATTCTGCTCATTGTGCAAACAAAATTAATCTCAATAGTACATGTAACCATCGTGGGTATGTAAACTATATTTCGATGATAAACTGATATACATTTATTTATAATTACAAAAATTAAGTACCATACCATAACTCACAGTGCTTAACTTTGTACTCATAGAAAAATACTGGACCAGTCTACTTCAGATGTTAGTGATAAAAATCTAGAACCTTGAAACCCTTTTCACTAATTTTTCATGTATCTTGTTACCTGGATCAGTAGCGACGGATTGACACAGATCCCCCGTGAGTCCATCAGGACAGTGACAGTTACAGGTGTGAAGAACAAAGCCCCCGTTCTGACACTGCTTCAGAGGGGTGTTTCCATGGGCGCCCCGGCAGGGTGCTGAAAATATATTATAGTCAATTGTACCTCGCGTGAATCACATTTGAAACTCAGTGGCGTTAATAAAATGAAATACAGTAAGCACGTGCTAACATTTTTTCCGAATCTCAAATTAAACAAAAATTACATTGTTATCTTTTCATTGA
This sequence comes from Magallana ariakensis, assembly GCA_020458035.1. Classification (NCBI taxonomy): domain Eukaryota; kingdom Metazoa; phylum Mollusca; class Bivalvia; order Ostreida; family Ostreidae; genus Magallana; species Magallana ariakensis. The sequence continues at coordinate 54,778,345 of CM035818.1, forward strand.
AAATCCCAACTTTTTGCATTTGTGCCGCTATTTTCCTTAAGCTTCCCGAACTTGTTCTTATTCATGAAGTAAATTTATAGTAATACACTGTTTGAATTAGTGACTGAGTCGTAAGATCGAAATTTAGACCCATAAGGTACCAATTTACATTTCATTACAACCAACTGGTCAGCGCTTTAATCAGTGTCAAAATGAAAAGAAGCCACACTTGAGGTATAGGGACAGAGCACAGTTTGGGTAAGCAAATACATGTGTACTCTCCAATTTTTTTTTTTTTTTTTTTGAGAGGAGGAGGGCCTAACATTCTAAAACGGAGGTTGCCAAAACCTGGCTAAGGGGAAAGTAAATCACCATAGTAATATTAAATTGCAAAACAGGCAATAAATATGCATCATATGCATGGTAACCGTTAATTTCAACTTTTATTCCCTTATTGGACATTTATACTAGATAGGACATTCGGCTTGAGAAATACTACAACTGGTGATAAGAAAAATCTAGGCAAAAGTCCCACTTTCACCAATTAGTCAGTTATGGTTGCCTCATATGAAAACTTTGATTTATTTTTAAGCCAATGACGGAATATTTGGATTGATTATATTTTTACTTTTATGTAATTTTCGTTATAGATATATTTTTGATAGCAATTCGTTTACTTGCATATTTAAACCTCTTTTAAGAATCAAAGGATCCTAACAATGCAATTTAAGGCAATGCAAAATCGTGTATTATATGAATAATTGGCTGCAGGACTGCATATCTGCATGTAATAAAAATATATTTTTATTAAAATTATACTTAAAGACCCAAACACCGCATAAGAAATAATTGTATATGTTTACCTGTACAATTGTAGGCATCGACAATATCCTGTATGTCGTAAAACATGAGTCCAGTGGCAGAATCAGCCAGGAAGTCCAGGCGCCGGTCCTTGAACTCTATGGTTGGTAAGCCGTTCGAGCTAAATGACTGCAGAGATTTGTTACCATAACAATATAAATTGATACAGGACGTCAAGTGTGAATTTTATTTGATCCAAAGAAAACTTCCACAGTTTATGGTTCAAATTGACTCATGATTTGTGTCATTATATATATACATTCTATTTTATATGATCAAAGTGTTCTATAACAACACACGGGTGTGCATGTCAAAAGAATTGTCAGTAAAAACTTCTTATAGTCAACCGAAATTTGAGTGTCAGTGTCGAATTTTATGTAAGATACACAGCTCATAATTCTTTGTTGCGTAGACAAGGCTTAGGTCATGATTTTTATTACATTTTGAATGTTGACAAGAAAATTCCATGATTTAGACCTAAAAGGAATGTGACAATCACTAGGAACAGTCAACTGTTTATTTATGCTTTAAACGAATTATCAGTTTTTTTAAAAAACAGCTTGAAAAGAACTTTTACCAGTATATTGAACAAAAACATGGCATGAGCCTTGTTTACGTAACAAAGAATTGTGAGCTCTTAATCTTGATTAGAACTCTACAACTGACATTCAAATTTTGTTTGATTATCAGAAATGATTACTATAAAAAATTGAAAACATGTTTTAGAATATACGGGAGCACGTTAATAGAAAAAGAAACTTACCGTTAGGATATACATGTAAGGAAGCACGGTAACGAAAAACAAACTTACCGTTAGAATATATACGGTAGCAACGGTACCGGAAAAACAAACTTACCGTTAAGATATACTGGAGCACGTTAATGAAAAAACAAACTTATGTTAGAATATTCGGAAGCACGTTGACGGAAAAACAAACTTACCGTTATGATATACTGGAGCACATTAATGGAAAAACAAACTTACTGTTACGATGTACTGGAGCACAGCAAAAGTAAACAAACTTATCGTTAGATATATTGGAGCACGATAACCGTAAACAAACTTACCATTAAGATATATTGGAGCACGATAACCGTAAACAAACTTACCATTAAGATATATTGGAGCACGATAACCGTAAACAAACTTACCATTAAGATATACTGGAGCAAGATAACGGTAAACAAACTTACAATTAAGATATACTAGTATGTATACCAATGTACGGCAAAGGTAAACAAACTTACCGTTAGGATATACTAGATCCCGGCAAAGGTAAACAAACTTACCGTTAAGATATACTAGATCCCGGCAAAGGTAAACTAACTTACCGTTAAGATATACTAGATCCCGGCAAAGGTAAACTAACTTACCGTTAAGATATATAGATCCCGGCAAAGGTAAACAAACTTACTGTTAAGATATACTAGATCCCGGCAAAGGTAAACAAACTTACCATTAAGATATACTAGATCCCGGCAAAGGTAAACTAACTTACCTTTAAACTATACTGAAGCACAGACTCATAGTCGTAAGGGTTTCTGTCGAAGGTGTTGGCTTTAGCCATGTTGTTGTTGTCTCTACCATCCTTAATGTTGCTCCACAACATGGTGACGTAATTATCTCGGTCACTCCTAGATTGTTCGTGATGCTGACCGATTGCATGTCCCATTTCATGAACAGTTGTCGATACCTTCAGTTAAATTGCTTATTACATAACTAGGGTAGTTCTTAAAACGAGGAAAATATTTTTCAATATCTTTATTTAAACAATAAAATGCTTTCTTTAAGGAATAAGGAATCATTCTTTTAGTATTATGAGGTGATAATTTGGTCGGGGCGTGGTCAAATCCAATAAAGCCCGAATTAACAAATAAATAAATTGATTGTAAAAAGTAAGTAAAACTCACTAAATTAATGTTAATATACATTTGTACGTTAGCTAAAAGAAACAGCCAAATCGTCGCCTATGGGAAATTAAGTCTGACATCCACATGACTATTTCGTGCAGTCCGTGATTTTTTTTAGGTCGCTGTAAGTTTCGACCAATCGATAAACGGGGCGTGTAGATTTCAGACTGGCTGTTTCTATATATCAATTTATTTGTCATTATATCAATGCATTTGTCATTATACATGTATCAATGTATTTGTCATTATATTACCGACACACAGCCCGGGTTCTGTAAACTAATTTGTTGTTTTCCGGTGAACACTCTGCCAACATAGGACCAGCATCCACTGTAACAAAGCAAAGGAATTTACAGAAACATGGACATTAACTTTACTAGAACAAAGTCCGATACTGTATAAACCAAGGGTCTGTACCTGCCGGAGAAGAACTCAATGTAGGTGGAATGGGATGTCTTGTTAGCCTCAGCCGAACCATAGGGAACCCACTTCAAGCAGGTGTAGTCGGTAAACTGTTGAATGGCCTTGTTAATTACGTCTACATTACTCTGAGATTTGGCTAAAATTTCAAACGAAAAAAAGACATATAAGTACATATATTACTTTGTTTTTGGGATACAGTGTTGATATTGCTAATGGTGATAGGAAGTCGCATGGTTTAATGTATGGTAATAAGAAAATCATAATTAAATTACCAGGACTGGTAATACTTTCTGAAAATCAAATTATTGGATTCATGTAAGGTGGCATGGGACACGTCCAAATTGTCACGTTCTTCATATTAATATAAACAAACAAAAATCAGGTATAATTTAATAATATTTTTCTTTTCCAAAATTGTTACCTATGGGTTTGAACGCTCATTACTAACCTGTATGTCATGTAAACATTTTTACTTTTCTAAATATTTTCAAAACATATTTGGTCAAATATTGTAAAATTCGAAACTTCGAAACCGGCGAATGTGAATCAATATCGACAGGTGGGCATACCACTTTACCACAAATTCTGTACCGTCCACGTGGTCACTCTTTGTATCTAACAACTCAGTATAAAAGACTTACACAGGCTGCTGTCAATGGTGTAAGGAATGATGTTATCTGTCCAGAGAGTGGCCGACTTTACGAAATTCTTCTTTCTTCCACCATTCTATAAGGTAGTGAGAAGATCAGAATGGATAACATTATGTATGCCAACTAGATACTATGGATTCGATGTCAAATCTTTTTTCTTTTACTTTAACATTTTTTACTATTTATAGAATCGACGGGAATTCGGATTGGAAAACTCAAATGAACAGATTCATTAAACGTAATACTTTAATTTATACAGAAAACCACAGGAATGATCCCATTTTCAGAGTTATCAGTAGGTTTACACCCCAACCCCAACAATGGGCCACATCGCTCACCTGAGGAACAATAGGTATGATAAAATCAGCTTAATGGAGTCATAATACAAACTATCTGGACAATGTACAATAATACAACTGTCATGTATATCCTGTATAAATAAAATCCATTTTCCCCCCCTGGATATTCTTATGTTTATAATCATTAGTCCCTTTTCTAACAGGATGATTTTATAGTCATATCACATGTTGAGTATAGTAGTTCTCAAAAAGATCCTTAACAATTGTTTATAAATGAGATATAAACCTACATCAAACTCTGAACCTCTTGTGAGGACGAAGAATTTTCCTAGGGCCAAAGTCTTAACAATTATAAATAATCATCTGGCTGACTAGTTTCTGAGAAGAAGATTTTTAAAGATTTACTCTACATATTCCTATGTAAAACGTTGACCCCCCCCCCCTCATTGTGGCCCAACCCTATCCCCGGGGGTCATGATTTTCACAACTTTTATTTTACACTACCTGAGGATGCTTCCACACAAGTTCAGCTTTCCTGGCTGATTAGTTTATGAGAAGAAGATTTTTGAAAATTTCTCAAAATTTTTTAATAATTTCTAATTATCTCCTTTTAAAAAGGGGCGTGGCCCTTAATTTTCACAACTTTGCATCCCCTTTGCCTAAGGGTGATTTGTGTCAAGTTTGGTTGAAATTGGCTTAGTAGTTCTTGAGAAGATGTTGAAAATGTGAAAAGTTTACGGACAGACAGACGGACGGACAGACGGACGACAGACAAAATGTGATCAGAAAAGCTCACTTGAGCTTTCAGCTCAGGTGAGCTAAAAAAAAAAACAATACCATCTGACTGGTAAAATAATTGACACCAACAACCAATCTGATTGGTTTATTTACTGACAATGACTTACAATTTGATTGGTAGATTTACTGAGAAATCAATTGCTTACTATCTGATTGGTTGATTTACTGACATCGAATCATCATCTGATTGGTTGGTTTACGGAAATTGACCTACCATCTGATTGGTTGGATTACGAACATTGACCTACCTGATTCAGCTCCTCAATTTGCTGCCGCGTCCAGCGATGACCGTCGTGAATGTCACCAAATACTTTTCCTTTCTTTGATGCGATATTTTCAATACCTTGCGGCTGAAACAAATATGAATGCTAGAACATAGAGCATTTACAGTGTTAGAAAGAATAGATGAAGATCATCCGTCTTCAGCATGCTTTCTAACCGTTGAATTTGATTCAAGACTTAGTCTTGTATTAAATGCTAAGTAGAAAGATTGTGGGGAAAAAAATACGATTAATTTTCTAGACTTTGTTTGCTTAACTTAAACAAGAATTGACCGTCAACAAATTACAAATATTGGACATGCTAAATGTTGATTATAAGAAAAGTTTATAAAACTATTACATGTACATCATAATGAGTTGAATATTTATGTTCGTACTTACGTGTTGGTTGTGTCTGGAACCCTCATCCACAAACATGCTCTCTAACAGATTGACCACTTCAGAGTCGGGATCAACATTACCCTTAGAAAAAAATTGCATTAATTCATATTTTCATTAATTATTTATATAAATTTAAGTACACATCAAAAGAAAATCACTGTCAGTGATGAATGAAAAGTTTACAAACTATCTACAGGAACAGATTTCTAATTTCTTCTAGCTTCCTGCTAGATTTTGAAACCATAAATACCGTTCATAAAGGATAAAAATAGCTGATCAAAAATAACCAAATATGAGCTGTTTTATTCTACCCTTCATTTTGAATTTCGCGCCCTCACCTTCAGCGCTTCTTGAATGAGTTTTTCCCCGCCCTTAGCTTCATGTTGATTGGTCCCTATGTCTGCAGTGCTGCGCAGCGTATCTTCAAATCGCGCTAACTCCCGTTCTATCATAGCAAGATCAATATCTGCCTCTTCTTCGTCGATTTCAGAATCTGCTGATCTCTGCAAAAAATATAGATTATTACAATGCTTTTATCTCGGCCCTGGTATCAGCCCGAGCGGTTCGTATCAGGCCAAGCCCAAACGAAAACATGCTATATAGCTTTAAAAACACACCCGTTGCATAGGTTACCTCCCCCTTCAATATACATTTCACTGTTTATTTTTTTTTATTTTCAGCATTAAATGAAATATACTCCGACTTGCAATTTAATGCTGTAAGTTATTCTATCGTTATTTCACAAACTTGTCGTAATAAAAACACAGGTAATAGGGAATTAACGATTTTTATTTGAGAACAGTACACCACCTTGCCGTCAGGCTGAGACAGAGAAATATCAGCCGGAAGGCCGATAAGGTCCTACATGTGGCTTTCGGTAGCTGTCTGATCTAGTCCAAAACACGTGTATCAGGGCTGATACACTACTACGTATATATATAATGAATATTCGTGTAAATCAGTGAAGATACAATAATACAATAATTACTTTATTACTAACACTTAACATTATTTCTTAATTTTTGGGATACAAGATATTTTCTGAATATAGAAGCAGGTGTAAGTTTAAATATATAAAACATATCAATTATACAATCAAACTACATGTACATTGATATGATGTTACTTTAATAACAATGAAAGGTTTCATATTCTTGTCTTTTCGAATTTGTTAATCATTTAAAAAATTTGGAAACCTCGGATTGTAAAATAAAAGATTTAATTGACCTTTTTAAAACATTGCTTTAGTCTGTAAAACTACAAATCAAAGTCCGTTTTCATTTTTCAATAATTTCACCATTGACATATTGCCTAAATATATAGAGTTCAACAGTATCACGTAATTTCTATAATACACATTTTGCATTAATTGAATAATCGATGTGACAAAAAACGCACACTGTTTGGGCACAAGCGGGGTTGTTTGAAAAAAAACCCGTATTAAGAATATCAATAATCTTAAATATTTACATTCACTTTCTTTCTCCCTATTAAATTGCATTGGTTGATATGAGTGATATTTACGTATAACACAGAAGACCCAATCGCCAAATCTGGTGCGAATGAATACAATTTTCCTTCAGCATTTCTCGAAGAACATGACTGACTCTCTTAACGACTTCAAACCGGATCACGGCCTGCTATTGTACTTACGCTGATAAATATTTCATTGATGTAAATATATTTAACAGTTCAAAAAAAATAATTTATTATGATACCAAAGGTTATATTTATCAAATAACAGAATAATAAGTAAAATTGTGCAATTAGAATTTATAGCGTTGTGCACTATTTTTGTCAGCATAATTCGGCTGTTCCAATAGCTCTTCCGTTAATTGCGCATCACTCGTAGAATAAGGCAAGGGTTTTGAAAAATAAAAATAATTCCGCCGATGGAATAAAGGTAAAACATGTAAATATAAGCATTGAATCATTATTTTTTTTAAAGATGTGGTCTCATAACTGCAACGGTGTGCGCAAACAAATTTTCATAACGCGCTATCGCGCGTTATATTCAATTTGTATTCACACACCGTGCTATATGTTTGTATATTGTATATAATTGTTCTTAAACTCTGTATGTCATTGGTTTCACATTAAGGAGTCTCGGGGAAGAATGTTTCAAACATACGATTTTCTTTATTTTTTTTTCCAGTGGAAGGTCAACTTATGAGTAAACTATGTGCAAAATATAAAGTAAATTGACCGGATAGTTTTTCTGTTTACCGCGCTCAAATTTTGGTCGTATGTCCGAAGTATCCCCGACATTTTATATAGGATTATATAGAAAAAGGGGATTATCATTTACAATTTAATATTAAATAAATTACAAACATACGATTTTCTTTTAATTTTCAGCGATGGAAGGTTAACGTACAAGTAAACTTTTTGCCAAATTAAAACGAAATTGACCGGATGGTTTTTATGCTATCCGCCCTCATAGTTTGGTCCTATAAACGTGTCTCGGTAGGCATTTTACATATAGAATTGTATAGAATAAAAGTATGTTTACGAATCAAATTTAATTTCATTTGTAATAGATAAAAAAAATTGCCTTTCCACTCACACAGAACATGAAAGGATCGCGCATATGTTTTTTTTTTTTTGCAAATTATACTTTCGATGTTAATTATTGAAGCTGCAATAAAAAATGCACGACGTTCTTTTGGTCAATTGTTACGTCAAAGTCTCAACTGACGTCATCGTAAGACGTTGACTCCGACGTGGATAACGTCGATTTTGAAGAAGCGGCGAAATGATTAAAATTCTTATGAAGATTATTCTAAGGATTCATTTCAATAAAAATGATTTTTATGAAAAGTAAATTTTTTAAAATAAAAATGTTACATAATAAGCTGTATATTTTAACATTTTACTCTACATTTGCGTTTTACGGCAGTAATGCGCAATACCCTGCGCAGAGGGCGCAAAATTTTAAACCCGCGACTGACCTTAACCACAAACTGGTTTGCCTTGCGAACAGAAACAGGAAGTTTTTAACAAATTATATAATATTATTATGACTAACCAAATGATTGAGTTGGGTTTTTTTTTGGTCGATTTTGCAAACTTTTATGTCCTTTTTACGGGACTTTATTTTTCCATTTTTTTAAATGATTTATTCAAATATTTTAATCGTTTTTATTTAAAACGCTAAGCAATAGTGACTCTTAGCGCTAGCTGAAAGGTATGTCTCGTTTTGCAACATCATTTTAAAGCATATACATATGTTGTGTTATCCTTGATATTTTTTCCTCAACCGAATAAAGGCATTTTCAAAAACAAGAGTTTCTATAGATATTTACTAACTGTATAGTGCATACTGTGTATACTGTTATATTGACATATAAGCGGAGACAATGAAAATATTGTTTCAGTAATAATAAAGTCGTTTTAATTTAATTCAATATTACATCTATTGAAGACGCAACTTCTATTAATTTAACTACAGTTCGTTAGATTTAATCTAAACACAGTTTATATAAACGTAATTATTTATAAACATATCGAAAATATAATATAAACAATTTACCTTCAAAACGTGCGACTCGTGTCTCTTTCTCAGTTCATTTAGGACGATTCTGGCTTCTCTTTTCCCCATGACTACAATTATATACAATATATGTATATAGGTCTAGTATTGTAGATAACTTATTTTAACTAACAGAGGCTAAATTGAAGGGGGGAAAAGCAGGTAGATTTACATTATATAAATAGTGCCTGTTTGGGAGGGTAACAGTTGAAATTGACACCCCGAGAACCGCTTCGCGTCGGTTGACAATGGTTTTCTCGGGGTGTCATTTTCAACTGTTACCCTCCCAAACAGGCAATATTTATTTTATTATACTGAATGTCTTAATTTTAGAGAAAATTTTACTGCTTTTATATAGAAATGACGTGAATTTTACGGCGAACCGTACGCGCATAATTTACGCGCATGTAACAATTCGTTTTATTATACTTTCATGTTAAATACTGAAATCTGATTGGTTTAGACGCAGTTGACAATCCGTTCTCATACCCTCAGCGTTAGCAACACACTTGGCAACGGGCCAATAGAACGGATTGTTACATGCGCGTAAATTATGCGCGTACGGTTCGCCGTAGAACTTACGTCTTTTCTATATAAAAGCATTCAAATTTGCTATAAAATTAAGACATTCAGTATAATAAAAAAAATAGTGCCTGTTTGGGAGGGTACCAGTTGAAATTGACACCCCTCGAAAACCATTGTCAACCTCCGCTTCGCGTCGGTTGACAATGGTTTTCTCGGGGTGTCAATTTCAACTGGTACCCTCCCAATCAGGCACTATTTATATATTATTCTACTTTCATGTTAAATACTGCAATCTGATTGGTTTAGACGCAGTTGACAATCCGTTCTCTCTCCCTCGCACGCTTAGCAACGGGCCGATAGAACGAATTGTTACATGCGCGTTAATTATGCGCGTACGGTTCGCCGTAGAATTCACGTCTTTTCTATATAAAAGCAGTAAAATTTGCTATAAAAATTAAGACATTCAGTATAATAAAATAAATAGTGCCTGTTTGGGAGGGTACCAGTTGAAATTGACACCCCTCGAAAACCATTGTCAACCTCCGCTTCGCGTCGGTTGACAATGGTTTTCTCGGGGTGTCAATTTCAACTGGTACCCTCCCAAACAGGCACTATTTATATAGTGTTACCCGTTGCGGTTACGCTGAGGGTAATAGAACGGATTACCAACTGCGTCTAAACCAATCAGATTTCAGTTTTTAACATGAAAGTATAATAACAAGAAATGTGTAATTCAAAAAATAATGAGGAATATATGTTTCTGTTAAAAATGAATTTACGGGTGTTATTATGAACGTTCACAGCAATTTACTAGTATTCAATTCATCAATGTGGTATGGGACACCCCAAATTGTTTCTTACTTCCTAGCCAAAAAAGCAATAAAATAATGTGTAATTTTATAAAGGTTTTCTTTATCAATATTGTAACTAACAGCGTAGCGCATTCATTAAGAATCTGTTAGTCATGAGTTCGATTCCCACAGGAGCTTTTACTGTTGTTACCTTTCCAAAAAAAAATTTAAAACATACCTCTTGGTCTACCATTGCAAAATTTTAAAATTCTTAACCGATGAAAGTATTTTGATTATAATGCACTTTTATCCATATTGATATCGTCATGTGTTTCATACCAACTAATTAAAATCAAATAGCTTTTTTGAAAAATTTGGAAATTGAAGACACCAATGAATACATGTATAAATGTGTTCAGGGGGTGGTCAACAAATTAGCCATCAGATCACCTCATATTCATAGATATAATTTGTTTAGATATAAAGTAAATTTTTATTTAAAATTTTAAATGTTTCCCTTTATCTTTTATATAGAGGTCTTTTTTACGTGTACCGTGGAATCATTAGATTTCGTGGTGGCTCAATTTTCGTGGAATTCGTTGGTAACTCTTATACACGAATTAGCATCCTCCACGAATTAATAAATTAGGGATATTAAGTATATTTCCTCGTATAGGTATAAGAAAACACACGAAATTACGTCCCCACAAACCTGTAAATTTTAAGCAATCCACGAAAATTGGCCCCCACGAATTTTAATGTTTCCACAGTATTCTATAATCTGCCACGATCATCCTGTCCTCTAAATCGTTTTGAAAATTGGTGACCATATCTACCTATGTAAAATGATGATCTTTACAGCGAAGCAATGTTAACAATTACCTGTATGTGCACATTCATATCAGAAAATTACAATGATTTACAAAAAATAATAATCAAAATATTAAGGCAACATTGGACAAAAAGTCACCTTTCAAATCCAATTGAATAAAGAAATGACTGAGTGTCCTTTTCCGCCTGAGGGTTATCTCTTTTTTTCAAACGTTCATTGTACCTTAAAGATAAATATACCTCTCCCATTGTATCCATCCACTGCATGTCCCGCTATACACAAGACAATCGGCAACAGAAGTAACACGACATCTGGCTTCAGGAGACCCATTCTCCCAGGTGTGATGGATCCTGAACAAGAGGGGCTGCTTATATACCAGTCTGGTGGGTGAAATCTCGAATCCGGATATTTAGGGGTACAGAGAGGGACTGTTACGTCATGGATGAACACCAATCCTCCAGAACTATATGGATCTACAAAATACAGGTGAAAATGATTATGTAACAGACTAAAAAACCCAACAGTTGCTCGTACCTGTCTTGAGAACTCTTCCAAGTATATGTACAATGCATTCATTGCATTGCCTGTTTGTGAGTAATTATTTCAAACAAATAACATACTTTATTAGGTCAAGATAAATAATAATAGTGGTGTTCGGGTTCCATTGTCGACTCTAAATCATGCATGATTGTATTCCCCCTTCCCTCCTTCTCTGCAAACAGAGATGTTCTCTACCCCCCACCCCCTCCGCTCGGAATATGTGTACAATCTTATTAAAACTGTGTCTGCATTGTCAGAACGAGCAACTACAGGAGGCCATCCCGGGTTTAAATGTAAAAGGCCAATTTACACGGTAAAACAAGTTGTATAAATCTTGTCACACCCAGCAAAAAGCTACAAGCTGTATACTGTATGTATCGTGGTATTGCATGAACTTTAAACCTCTCCGGATTTCACGCGTTCGAATAAAGAGTATGTACGCTTTACAGCGAGTCGTACAATAATTTCTCCTTTGGCCGACCAGATGCTTTTAAGCTTCATTAAATATTATGCAGAATATCTAGTATGTTTTAAGACGTCTTCATTTACATGACTGTATTTAAAGCTGACATGAACTCATAAAAGCATTTGGTCGCCATATTAGTTTCGATCGCTCCTCACCTGCCACTGGGGTATATATACCGGCCGATAAAGTTACGGTCGGTTGATTTCAGATCGAGACATTCAGGTTGCACGGACTTCTAATTGCATTGCATGAACTACACATTGTAGTAAAATGTTTGTAAAATAAAGAATAAATGAAACTACAATCAATTAAACAATATACCGGAATATAGATATTATTCTTTGAAAGAATTTCCAAGGTATCCGTATTGTTTTGCAGAGATAGTGCTGCCTTACTTCGCATGCACATCGAACACGTGTGTCGTTCATACAGAGTGAATAACGTCTGCATATTTTTAAGACCCAGCGGCACTACATCCAACACAGTGATAAATGATAGTAAATCCACGAAAGTAACAACGTAACATCGTTTCAATCGGTTTCTACAAAACACTCCGTTTCTAAAAACCATGATGTCATTGACATTGCTCGATCTGCCACGGTGTGTGGTTTGCGCATGTGCGATGTAATACCATACACAGGAAAACGCTCTAAAATTATCGAGGATTTTTGTGATCGGCTTCGGCCGATCACAGTTGTGTCCATATGGGGCATCCGGCAAATTTTACTATATGCGCACGCACTGAGCCTTGCACTACTTTATTTACTATGCAATGACAACCTCAATTAAATCTTTAATTACACGTAGCTTACTGAAAACGTTACTCTTATCCGTTTGCCTTGAAAACAAAACATTTTTACAGTTACATACATAATGATTCAAATCATGTTTTTTTTTCACATATATGCGTAAGAATATTTATCGGAAGTTTAATTCGCCTACTAAAAGTAAAGCGTATTCATGCCTTGCTATTTCGGAAATCAACAAAACGGTGCTATATAGACTTTAAATAATTATTCCATGTAGCAAAATGCTTACGTATTACATTACACAGAGCTAATCAATGATATTACATGCCGATCATTCCTTTAAAAGGAATACTTGTTGAAATATGTGTGCCTGGATTTCAGTCAGTCTTGTTTCGTCGTTCTTCGGATATTCCTTACCAGTGCAGTAGTTGTTATATTATTTTTGTTAAAAGCGCGTTTCTACAAGTCTTTCGTCCAATATAACGTGTTCGGGTGAATGAAATACCTGAATGCGGTGAAGCATGAATATAGTGCTATCGGCCTTATATAGGGGGTGTGTAGCGATGAGCAGAACAATAGAAATCGACAACTAATATGGCGGTAGTCGGAGATAAAAGGGAAATAATGCGTTTTTATGAATTCATGTCAGCTTTAAGTTATGCAGTTATCAAAATGTACCTGTAATAAACATCACCCTTCTCTTATGGTGCTTCAATGTCGACAAAAAAACCTCTATTAGTTCAAAGTCTTTGAAAAACAACAGAGGGATATATCAATCAGTTTTATCGTCTGGACACGTGAGAAACATTACAAAAGCTGTGTATGACAAGTTGTATACAACACGTACTGCCGTGTAAACCGGTCTTAACGAGTCAATAGACTACCGGCCTTAACGAGTCAATAGACTACCGGCCTTAACGAGTCAATAGACTAACATTGTTTTTAGTTCTATCGTAAAATTAGCAATGAACAATTAACTTAAGAACAACCAAATGAACTTTATTCATTTACAAAGTACTTAGTATTAGACTAAGTTGCATTATAAATCCGCGGGAAATTTCTGCACGGACTTGTAAACATTGTTTGATATTCTGTACTACGTACCTCGGTCCCTTCCCGGACAAAAATAGCCAGATATCGGTCGATGGCCCTTATATATACCGAGCCAAGAACTGACCAATGAGGAAGAGTTCATTCGAATCCACCTTTTGTCGGTGAGTTCACCATATTTAGAAGTCACGTGACAATTTGCCTGCGATTCGGCCAATTCTATCAATGACTTGTTTACTCTGACGTGTTTACAAAAGAGAACAATTCATTGCTTTGAGAATATTTTGATAACTCTTCAGAACTGTACGATCGGATTTGGAACACACAATATCCAAATGTAATTTCACAGATGAGGAATAATGATGACGGAAAATGTCAATTTGTAAGACCTTTAGATTAAATTGTCCTGGAGATTAAAAAAAATCTTGTAAGATGTCCAAAATATAAAAAAAAAACAATTCTTTCCCAATTTATAGAGGTTTAATGTCGCTACTCTTTTAATATGCATTGACAATAAGTCCCAAAAAACGCATGGGCGTTATGATCGCTGGTTTGATTTCATTAAATTATGATAAGAAGGATAACATTGTTGGTTTTTTTTTAAATAGATAATTGATATTTTTTTTTTTTTTTTTTCCATTAATGTGCTTTTCCTCGTGTATTATACCGAGCATGAACAGTGGGATCAGACCATCATTGCCTTGAAATATTCATCCTCATAATGTAAAATCTTCAGTTGTTTATTATCATTTTATAGTATAAGGGTGCACATCTTAATATACCAATTTAGGTGAAAGATGCTTACGAAAAGAAGGGCACTGTCTGATTAAACCTATATATGTCTTTATTAGTTCCTTTAGTAATCCCGACCCCGGAGGTCTGCATATACTTATTTCTCAATATTTGTTTTTTAAATCTACGACAAATTAATAATCAAATTTATCATTCAAAATTTTTAACACATTCTAAGATTGCATTGCGTCCTGTATTTCTTATCTAAAGGTACTTTCCCGTTTTAGGCTATAGAAGTGAATTAACGGGCAATATGTACGGTCCCCTCCCGCGCCGACAGGGATGTGCGGATACCGGACGATGGCTGATCTCATACTCATAATCTGATTCGTTAGTACATTGTACGAGGTACGCAGCATCCGGGGGGGGGCTGCTCTCTCCACCCACCTTTTTCTCGCAACAGACATATATTAAATTGAATTACATTGGAGCCCCCCCCCCACTTTTTGGGGGAGAATACCAGTATAAGAAATGGAAGAGAAAATAAGGAAATCAATAGTGAAATTGAAGGTATAGAAACAAAACAAACAAAACGCACCCCCCCCTACGGATTAGGATTTTCATGATTTGGGGATTCGAGATTCAACCCCCCCCCCACCCCCACCCCACTTTAAAAAACGATGCTACGTGCCTGTGTACTACCATAAACCCGTAATCATGCTGTAGCTGCAAGAAAGGACAAAAAACATACAATGTACTTTATAAAATATGTGTATTAATTTAGCAGGTAAAATGCCTATATTGTGACGAAAAAGGGAAATTCATCATAGACAGTTAAAAACATCACCCATATGTTCCTTCATTAATTTGTTCTACGTAATCTCTCTCTCTTTCTCTCCTCCCCCCCCCCCCCCGTTATAAAACTAACCTAGACCAAACAACACGCACTATGTCGACCTTGGTGTCATCAGGGTACGTAGAGATGTGTATTCGTTGTAACATGGCCATACCAAGTATTATCTTTATCTGTCAGGAGTTTACAAATTATCGTCCAGGATGTACTCTACCCTCATACATGTAATTGATAACATGCTCACGAAAAATCGTTTTGTGCATGTTTGTGGAGTCTTATTACAGGAAACATGGTAAGTTAACGTGTCTTAGAATTAATAATAGATAATATTAAATTCTGCAAAAAAATTCATTCGAAATCTTTGTTTTATGAAGAACCTTAATTTTATTACTAAAACATGGGGCGCCTGTAAAGTGCGAAACGAAATCGAAACGAAACGAAACCCAACGAAACGAAACCAATCGAAACGAAACGAAACCAATCGAAACGAATCGAAACCAGAAATCGAAACGACACGAATTTAACAAAACTAAAAATCAATTATGACTACATAAAGGTGAAAATAATTTCATTGAAATAAAGTTTTGTCCATAAATACATTTGTTTTGCCTCGGACTAGAATGTCGCGACGTCATTGGATGAAACGCGTCACGTGGCTGCCTTACAAATTTCTTTAAAAGGCAAGCGTCAAAATTTATAGGGCAACATGGCGGACGTAACGTTATTTGAACTGATTTTTTACACAAACGTTTGTTTACATATCAAACTTTAGGTCCTCGACAAAACAAAACACTTATTAGGTTTGTTACTGACTGTTTAAAGAAATTTGTGGGGTCGGTAAAGTCCATAGAAGGCTCGGCTTCGCCTCGCCTTCTATGGACTTTACCGACTCCACAAATTTATGGACTTTACCGACCCCACAAATTTCTTTAAACAGTCAGTAACAAACCTAATAAGTAATAGTATAACAACCTGTATGTGTCAAATTGCCGTTGTAAATTCTAAAGCCGATTACCCGGAATTTGTAAAAAAAAAAAAAAAAAAAAAAAAAAAAATAAAAGAGAGAGAGAGAGAGAGAGAGAGAGAGAGAGAGATGTTTATACTGTAAACGTGTTAAAGAACTGGCTTTAGTCCTTTGGCTGTGTATTCTATTTAGCGTTTTTGGCGGAAAATGGCGTCCGCTAAATCAAGTACATGTACATTGCCAAATGTAAAATATTTAAGTAGATAATAAGGTATCTTTAGAAATGCGCTAAATCAAATCCATGCTAACTTGTCGAAAAATCTTATTCCGCCAAATATCGTACACGCTAAATATAGCACGTTTACAGTATTTAGGGAGACATTCCAACCACACGATTTTTTTTTATATATATTGTAAAAAGGAGTCAAATACAATGTACGTTGTACGTGCGTGTGAAAGGGAGAGAAAGAGGGGATTATGTTTAATTTAAGGTTTTACACAGGTAAAAAACCTCTTTAAAATGGAAGTTAATTTTGTTAAAATACGAAGTCCAAATTCATGCAATAATACATGTTAAAACAATTCTTATTATATGTTAGAAACTGGTAACCAACAAGAATGACCCAAATCACATTGTATTCGATCGTTTCATTTTTACAATATTTCAAATCAATAGAAAGAATATTGTGGTTAGAATTTCTCTGTAAGTATTATCATCATCATCATCATATCATCATCATCATCATCATCATCATCTCTCTCTCTCTTTTTCTCTCTCTCTCTCTCTCTCTCTCTCTCTCTCTCTCTCTCTCTCTCTCTCTCTCTCTCTCTCTAAACGTCTGAATATCCTTTAATGAAACCAATAAGAAACATAAAAAGGTATAAGAATGTTTATCAGTTATTTACATAATTATATAATTTTTGCAAATACCGGATAATTGGCTTAACAATTTACAGCGGCAATCTGTAACATACAGGTAGTTATATTTATGGTTCAAAATTTTATTTTAATGAATTTATTTTCACTTTTATGCAGTCAAAATTGATATTAGTTTTGTTTAAATTCCGTTTCGTTTCGTTGATTCCGTTTCTATTTTTTGTTTCGTTTCGTTTGGTTTCGATTGGTTTCGTTTCGATTGGTTTCGTTTCGTTCGGTTTAGTTTCGTTTCATTCCGTTTCGATTTCGTTTCGCACTTTACAGGCGCCCTAAAACATGTACATCAGGTACATTTACATGTATTATGCATATTGTACACAAATATCAACGCGCGTTCGATAACAAACTTTATTATTAAATGTGTTTTGTAATCTTTAGAAGACAACCATTGCAATAAGGATAACCATCATAACTGTATCAATATTTGGTAAAATCTTAGCAGACGTTCAAAGCACCAGGAATGTTATACACAAGACTAAACTAGGCTTCATCCAGGGACTAGAAATCTCAGAACAAAACACAATAAAATTGTATAACTTCCTAAACATTCCCTACGCGCAGCCTCCGCTAGAGAGACTCAGGTTCACCAAACCGAGGCCGCGGGGCCCCTGGAAGGGGACGCTGAACGCCACGACCCACGGACCGGCGTGTCCGCAGATCTACAACCAACATTTCGTCAAATACGGCATGGACGAGGACTGTTTACACCTGAACATCTACGCCCCGCGGGATTTGAGCAGGTCCTCCAAAAAATCTGTGATGGTGTGGGTACACGGGGGTTCTTATACTGTAGGAAGTGCGTCGTTTTATGACGGGAGTATGTTGGCCAAAACTGGAAATGTTGTTGTTGTGACCATCAACTATCGACTTGGAATGTTAGGCTTCCTTGCCTTACAGAATTCCACCACTAAAGGGAACTACGGTTTGTGGGACCAGATGGTGGCGCTGCAGTGGGTAAAGGATAACATCGATGACTACGGAGGTGATCCGAACAGTATCACAATTTTTGGCCAATCAGCAGGTGGATTCAGTGTAGGCCTCCTTGCTTTGATTCCGCATAATAAAGGTCTTTTCCACAGGGTAATTATGCAAAGCGGAGTTCCAAACTCGTCATTGAGGGTTACCCGCCCGGGGTACGACACTTACACTACATCTGATGCCATCTCTACTCACTTGTGTCCATTTTTCAGACAAGATCTCGACATGAGAGTTATATGCTTGCGGTATTCATCATCTCCTATCCTAACGCGGCCATACTCTTACCTATCCTTTGCTCCAGTCGTTGACAATGAGTTGTTTGAGCAATCACCCGAAGAGATTCTAAAAGACGGAAATTCGTCTGCGTTTCAATTTTTCATGTCCCTTGATATAGTAGTGACTAACTGCGATGTGGATGGATCAGTATTGTTTCCAACCATTAGGGCCCTAGAACTCGGTTACAAGTTTGATTCCTCAACACCGCCTGAACTGGTATGGGCGTATGGTCCGGAATCTATGCTGGAATCATACTACGGAAAAAACAAGCGGATAATTAAGGAAGTCAGTCACTTTTATGGTTTCACTCGAGACTTGGATTTCAAAGATCAATGTCAAAAATGGACTGATTTCTACACTGACCTGTTTTTCATAGCTCCATCCACGGAGATCGCCGACGTCCATTATAATAGGGTCTCGTCTACATTCAGACTCGTTCTGACCAGGAAGAGTCCCGTATATCCGGGTCTGATGTATAACGAGTCGTCGCCCCCTGGGTGGTTCCACGGGGCCGCCCACTCTGATGACGTAGTGTTTCTGTTCCTGATGGAGTCTCTAAAGGAGCTGGACCCAAACACCACAGTGACGGCGTCAGAGGAAGACCTGGAATTCGCTTCCAAAATGAGACGCTATTGGTCGAATTTTGCAAAAACTGGGTAATGAGACTTACTGTTTTACGATATGATATTAACATGCAGGTTGAAAGTAAACCTTGAAAAAATATATTCTCAGTGTTACATTGAGTGAATATACAGCATCGGTCGTTTATGATTTTCTTCTTTTTTTAGAAACCCGAACGATCCGTCTTTGCCTTTATGGCCAAGTTACAATACCAAGAACAAAAGGTTCATGGTGTTCGGTCAAAATATCAGTTCCGATGTTTCCTACCGAAACAACCAATCAAACTTTTGGTTGGACACCATACCTAACATTCTACATCCTCATGTGCATGTAATGACGTCATCAAAACCAAGTACCGGTACAAGGGATAGTACCCATGATCAGACCAATCAACACGCATCGTCTGCTGGACTTTGTTGTTCCAAAACCCAGGTGGAAATGTTTATGTTTACTTTCTCCATACTCATCAATTGTGTTCTTTGAATAAAATTACAATGTATCTCAAAAATCCATAATGTAACATTATATAAATAGTGCCTGTTTGGGAGGGTACCAGTTGAAATTGACACCCCGAGAAAATCATTGTCAACCGACGCGAAGCGGAGGTTGACAATGGTTTTCGAGTGATGTCAATTTCAACTGGTACCCTCCCATACAGGCACTATTTATTTTATTATACTGAATGTCTTAATTTTAGAGAAAATCTTACTGCTTTTATATAGAAAAGACGTGAGTTCTACGGCGAACCGTACGCGCATAATTTACGCGCATGTAACAATTCGTTCTATCGGCCCGTTGCCAAGTGTGTTGGTAACGCTGAGGGTATGAGAACGGATTGTCAACTGCGTCTAAACCAATCAGATTTCAGTATTTAATTAACATGAAAGTATAATAAATGTATAATGCATAAAATTAAAACGGAGGACAATATATAAAACTAAATAACATAAAAAAATAGTCGAAGTTCTTAAATAACATTGAGAACGATAACAGATCATAGACCCTTTATTTTTATACCTACATGTATGATTAATTCACGAAAATTCATCTGATACACAAATAGAGAGGGGGAAAAAACATGTGACCAGTTATCTACACTCTCTGCAGTTTTATAACTTAGATTGGCTTCAAAAAGACTATACAGAATTTTTAACAAAATATATATTTACAAGAGGCCCATGGGCCACATCGCTCACCTGAGCAACAACAGACATAATAAAATCAGCTTTATGGAGTCATATACAAAATATCTTAACAATGTCGTATATTAGATCCTGTATAAAAAAAATTCCCCTGCATATTCTTATGTTTATCATTGAGCCCCTTTGAAACAGGATTTTACAGTCGTATCACATATTGAGCATTGCAGTTCTCGAGAAGATGATCAGACTTAAACAACTGTTTATATATGGATTATAAACCTACATCAAACTTTAAACCCCTTCTGAGGTCAAAGAATTGTCCAGGGGCCAGAGTCTAAACAATTTTAAAGAATCAACAATATGTCAAAATGCTTGCATATAAGTAAAACCATATATAAAAACATTGTGAACAATTTAAATGTTTTCCTTTGTAAAATTGGACCCACCACCCCCCCCCCCCCATGTGGCCCAACCCTACTCCTGAAAAATCATTATCCCTGGGGGTATGGTGGGGCCACAATTGGAAGGGGGTGGTGTCAAATTTTTACATAGGATTATATAGGGAAAAATCTTCTAAAACACAAATTGTCTAGAAGAGCTCTAACTTTAGTCAGTTCAGTCTTCAAATAGTCTAGATTAAAATTTGTCAAAATCATATTCGAACAATTTGAATCTTTCCTACCTGAGGATGCTTCCACACAAGTTGCAGCTTTTCTGCCCAATCGGTTTCTAAGAAGATTTCTTAAAGATTTTTCTCTATATATTCAAATGAGAAAATTCGACCCCCCTCCCCCACTGTGGCCCCACCCTTCCCCTCGGGATTATGATTTTATCCAACTTGAATCTACCCTAACCGAGAATGCCTTCACACAAGTTAAAGCTTTTCTGGCCGATCGGTTTCTGAGAAGATTTTTAAAGATTTACTCTATATATTCCTATGTAAAAATTTGACCCCCCATTGTGGCCCCACCCTACCCCTGGGGATCATCATTTGAACAAACTAGAATCTACACTACCTGAGGATGCTTCCACACAAGTTACAGCTTTTCCGGCTGATCAGTTTCAGAGTAGAAGATTTTTAAAGATTTACTCTATATATTCCTATGTAAAAATTCGACCCCCCATTGTGGCCCCACCCTACCCCTGGGGATCATCATTTGAACAAATTTGAATATACACTACCTGAGGATGTTTCCACACAAGTTACAGCTTTTCCGGCTGATCAGTTTCAGAGAAGAAGATTTTTAAAGATTTACTCTATATATTCCTATGTAAAAATTTGACCCCCCCATTGTGGCCCCACCCTACCCCTGGGGATCATCATTTGAACAAACTAGAATCTACACTACCTGAGGATGCTTCCACACAAGTTTCAGCTTTCCTGGCTGATCAGTTTCAGAGAAGAAGATTTTTTAAGATTTACTCTATATATTCCTATGTAAAAATTTGACCCCCCATTGTGGCCCCACCCTACCCCCGGGGGTCATGATTTGAACAAACTTGAATCTACACTACCTGAGGATGTTTCCACACAAGTTTCAGCTTTTCTGGCCAAATAGTTTTTGAGAAGAAGATTTTTGAAAAATACCAACAAATTTTTAATGATTTTTAATTATCTCCCCTTGAAAAAGGGCGTGGCCCTTCATTTTAACAAACTTGAATCCCCTTAACCTAAGGATGCTTTCTGCCAAGTTTGGTTCAAATCGGCCCAGTGGTTCTGGAGAAGAAGTCGAAAATGTAAAAAGTTTACGGACAGACAGACGGACGGACAGACGGACAGACAGACAGACGGACGCCGGACAAAAAGTGATCAGAAAAGCTCACTTGAGCTTTCAGCTCAGGTGAGCTAAAAATTGACATGAGTAAAACGATTTCTGATCTTGGAATCAGTAGAGTACAGACTCCACAAATTGACAATATCTGACAAGAACAACAACCAACGATTGAGTTTGATCTTCTTTATTTGTAACAGCCATGGCCAATTTGAAAACTTTCAACGGAAAAAATATTCTTATTTTCTTATATTAGACTCATAATTTTCATAAATAAAAAAAAATCACAAAATATCAATAACTGACAATAAAAATATTCTCTTTGTTCATTGGAAGGTAGTGCAGTTGAGTATTAAAAGTCATCACATCAAAGTTGAGCTTGAAATTCTTACCATACATCAATTTAAAGGAAAAAACACATAAATTAAATTAAAGTCACTCTCATATTGCTGCAATTTTGTTAGAAGGAAAATGTAATTAATTTACTTACTTGAAACTGACAAATGATGTCTGCTAAAATCTATTGCACAATCAAACATAATGCAATTTTTCCCTTACAGCATCACATAAATGTACTAGCATATATATGTAGATGTAAATATATATTTACCTGGTATATACACAAGATAACACTCCATATACTATATATATAAAAAGAAATGGTTGGATGGGAACAGAATAAACTGGTTTTTTGAATATCACATTTTCCCTTTGCACTTATTATGAACAGTTTATATGTACAAGAACATCTGAAGATAAAAAAAACTTTACAAATGCAAAAAGAATAAAATATGAAATCTAAATAAATGGCCATCAATGAAATAAAAAAAGAAATCAAACAAAATATTAGGTTACACATATTGTGTAATATAAAACTTACACAAAATAAAAGTAAACTTTAAAGAATACATTTTATATGACTTAATTCAAGAATAACAAAATTTGTAAAATTATATAGAAATCTCTTGGAAAACAAAACAAAATCAAATAATAATCATAAATGTGTAGACTGTACATATAAGTCATGTAAACATTACCTTCCTCACTAAATCAATTAACAAAGTATCACAAAGTTCAGTGTTTAAAATCTTAATATCAATCTCAAAAAGGCAAACGTTTTTACCTTTTTCCCCTGGCACATTAAGACAAATTATTATAGACATAAAGAAGTATAATTTAAAGCACTGTCTAGTTCCCTAAGGATTAAAACTAATGTTTCAAGGTAATACTTGTCTTCCAGCATATAACATTGAATTATC
Organism: Magallana ariakensis; assembly: GCA_020458035.1. Lineage (NCBI taxonomy): Eukaryota > Metazoa > Mollusca > Bivalvia > Ostreida > Ostreidae > Magallana > Magallana ariakensis. Next base: position 54,801,947 of record CM035818.1, read on the forward strand.
ATGGTCATGAATTTTGTGCAGATAACAAAGAGAAAGGTTACTGAGGACCAAACCAACTCATACTCCCTGTGGATTCCCACAATCTGCTATCATAAATCTCGTTACATATCTAGAGACAAGTTCATATTCTACAGAGGATATTTAGAAAGGCATACAATGCATACTTTCCTCATTCTAAAAACTCCCTAAAATCAAAGATACATGAACCATAAAGATAATACACCATCTATCATTCATAAACCATTCCCCAATTAAGAATAAAATACAAGTACATGCTTCATAGCTATGTGTATTATAGCTTGTCTATTTTACATATCATGGTCTAACATTACACTAATGTATAATCACTGTTCATCTCCTGTATAATGGAGGCACAACAACCCACAGATAAGGATCAGATCTTGGAGTCTGCTGCTAATGGCTGTCACTCACACATCAGATTCCACAGACACGGGCTTCTCAGCGTCGTCACTGTCCTCTGGATGAAGGTCAAACCTACAATAGAAGGTCAATGTCTACAATAGTATTCAACAGCCTGATATTACCTGTCATATACCTACAGTACTGAAGATTTCTGTTTCATGAGAATCAATACCGGTAATGACACAATTCTGCTATTTTGTATCAAATCAAGACAATATAAAATTTCAAGTGCTAACAATGTAATTCATATAGTTCCAAAATGTCTGAAAAATGATAGTGAGATTTAAAATCTGCAAATGGTGTTTACAAATCTGCGAATTTATGCTAAATAAATAATCTTTCCTTAAAAAGAAAAGATAAAATTTTAAAGTCTTTCTAAATCTTAAATAAAATTTCCTTTTTATAGCATATATTTATTTGGATACCTGGAATTTGTTGATCGAGTGCAAAATTTAAAGAAAAAAAAAAGACTCAAATATTCCAGAACAGCTCTGAGAAGTTTCTTACCAATCGGTGGCAGCCTTTGTGATGTCCATCTTTGACAAATCGATGGTGACCACTCCCATCACCTTGATGTTGGAGGAGAAAAACTTGGTGTCATTTCTGATGGTCAATTCCAGATCCCGGTCAGCTATCTCTTCCTGCTTCAGGGAGAACTCAAATCTACAACAAGAAACACGTGTACATCAGAAGATTTTATTTTAACATGTAAATCTACCAGCTTCCCCTTCCGGTATCACTCATTTTATCCAGAGCTCAAACTGCCAGACCGCATTAGACAATCACAAACCAGTAAGTAAACACATCATCTCTGTACTGTATATACATACCCAAACCCTATACATGTACTTCTTTTATAAATTGCTTAAGGATTACGTTTACTCAGAATGAAAAAAAATTTCACTGATGATAATGAAAAACCATCTATTATGTGTTATAGACTTTTCATCGTAGTGTTAATTTTCACTTTCAAAAAAGTAGGTCAATGACCTACTTTTTGAGTTAATGGCCACTGAATAAATTTGGAAAATTTAAGAAAAAATCCTAAAAATTTTACACTGTGATTGAGATTTTCATATCTGTGAAATAATTCAAATGGCTAAACTCTTATAATTTAATTCTGGTTGTAACGCGGCATTTGATTGGATAGAAAAATTTAGTTAAATTTGTATAACCTGGGTAGCACGTCACAAGACACGTCACAATGCACCAACGTCAAAAACGTATTGATCCGCTTGACGTTACGTTTGAATTTTGAACAGATTAATATCATTTTTAAAAGTAAAACGGACTCAATTTGTACAGTAAATCACAGAAAATTAAATTATAAGTAATGAACTCAATATTTACCCAAGTTATACTCGTATAACCTGGGTTGGAGCAGTTTATGCTTTTTTATAATCCGCTTCGCGGATTATAAAGCGTAAACTGCCCCAACCCAGGTTATACTCGTATAACTTGGGTAGACATTGAGTTCATTTCTTAATTAATAATGAAATACAGTTTGTGAATGCCAGTGGCACTAAATAAATCAAAAGCATTAAGTTTTTATTGACAATTTTTATAAATATTCCAGTCCGAATTTCCTCTATCAGTTTTCAAATCCCTACCCATTTTTAATTTAACAAAAACTTGAATGATGATAATACTAAAAGATTCAGAGTATCAAACTACTGATATTGACCTTATTCTGCTGGCATAAAATTTATATGAGGTCAATGATCAAAATTTTGAGAAATGGTATCTTTTATCGTTTTTAAGCATTTTTCAATATTTTTTAATTTTGTGCCATACAACTATCTAAATGAAAAAGTGAGATAAAACCAACAAAAAATATGCAAAATTATGTTTACTAACAAATTAAATTCTAACTTTTGATATTATAGTCTGCCAAAAAATTTTCGGTGAAAAATAAAATTTTAAAAAATTAGTCTGAATTTCCTGTGTTCTGCTAAAAGTCGTTTGTGTCTAATTCCAAAATATAGTAAAAATATCGAATGTTATGTCAATAAATATTCATTTCGATAATTATGTATGTGTTTGAAACAAATTTTACTCATGACATTTAACTTAATTCAAATCCGAATTTGAGAACTCAAACCCTGAGTAAACAACATCCTTAAATTCAGCTTCTGAATAACAAGTTAATTATTATTTAAAACAACATCAGTCTGTAATTGAGATGTTAATAGTGTAAACAAAATGGTCATTGAATGTAAACTTTCTTGTTATTATATCTTTTGTAAGACAGGATTGAGGTTGTTTTTGACAACCTGTCTTCTTATTGTAAAATATTAATTATAATCATGACTTACGTTTCATCAAGAACAGAGTTAAATCCTGTAACATACTAATTATTGTAACATGATTTACATTTCATCAAAGACAGAGTTAAATCTTGTAAAATATTAATTATTGTATAATGATTTACGTTTCATCAAAGACAGATCGAGTTAAATCTTGTAACATTCTTATTATTGTATCATGACGTACGTTTCATCAAAGACAGAGTTAAATCTTGTAACATACTTATTACATGTATTGTATCATGAAGTACGTTTCATCAAAGACAGAGTTAAATCTTGTAACATACTAATTACTGTATCATGACTTACGTTTCATCAAAGACCGGGTTGAGGTTGTTTTTGACTAACTGGGTCTTCTTCTTGCCGCTGCTGGACTTGTCTGGCAGGAGGTACATTTTGACGTAGGGGTCGGCTAAATTGTCACTGTCACAGGGGAGAAGGTTCCTACAAACAGGTCACATGGTTAGTGTTACCATGGTACACTTCCACTCAGATTACCGGTATACCAACAATCATTTAGAATAAAGTTTCATAGCCACAGAACCTTAAATCCTGTTTTCATTGATTAACAATCTTTTTTTCTTATTTTTTTTTTTATAATTTTTTTTTATTTATATCAATATCAAAGCACATATGAACATAGAAAAAGTACATAATTTCTGCTTTCACTATTTTGCTTTAAGCACATTATATAGTAGAGAAAAATTACATAAACAAAAGTTATGCCTATCTAAGACTATACAATACACACATGTATATCGTACAATACAAAAATATTAGCCCTGTATAACATTTTTGTATATAAATGTGCAATGAGATTGGGTTTTTTGGAGAGGATAGATATAGAAAGGGGGATGAGTAAATGGTGGTAGGGGAGGGGATGGGGTATATGGTTTTATGTTTATACTAATAAAAATTTTTTAAGAAGTAAAGTTTTGAAATATGATCATTTGATAATAACAGACACTTATAGTTGAATACAGATATCTTGCCAGTATCTTTCATATTCATTATATTTAAAATTTTTTAGTAGTAAATATTTTTCTATATAAAACCTATCTATTATCATTTTCTCTAGACAACCAAAGTACAGGGATGGAACTGTCGTTTGCTTGTATTTAGATGCAGAAATGCACTGTTTGACAGCAAGAATAAGTAAATTTTGCAGTCTATAAATGTTTCTATTTGTATATTTTCCAAACAAGACAGATATTTTATCAAAGCAAACTGAGATATTAAATTTATTCAGCATCCATTCTTCTATCTTAAACCAAAGATCTTTTACATGTATACAATCATAAAAAAAGGTGTTCAATTGTTTCTATATTGTTCTTGCAAAAAGTACATGATGAAGAATTCAAAATATTCAACTTGAAAAGATATTCATTTGTTGGAACTATTCTATGGAGTATTTGGAATTGAAGCCACCGAAGTTTTGTTTCTTGTGTAACTTCAAAAGGAAGTTCAAATATGCTACTCGATGTTTTTTCTGAAAAAATATTTCCATTAGTTTGCCATTTTGTCACTGCTGTAATAGTTGTTTTACTATTATATACCAGTAATTGATACATATCTTTGCATCCTTTTTCATTTTTAAGAAATATTCTTATAGAAGAGGTGATATGTGGCCCAAGTACTTTATCAAAAAGTGCTATATGTTTTGTTCTCGAGGTCACTGCCTTTTTAATTCCACAATATTCAATAAAGTTTGCTTTTATATTCATTTCTAAAAATTGCTCGTAACTTAAAAATTTTCCATCAGGGTTATATAAATCACACAATAAGAAGATGCCTGCATTAAAGTAGTGTTTAAGAAAAATAGGTTTATTTTCTATTTGAATCTTTGGGTTGTCCCATATTTGTGCATACCAAATGTTCATTTTTGTTTTTATTTACTAATATATTCTTCAACCCGAGCCCAGCATAAGAAAACCTCTTTCTCTTGATTAACAATCTTAGAACTAAATATCTAAGATAATTTCAAAAGGGTACAGTTAAAGAAACATGTATATATCTTGATATTTCAAGTTTCTTCAAGGAGGGTGTAGTGGGTAAAAATTCTAGAGTAAAGCTCTGCCTAAGGAACAGTTTTAACTATCCACTGTTGAGCTGACAGTTTTAACTATCCACTGTTGAGCTGACAGTTTTAACTATCCACTGTTGAGCTAACAGTTTTAACTATCCACTGTTAGCTGACAGTTTTAACTATCCACTGTTGAGCTAACAGTTTTAACTGTTGAGCTGACAGACTTACTGACACTTGTGAACCACTACCACCAGTTTCTGCCGCTGGGCGCTGTAACGGAAGGTCAACTGAATTCTCCCTCTCCCATAGGCTCCTTTAGCATCAGACCTTAAAAAGAATCAAAGCTTCCATGTAAATAAACAAAGAGTTACATCAGTAAAATATTACATTTACATGATGTCAAAATGTTGCTATCACAAAAGTTCATGATCATTTTGCTTTCACAAGTATACCTGAACAGGGTTTCACAAATTTATTATAGTCAAACTTTGTTATCTTGAACTAGATGGGACTGTTTAAAAACTTTGAGATATCCAAGTATTCGAGACATCTTGGGTAAAATACTTAAAAAATAAGTGGTTGAGACTTACACATCACTTTGACACATCCATTGTATTAAAGATATCAGTGTTCGAGATATTGAAGTTCAACTGTACGTGTTTTAACACATATTTATTTTACAACTAGTTAATATCATCCAAGCATCTATTTAAGGTTGAAGTTATTTACTAAAGAATCATTAAACACAATTGCTTTACTTGTAAGTTCTTTTAATCTTTACACAAACAACTTCATGATTCGTAAATTAAACCATATACTGCCTCATTCGAGTAAATACTTGCATGAATTAGGGACACATTTATTGAAATCAATCATTAATTTACTGACAATCTCAATTATGTCTGATGCAAACATAGAGAAAAGACAGATTTCTCTCCCACACCCAACCCACTTGGACCTGGAACTTACTCTGCAGGGGCTGGGGAGGACTTTGTCTTCCTCTGTCTGACTTCAGTGCTGGTGACGGTGTTAGGACCCCCACTACTGGCTGGGGGGATCACCTGACCCTCAGGCTTAGCTGCGTTTATCTGGGTCACTTCCACCTTCTTAATGACCGGGTCCACTCCACTGGCAGTGGTTTTGGCCGGCTCTACTTTAGGTTTTTGGGCAGAGTCTGGTGACGTTGTACCCTCCTTCTTTTGAGCAGCAGGGGGGTCTACACTGCTGGAGTTGGTATTCAGGATGCTACTCTCACTCCTCCAGGCAGGGTTATTTTCTGTCGTCAAAATCTAAATTAAACAATCTAAATTAGATTAATATTTCAAAAGAATAAAAAATCTAAATTTTTAATATTTTTTTTCCCCAACCTTCGTCATCCATATCAAATCAGATCCCTTATTGGTAGAAAAACAACTGAACCTGTATCATAAAAGAAATCTTGACTCTAAATGAATAATTAAAAAACAATCTATACTTATTTTACCCTCAGACATAATCTCATGTTAATTTTGCTGTCCAGTCCTGAGTTCTTCAGAGAAAAGTTTTGGTCCAGAGTCATATCAGGGGCAGATAACAAAGACTTGAGAGGAATTGTCAGTTCACCCAAAGATTCCTTCGGATTCTTCTTGTCAAAAATCTGTAATAAAAAGCCATATAAATAAATTGTACATTATCCATATACATCTCAAAGAATATCATGTCTAGCTAAGAATCAAACACACAGCAATACATGAAAGATCCCATAGAAAACCTACACAAGCTCTTGTACATGATAAAAATAAATCATTTTGTTGAATTATTTTTTGGACTACTTGTGTATTACACCCATTGAACCTGTATGTCCAGTTTCTGTATCTGGGGCTGTAGACTACATGTTTATTACATAGACAAGTAATGATACATGTTAGTCTGGTTGATGTATATGTGGGTTATGGACAACTTGTGTACTACATGTTATTCATAGACAACTTATGTACTAAGTGTTATTTATGGAAAGCTTATGTACGACATGTTATTTATGGACAACTTGTGTACGACATGTTATTCATGGACAACTTATGTACGACATGTTATTCATGGACAACTTATGTACGACAAATTATTCATGGACAACTTATGTATTACATGTTATTTATGGACAACTTATGTACTACATTTTATTCATGGACAACTTATGTACTACATGTTATTTATGGACAACTTATGTACTACATATTATTCATGGACAACTTATGTACTACATGTTATTGTTTTTGTTACAAGCAGCTGTACCTGTATGTCCAGTTTCTGTATCTGAGGGTTGTGAACCAGAAACCTGAATGGTTTCTCCCACACTGGACTGTCTGTGTTAGGTTTCTCTTCTGTCTCAAACGTCTTTGGTCCAAGAGAGAGCACAACATAAGGACTGGGCTCAGCTATCTGCTTCTTCATTCTCTGCCAAAACATAGATCAGTATGGGGAAATCTTTTATCATTCACAATACAACTTGAATGGCAATGCTGAAACAATTAAATCTATCCAAAACTCATTAATTAGCTGTAAATTGTTATTAAACCCAAAAATTAGATTTAGATACATGGTTATGTAAAGGCAAAATCTAAAATAATATTTAACTTAAAAGAAAATGATGTTATAGTCATTTATAAAAAAAAATTAAATAATGTAACTAACATTGGTAAACTTTAAAGATAAATAATCATACAATATAATTTTGAAATGCAAACGATCAACTCATAAATAGTGCATACATTGCACACTTAATATTACATGTACCACATGGGTCATGTACTAGCTCAAAATTTTGTGTCACAACTCATATAAATTTATATTTAAAAAAACAAAACATTTTAAATCAAATAATTGTGATCCACGTAAACCATCAAAGATTTAAAATACTTCATGGTTTTTTTTTTTTTAAAAACTGAAATTCTACTGATTATAAGATTTAATTAACAATAAATTACAGAAAATTAAATTATAAGGAATGAAATTGATATGGACCCAAGTTTACTCGTATAACCTGGGTTGGAGCAATTTATGAATGCATATATCATAAAGCGTAAACTGCCCCAACCCAGGTAATACTCATATAACTTGGGTCGACATTGGGTTCATTTAAGGAATGAATTCAATATTTATTAGTTTTATTCGATATAAAATGGTTTGGGGCAGTTTACGCTTTATAAACCGCGAAGCGGTTTATATAAAAGCGTAAACTGTTCCAAACCATTTTATATCGTATAAAACTAATAAATATTTGAATTCATTGCTTATAATTTAATTTTTTGCTATTAACTGTAGATAAAAACGGCCATTTGCTCTTTAAATGACATCAAATTGTACAAAATTCAAACGTAACGTCAGGCGGATTGATACATTCTTTGCAACATTCTTTATACGATATAAAATAATTCTTTTAGCCAATCAGAAAGCGCGTTTCAACCAAAATTAAATTATTTCTTAATTAACATACATTATAAAATCATCTAACCAAAATTTTTCATGTGGGCACTTCAATGTGATTTATTTTTACTTTGTATTATAGTTATTCAAAGCCCTTATGGGACTAGCATCTGATAAGGTACTGCAATATCTCCAAAGAGTAGAAATTCCTGGAGATGTTGCAGTCATGACCAAGAAGATCAAGCTGGAGAAAAGGAGAGGAATCCTGAAAAAGATCTTCATGGACAGGACAAACTGTTCCTCGTGGGAGGAGGCTGAGGAAAACTACGAGCCGTACGTCCACATAGTGGAAGAGTTCCTCGGTAAAGCGTTTTAAATACTTAAGTATTTTTTTTATAGATATGAATATCATCATAAATTAGTAATAACATGAACAGAGACGTGTGGTTTTTCATCAAGATATTGAATGTAGCATGATATGCCACTGAACTGCTATGAGATTGTTGTTTTTCTTTTTGACAATAATTTTTATGCATGATTCTTCACTTATATGCATTCAGGGTTTTTTTAATTCATCTTATATATTTATTGTTTTATAGATATGAACATCAACCGGCGATATGTTCCGGCGGAATATATACGCCAGTGCGACAGGGCTAGAGAAAATCTACCCATTAGTGATGTGAGAGTAACGGCAAACATAACGGCAGAAATCGACGGTAGAGCTATCGAGGGAGAAGATGTCGAGGAGCTCATTGGAAAAGTAAAGCGACAGGCTGAAAAGAAAGTTAGAAGTGGACTCGCAAAGAAGATGAAAACTTAAATCTCTCTTCTCTCTCTCTCTCTCTCTCTCTCTCTCTCTCTCTCTCTCTCTCTCTCTCTCTCTCATGGTCTCTAGCGCTTGCTTTCAAGCTATCCATCTCTTTCACTCTTTTGTGCTAAATAATACCAATTAACAAAAACAATAAAGTATATACATGTGTATATTGTTTATTTTTAAGTGTCAATTTTCAATGTTTGTTCTTTGCGCAAAAAAAAAAAAAAACAGAAAACAAAAACAAAAAAAAACAAAAACAAAAAAACCCCAAGATTTATTGATCAAATAAGAAATATCTGCCTGCAAGATCATGAACTGAGATCATTTACCCCCGGTATATTTTGAAAGATTTTCTACCCACCATCCTCCCCGCAAAAAAAAAAATTCTATATATTCTTTAAAAAAATAATGTGTATGTCATTGATAATCTCAGATGGTGATTGCGTGATGTATCAAGTCAACTTTGAGTATTCAGATACGTCTGATAAAACATTGGACTGAAACTGTAGTTATAGGAAGTGTATTTTCAATCCACCTCATGCAGCATTTTATAACTTGCTAAAAAAGTTCTAGGCGATCAAAAAACATTTTATTTAAAAACCAAAGCGATTGAAAAACATTTAATTTCATCTAAAAGTATATGATCATCAAATATGAGAAGATCCAAATTCGGCATTGCTTATATATATCAAGTTAGAAACGCCGAGGTTGATTGAAAATATATAAGTACAGTTTCAATCCAATGTTTTCTCAGACGTCCGCGTCATTTTGTCCCCGCCCATTTCAAATGTTATGAAATTGACGTAAGCCGTATATTTCCAATTTTGCCAGTTAATGTTCCGCGGTCTTAATTCTATCGAAACCGAGAAACATTTTTTAAAGAAGTGTTTATTCTACATTTCCATGTGATCTACAAAAGAGGTTCAGGTTTTCATTTTTTTTTTCTTTTGCCCGATGATTGAAGATCGAAGATCATTTCATAAGACTAAAACTACATGTATTTAGGACTTTGTTGTAAGTTCTTTTGTAAAAGGTCGCCCAGCAGCACAAGCTAGAACCCCCAGTGTCCATAGTGCTTGGATTAAAGCGGCTTGATCCGATTTTTTGGTTATTACAGTATCAAATAATTTTCAATGCTAATCAATTATCTTAGAAAGGTATAGACTTTCACCTATTTACACCAGCAGAAGCGATCTCCTTCCAAAGTCAGAAATATTCAGAGTAAATGAAAACAAGTTTTTAATGGAAACACACACAAAAAAAACACACATTATGGGCAAGTTTAGGAAAGGGAATGGATTGGGGTTTATTTAAGAAATAAGGAATCATTCTTTTATCAAAATTTGATAAAAAAAAATAGACCAAGCAGCTTTAACTGGTTAGTGACCCATACGCATAAGCACAAAAGCGCACACCATGCAGTTATGTTACAAAGCTAGCTAGCATACTACAGAGGGTGTTTAAGGATCAGAGGGTGCATATACTACAGAAACAAACGTGATTAATCAGAAGGTGAATATACAATTTCTGCGTTAATTCAAAAAATATCAACAACCGTCAAGATGAATCATCTACAGTTTAACAATAATAAAACAGCATGCAGTGTACCTCAATACATAGAAAACATAGAAAGAAGTAGATAAGATATGATTATTTAGCCCCGCTATGCAGATCTATAAGACGTGCAAAGAAAATTAAAGATGTCCTATGTGCAGGCACAGTAAAATAGATTTCAAAATTAATATGATACAGACGCTTTTTTTTTTTTTTAAGTATTTGGGGGTTGGATTGGATTTGATTTATTTTCGGTTAATATACTACGTGAAATTAATAAAGTACAAAGTTAATGCTAAACACAATTACGACAACGTATGTAAAATAATTGTACAGTGTATACTGGCAGTAAAAGCATGCTATTTAATATTATAAAAGTATATATTGTGCTCTCTTCCCATTTCTCCCCCCCCCCCCCCACACACTATCTTCCCCTCTCTCTCTCTCTCTCTCTCTCTCTCTCTCTCTCTCTCTCAAAATTGGAATAAAAACATGGGCGGATCTTAAAATTCGATACTGGTAATCTATATATGTAACTGATCCTAAAAAATGATGGTTCATGATTTCTTCAAATCTTGTTATCTTAGAAAGATCAAACATATATTTATATATTGAAATAATGGCGTGCACGCTTCCTTGGTATGACATGCATGGAAGAATCCGGTGCTTTCTTGCTTTTGTAAATATTGCATACTAGTACAACCGAATAAAGTTAATATATTAATGAAGATTGTGTCTTCACAAAATAAATAAATACGCATTTAACCAATTCAAGACTTTGATACATTACTCCAATGTTTATTTTATGCATAAAAAATAAGCATAATACAAATAATTAAAATAAATTTGAAAAGGAGGGGGGAGCACTTTGCTGTAAATAAATGTGAAAAGGAGGGGGGAGCACTTTGCTGCACTCTAGTAAATTGACGTCACACAAGCGGAAGTGACGCTCAGAAGTCTGTATCTGGAGAGGAATATAGCCTACTAAGCATGCTAAGCCGCGTTTGGTGATTTCTGTTAAGACGGGAGTTTTTCAAGTTTGCTGTAACACCGAAATGATGTAATATTACGGCATATGACTGGATTTTAACGTGATAAGCGACAATCGCAGGTACACCGTGTAGATTGCGGATTTGTGAACATGGTGAAGACGGGATATCATGGAAAGGGGGAGTGTTTTTTTTGTTGACTGGTAATCGGTAGCGTTGTTCGTTCCTTTTCGTTCAATTCCGACCGATGAAACGCACAAACATGTAATACTTATTAATATTAATATTAATACGGATTACGATATATCATAATCTATAAAGTATAAAACCGCACCATACGGAAAGGGGAGGGGGGGGGGTCGAACGCATGCGCAGTATGCGTAGTCCGTGCCAGGCACGACTACGAAACGTAGAAACAAAACAAGAGCAATAAAGTAGACACAGATTTCACAAAACAAAAAAAAAATGTTTATATTTTTTTTTATAAGCAACACAATAGAATACAAATTATAAAGATTTTATTACATTATTATTATTAAGTAAATTTCCACATTTTAGAGAATATCTTAATTGAAAAGAAGAAAATAAATAAGAGTTTATTTCTTCATAACTTGGAAGTAGGTTTCTATAACATTTCTTAACATGAAAACAGTTTCTATGATCTACAGATGCCTTCTACATGAATATTTGGCAATAAGCTAAATTCCGAAACATATAATTATTCCGAAAGAAAATAATACCCTGTTTGCAATAAGAAGTAACAAAACCTGTCACATTATATGAAGTCCACTAGTATGTTAAATTGATTAAAGTCTGAAGAAATGTTAGAAGTTGATAACAAATCAATTTCATATGTTATCATATGTGAACATGATGTTCCTGTTCATACATAAAAACAAACAGGCTAGTAGGGTGATCTTCAGTGAAATTACATGAGTGCCCCACCCACACTGAACATGCAATTATGCTGAGGTTTGATACATTTAAAAGTCTGAAGATGTTAATAAAATTGGATGAAAATGAATATCATATTGCTGATTTTATTTATTTTTTGGATTTGTTGTGAATAAAATTTGTAGGTGATTAATATAACAATATTAGTAGTTAATAGAAGTCTTAAAAATGTAATTAATAAGAATTTTTTTTAAGTCTAAAGGGCAAATGTTTTGTAGAAGTAGGTCAATCAATATGAAAACTCAAACTTGATCAGTAAGGTATCATTTAGAAGATCAATTCCAAAAATTAGTTGTGTAGCTTCTCCTGTACATACATATAAATACATGCTCTTTTAATAGCATTGAACAATATAAACACAACTAGCAAATCTATAAAATTCCAAAATTGGAAAATTTTAAACAAAAATATGTTCAACATTCTGTTGTAATTTTTACCCTTTGGGAAGGTTGCTTCAGATCAGAACAAAAGAAAATTATTAAACATAAAATTATAAAATTAAAACTATCTTTTAGACTATATAGATACATAAACCAATTCCAATATCCCATATATATTCATGTATATACAATGCCAGTACGCACAATACAAGTGCTTGTTCCAAAGCAGGGCAGACCTGGCAGACCTATAGCAGATGAAAATCTTTGCACAGAGAATTCAGTGGACCCCAAATAAAAGGCATTTTAATAAGGAATCTGGTTTTGGGGTCAGCCCTTGTGTAACAGTTTTGTTTGGTTTTAATTGGTTGTAAGTCAGTCCTAAACAAAATAAAGATTGCAGTGATATGTACCTTATTGTGAATTATTCAGAAGGGTTTATTTTCATTACAAGCAAAAAATATATATATATATAAAGTAGGTATTGAGGGGTATATAATTATATATTTTTAGTATAATGAAAGAAATATTGTCAGGTGTCTGTGTTTTAGCAATTACATTCACTACACAAAGACATATACATTTATTTCAATCAAAACAAAATAAGAGAAAAATAGATAGGTAAAATGTATATAGATATATTATATATAATCTGAATACTAGTACATTTAATATAAATTATCTTATCTTATATATCTGCATCAAAAACTCAGTCCATAAAATCATTTAAATATACATACATTGATAACCAAACACTATAGATATGTCAAAATTACTTGGATGTTCCAACCACTTATCATTCTTTAAGCATTTTTACTTCTAAGTCTGAAATCTTTGGATATTTCTGTAGTTTTTTCTAGGTCTAATGGAGTTCGAGTTGACAAATGATGTTTGACTATCTGTGATAATACTTTGATAAAGAAAGCAAAAATAAAAGCAAACTGTCTTGATACATACAGAAATCTTTATATGTAAGTATGAAGTGATTAAGCTTTATATTCTAATCATTCAATGAGATAGCAAAGATGTTTGAACCAATGGGAATGAAAAATGACTGTTTATTGTTTAAATGCTTTTATTGATCACAACTCCTTTACTTGATTTAGGAACAATTCTAATTACTGGTTTATTGTAACTAATTATAATAGATGTTTTGATAGGAAAATCCATGTTAATCCTGCATAAACTACAAATTAAAGTATTCATTCAAAATTATCATGAAGGAATGTTTTATTGAATTGGGGATCTGGGACACATATCTTTTAAATGTCCAGTTATTATATACCAAAAGCAAAGAAATCATCCATGCTTCTTTATATGCTGGTAAAATTTGTACCATATATATACTTAAAGCATGTTATTCTGTATTCCCTGGCTACCAAGCTTAATTAATATACATGTATTAGGGTTAGTAACACACTTGGATTAAGTTTCATGTAATTTAACGTATAAAATCCACCTTCTACATGAACATATACTTTGCTGTGCCAGTAAATCTCTGCCGCCCACAAGAAATTCCCAAACTTTCACTTTCAAGAGTGTGCAAAAGTTTCCTCCCTTGGTAAAAATACTTTGCTACACAACACTGCAGTGTGTTTTTCAAGGAAATTTGGAAATATGACATTGATTTTCTTTCAATTTTAAAAGTCTCAGGTTAAATTTCTAATTAAGTTATCATATGTAAAATTAATTCATCAGACATCTATGATGAAAGACAAGTTAAAATAGAAAAACCCCATCCCCTTTAGAAAAGAAAACAAGAAAATGTATTACATAGCACAGAGAAATTTTCAACCTCACTAAACCTCGATCAACATAAAGTTAATTTTTTAAAACTATTATTGGTAAATAGTGAATATACTTAAAATCTCCTAAATAATTAATCATTTTCTTATGTATGGGTATGTTTCGTTCAACTAGTTGAGACATACTCTCTGATGATGTGATTTTCAATGACCATGGTGGTGACAAGATCATGAAGTAGAGAGAGCCTAGTAGGAATTGCACACTCTTACTACTGCTAGTCGTAGCCGGAAAGTGGAATCTCTAAATACAGCTAGTTTTTCATAAGATACATTGAGTGATCAGTTACCTTGGAACTCTGTAGAAAACAATACACAATAAAGGTCAGTCTCAATTCATTGTATAAACCAAAATCTATCTGAGCATTACTGTGAACCAACTCTTGTAGTTATAAATTATGCAACGAGATGTACACATACCAATCAATGTCTTTAATATTTCCCTTGCACAGAAAATTAGTTGGTTAACAGTATCTGTAATAAATCACATAAGCTTGCCTACGACGTCATTAAAAATTACAAAATAATTTTAAGCACTTTTAAAAATATTTCCCTTGCACAGAAAATTAGTTGGTTAACAGTATATGTAATAAATCACATAAGCTTGCCTACGACGTCATTAAAAATTACAAAATAATTTTAAGCACTTTTAAAAATAACACATATATATGCATAAGGCAAATTGAGGTCTGTTCAGCAGAATAGGTGCTTTGTCTAGGAATTTTCCTATACACTGTATCAACCACTCTAGTTTTGATGCATCGTCTACTGATATTCAATGCAAAAAATCTTTATTTGCTTCCCCTGTAGAAATTTGTAATTTTATAGAAAGATAGTAATTCTGCAGCTGGGTGTTTATCATATTTGATAATCTACTCTTACAATCCAATTAAGACTGCAATAAATCAAAAAATGTCACAAAGAATACCTCCTATAGTCCATAGTCATAATGATGTGTGACAAAGCATACATTATGACTTGGTACACTTGTATATCAAGACTTCACATATTTATTGCACAAACTTACAATGTACTACAGTACATAATATATATTAGTGAAATACTGTACTAAATTGTAAGCATGTAGCACATTTGTTGCTACTCCAACTACTAGTAGTTAGATTTTACTTAAAATTAGCATATTCATAAATGGTTATTATCAAATACAAATATGCATAATATTTACATGTACAATTTAGCTAATGTTGGTATGTACTTTTTACTTTAATAATCAGAATCTGCTTTCGATGAAATATACCTTGGTACATATACATGTATAAGAAGGGGTGGCAGTCTGCCAAAATTATATATCATATACATTGTACTAGAATGTTTAAGTCAAAATTTACTATAATTGTACTTACAGGCAAGTCTTTGGCAGAGTCTAAGTTGACCATCAAGACACTAGTGGCAAGTTCTGAGGCAGCATCCACCTGTTTCATTGTCTGTAAAGTACCAGTATAATAGTATCAACAATCTGAACCTTATCATCAAACTGCAAACCTGTATCTTTCATTTGTTAACTTGTATCTTTCAATGGACACATAATAAAAAGCATTTCTGATCATAAAGTTTGTGGGTAATTAGTAGACAATTACTGTAGATCATAGCATGGAATCTATTGTCCATGATGTAATCTCTAAGTATTACATGTTTATAATCTTAGATTACAAATACAAATATCTATATACATCTGTTATACACAACACTCCAGACAGTTAAATCTGTTGAAAGGGTCAAATATAATGGCTCTGAATGGTCGTTAGTGGGGAATTCCTGGTGAATACACTAATAAAAATAATATTGCACTGATATCTCTTGTCGTGATATATGTATATTTCTGAATGGACTATTCTACATAAAAAATCAAACAAAATTGCACTGTGACCATGGCATGAACTGAAACTGATCAGACTCGACTGGTATATTGTGTGATGTGGAGTGGTGCATTATTGTAAATGCAACAGCCCGGCAATTGAAGTACATGTAAAAATATGTCATATTTACTGACAAATGTCAACTACTTATGTTTGCATTGTGCTTTTATAAACATTTAAATGCACATTTTGATGGGAGCTTGGGTGTCCGTGGTATGCAAACATTTGTTGTAGTTTTAAATAAGGACAAAAAGCAAGCTGCAGTGAGCTGCTTAATTCAGGAAGAACAGCTAGTGTAAACATAAAATACATGTAGCTTATATGATAAATGTGGATATAAACAACCATTAAAAAAGTCCTAGCCAAAGAAATCTAATTTGCAATATTTACAGGTATATGAAACCATGAAATGATGCAACAAAATCATGAATGAACTCAATGACATGCAACTTTCTAAAATGAAAAAAATCCCTCCTTTTAATAATATTACAGAGTTTTCAGAACACATGCATTTTGCCAGAAATCTGACATTTCACAAACACAAGATTTAGACAGGATTAAAAGATTGTTTTTAACCAGCTTCTATATATTCAAGTGTTTAATCAATTTAACTGAAAAAAAAAAATTAGGTCCAGAGATATGACACTTAAAACTTTAACGTTAATAAGTCAACCCAGTTTGCACTGGGTTATTTTGGTAACCGTCAAATTTATCGTAATAAAAATTTCAGGGTAATAAAAGGTTGGACTAATATCCAAGGGCCATAAGAAGGTACATTTGTCAATCCATCCATGTTTATATCTAAATAATCCATTTGGTACAATGATTTCCTCACGAAAATCATAGTACATGTAATAGTATTATTTATAAACAAATGATTTTTAAAAGTTACGAATCAATAAATATGCACACCATTCACAAACAAAACTGATAGTTTTACTTGACTTATTAATCCAAAAGGTACATGTAAATCAGAAATGTATGAATGCGACATGTAAACCAAAAAAGACAATAATAACAAAATCACAAACATGCAATTTCATTATATGATGTATTAGGAAGTGTATGAATTCAAAGCAATTGGCAAACCTTGGAAAATATAAAATCGAAACAAAGGACTTGAACTTACCATAAATTAAATTTCAAAATTGAGAAAAACAAAAAAAAGGCATCACAAAATATCATTAATAAAAATTTAAAAACATATGATATAGTACTGTTTACAACATTAAATATTGTAATCCAACTTTTATTTGGAGAGAAAATCTTGGAGTGAGGTTAGAGAGAGCTTTATATAATAAGGAATAAAACTTGCTGTAAACTTGCACTTTTTAAATCTATCTCTTATATGTGCTTTCCATTGTAAACCCTTGTAAACCATTGTAAACCCTTGGTCACAAAAATAAGCAGCTGCAAACCAGTTTATTACTGGTAAATTGATCGAGATTTAGTTATCGTCAATAAAAGTTGGTATACACTATCATGCATATTAGACATTAAAGATACTATGTTAATATGTACAATGGCTAGTATATCTTTTCATAGTTGTACATTTACTAATCATGCTTAGTTAAGCATAATCTTACAAAAGAGATACAAAGGTTCTTACAGTACATAATACAATAAAATATTTTTCCTTTATTCAATAACATTAAAATTTCCGGGACTGGCCTAAATAAACAGAAATCTCACCTTCTCCAGGACCATGGGGTCATTGGCCAGGTACATCCAGACTAGTTTGATGTGAACATCTCCTTTCTTCACATTCTCCAGAGGCAACCACTGTAAGAAAGTCAAACAGGCTTGAAACATTATCTTTCTTACACAAGGCACTGTATTTTTATGTGATTTTACACATAGGTACACTTTATGACAAATATATTGGCTGGTACAACACACAGTCAATAACTACAAAAGTACATGTACTGAAACTGGTCTGTAGGATTCACAGTGTGAGTATAAAACAGTCTATGGGATATCAGTAGATCTTCGCATCATGTTTTAGAGCATTTTGGGATTGAATCTAATTAGCTTGCCTAAGAGCCAGTTAAAGATTTGGATAAAGACATGTTCAATAAACTTGCATTAAATCTTAGCCTGTATATATAAACAACAACTGACATTAAAACAGGCATCAAACTTTAATGTTCCTTACCGTATCCAAAGTCCCCTTGGTTGCTGAGCTGGAAATGTCAATAGCTGCCCTGTAAAACAAAACACCTTTAAGTAACAACAAAATTAAGGGAAAATGTTAATGGTCTGTATAATAATTAATTAGAAGGAAACGAAACAAGGTAGACCCAGCTGATGGCTACGTACGTTCCGATCTTGTCGTCTTTACTGCCCGGGTCCTCGTCCCTGATCTCAAGGTCAATCACCTGGGCGTCCTTACAGTCAATGATGGTCTACAATCACAGATACTTTTGTAATTGTAACTATACGACAGAAATAGACACTGCAGTGCACACCCATAAACACTGTACACATACCAGATTGGTAACCTATTATAAAGTAACAAAAATTTTTTGCATTCCTTTAAAAGTCTAATATTTATCGAAGATAGTTCTATTGTTTACAATCAACACTCGATCCTCTCCCCTTCTATTAAGTTTGAATATCCTATATATCCTGTGGATAGGCCTATCTTATTAAAGTACTCATACTTAATATAAAACGGTGTATTTCTATGCTGTATGGCATATTCATATGCTGTAGGGCATCATCATTATCATCTTTACAATATGGCATGTTAAATAAAAGAATTGGTAATTACAAACGGCAAAGATATTCCATGCTGATGTACCAGTATATGATGTGTGTTTTCTAGCCCCAAGCTCCAAAGAATAAATGACTCATCAGCAGTTAACCAGATCATATCTCAATTATATCTGAGGCTTGTTGAGAAAACTAGTCACCGAAGAGCACTTGCATTAATTTGAATTGTGGGGATAATAAATTTTGGTAAGCGCCCACACTGCTGAACAGGGCTCATGTCCCCTGTTTCATCACCTGTCCTCATTACTTACCTCAATACCCCCTGTTCCTTCACTACTTGTCCTCTTTACTTACCTCAATACCCCCTGTTCCTTCACTACCTGTCAACTTTACTTACCTCAATATCACCTGTTCCTTCACTTTGTCCTATTTACTTACCTCAGTATCTCCTGTTCCTTCACTACCTGTCCTCTTTACTTACCTCAATAGCCCCTGTTCCTTCACTTTGTCCTCTTGACTTATCTCAATATCCCCTGTTCCTTCACTACCTGTCCTCTTTACTTACCTCAAACACTTCATTCCATTCAGGGTTCACTGAGTTGTTGATCACTTTGGTTTTGAACTTCTCTGGGCCAACTAGGCAAAAAACAATAGATCATGATTAAGTTTAATTTATGAAATCAATTAGTCTTCTAAATTCAAACAAACAAACAAAATACATTGAGCAATGCATGTATTGTATACCTGTATATAGAAATTAAAGTTGAATTTATTATAAAAAGTAAATGGAAGGGCCAATCTTTCGAATTGATTTACTTCAGTATAGCTATATTACCTTATAATAGATGTTTTTATCAGGTACCGAATTGTTTTAAAAATAAAAAATCATCAATACTATAACATACATATCAAAGTACAGAACTACTTACATTTCAGCACAGCATAAGGATCAGATTTTCCTTTCCCCATCAAAGCTACATCGGCAGATACCAAGTTCCTGGCCTCTATCATGTAAATTCTTAATACACCCTAAAAATAGAGATCATAATCAAAAGACATAAGTGTGTGTGGTTGATGAATTATATCGGTGGATGGTTGATTAAAATTTAAGATGGCATGGGACACCTCCATATTGCAACATACTTCCTATTGAAATAAACAATAAAATTGAGTATAACTTTATGATATTTTTCTTTCCCATAATTGTTACAGTCCTGCTGGGGCTTTCATAATTTTTACCATTCCAAAAACTTTTTGAATCATATTTTTTGGTCAAATATTGTAAAATTTGACAATTTTAAACCCGTGAAGGTATTCTGATTATCATGTACTTTTATCCACATTAGTATTGACAGGTGTCCCATACCACCTTAATACATATTGAATTATTGAAAGAAAATTAATACTCACAGTAAAATAAATAAAAGCTATATATATTGGTCAGGTGTCCAGGACTTATCTCAAGTAGAGAAAAGGGGTTGTACAAGAGGGTTGGTGTTTTTAACTTACCTCAGGTGGTGGGTACTTGAGGAGGGACAGGTTCAGCTCCTCAATCATCGGGACAGCGATTCTGTTGGGGAGAACCATGATGTTGGCTATCTGCTCGGCAATTATGTCTTCCACCATCTCTCTGTATGATTGTAAAAGATGGATTTATTATTTTTTAAGTAAATAAAGAATTTCATGTACTGCATGTAAAGATAAAAATGCAGAATCAATCATAGTATATAAATATACATTTAATATAAGAACATTCGACAGTCAAAAGATTTTTGCCGGTAAATCAAATCTGCAATTACAGTATGAAATGCCAATTTTAATGATGTCATAATAACATGTGAACAATTATATGTGTATATGAAATAGCAAGTTAAAAGTTGTCTCATCAGATAAGACCTCCACATTGGACGTGACCTTGGAATTGGTTGTGACCTTCCACTCCAGTCACATTGAAAGCAACTTCCAAAGTTCAATTATATACATGTATAGAATCATATAATAAAGCAAGACTTAACAATGAAATAAAAAGAAATTAAGAATCTTAATAGAAATTAATTATCTTAAATGGAATCATAAGCTAGAAAGTAAAACACTTTAAAAAATATTTTTATTAGAATTTTATATTGTTTAAGATCTACACAAAAGCTGAGTAATTAAAATAAAATGCATATATATATATACGTTTACTGACGCCCTGGGCATGCTATATATGTACCAATTATTGTAACTAGAAAAGATTCAGTAGCTTAAATTCAGCAAATAAGAGGCTAAGACTTAATCTTTAACTGGACATAGTTGACGAGGCACAATCATATACATATAAGTCAGAGATGTGAAGTATACTGTATTGTTTAGAGGTATCATGCCAGTCTCATTACCTTGGATCTGACTGCCTTAACGATTCAAAAAAGAGGATTGTGGTGTGACAATGAAAATCATACATAATTTGTACAATCTCTTCAAAACAACAAAATAATAACCAACAAGCAAATGAAACCACGATACACAATAAGTATTCATTAACCCCCAAAATGCCAAATGAATATCAACATTAATACAAACATGGGTTGTTGGGGGGTATAAATCTATATTGTTTTTGAGAAATGAAAGTAAACAATTCACTTGGTGCATTCAGATGCTTATCTAGTTCCCTCACATGACTAATACCACACAGGTGTTGTAACATGATAAACATCACACATTCTCATTGATTTGCAGGCAGATATTACTTGAATTATGATACTTCAAACAAGAGTAAAATGATATGAATAAACATTCCGTCACTCCTAGCGACAGCTTTAGGACACACGTGGCACATCCTTGTTGTGGCTATATATTTCAAGTAAAAACCACGGGAAAACTCCTGGCAAGTTGATAAAATTCAAATCAAAATTCCTGCTGGAATAACACTGTTTAAATAAAACTGTTTTGTCTATATCACAGTTCACATGCAGTTCATTCACACAAAAATATAATCAACTTGTAAATTTATCTTTAACTCAAGTGTAATAAATAAATTTACAAGCAAAATTAAAGATAGATTTGTGTATTTTGATCTTTATCTGAAGGTTAGTACTGGTTTTAATTCACATGTATTTATCAAATGCATAACATGTATACATGATCATGATGCACAAAAATTGAGTTGTAGTGAGGAATATTCAATATTAATCAACATGATCTATATGTAATTTAACACACCAAAAATCTCCACATGCAACTCCTTTCTGTTTCAGAGTCATTAGTTCAATGGACATGCTTAAAAATGCAATAATGATATACAAGGAGAATGTTCTACAAAACTGAGTGAAAATGAAGAGAGACAAAGACACTAACAACTGATGACTGGATCCCACAACAAGTACAGTCACTGAGAGGAGGAGAAACACCTGTATAGTCCCTGGTCTCCATTATGACAGCTAGTAGAAAGCAGTAGGCATGTATAATGGTACAAATAGTCATTGCAGTAATACAATCTCTCTCTCTTTCTCTCTCTCCTCTCTCTCTCCCCTCTCTCTCTCTCTCTCTCAATGTTAGAATTGCTATTGGTTCTTCTTTTGTTAATTAAGCAGTTGTAAGATTCTACAAACTCATAGAATTATTTTGGTTATTTCAATTCCATCAAAAAACCACAGCCAAATCTTTATGTTCTAAAGTCAATATATTTTCTGACATAAGTAGTAATGAGGAGGATAATTTACCTGAGGCCTGGTAGATCAAACGCATCTGCTAATCCTTTCAGATTGAAGTCTATGGACTGAAAAAATGTATGACAGTAAAGAGATTAGTGAAAATCAAAAGAACTTGGAAACAAGGTATAGTACAAATGTATTGAATATTTTAAAATATTTGGTACAAGTAGCACACAGTTTAATCATAAAGTCTCTTTAAGTGGAAATAAAACGACCAATTTACTTTAAATATATTGGAGAATTGTAAGGATTTTCATTTTAGGAGTCTTGGGTTGCATTTAGATCATGATGTCAATACTCACTGGATTATTGAGAAAGAAGACACTAAGGCCACCAAACAATGGCATTCTGCTGATCAACGGCTTCAGGATCACCCGCATTGTGCCTCGGATCTATAACATAGAATGATGTAAAAGCATAAGATATAGATCACCCTCATGGTACCTCCGATCTATAACATACATGTACAATGTACAGTCCCTGATGCATTCTACATTCCCACTTGAACGGTGAGCGAAAGGTGAGCGCACACTGATTGGAATTTGGTGAGCGCTTATGAACAGTGAACGATGAGTGAACGCAGAGCGCAAACGGAGCGCAAAGTGAACTGTGATGGCATGGTGAACGATATGTGAATGCTTTGTGAACACAAGATGAACGATTTATTTGGAGTGCCTTGGGAGTTATCCTTAATTGTATTTCGTCCATGATCAGAAAAAATAACAAATAAACTACATGTACAGTAATGCTATCGTGAAAGTTGACAATACAATCCTATCCGATATCTTGTATACTGCATCGTATCCTGCAGATAATCTCTATCTTATCCTATCCTTTCCTATACCATACCATTTATATTTAGGAATAAGAGTTAGTTAAAACGAAAAATTAAGAAAAATAATAATTTTATCAATGAATATCGAAGAGTGTAATAATGAAAATGTCTGAATAATCAATGCATAAAACCGTAAATCTTTAGAACGAGGTAACTTGATTACCTCTGCATCGACAATATCAAATCGTACGCAGAGTGTACACAAATACGTAAACAAACAGGTAAGCGATTACATTTTTGTTTTCATATGTATAGTTATTATAACAAATAAACCAGATAAAGAACTTTTATCTATTGTTTAAACAAACATTAACATAATTTTTTTCCTTATCATATACCAGTAATAATCAAGTGAGTTTATCGGTAATTGGCTGATTTGTTTGGCGATTATGTAAACACGATTCAGGAAATTAAAATTACTTTATAAATCATTGAAAAAACATTGCATTTATTGATACATTGTAAATCATTTGGATTTAGATTTATTGATAATCTATAAATTCACACGCATTTATAGTTAGCTTACATTTCTTAATTTGATCTGTTCAGTTGATTGTCAGGCATGGATACATTTGTGATCGGATTCTGATTCAAATGATGTTTCTGATGTGTAATAAATGTATAAGTTTCCTTTTAACTTTTATGCATGCATTCTATCCTCATTTTGTTGTGACTCGCAAATACCAATCCTTTTACTGTGGAGTTCCAAATGGAAATGAATGATAACGGACTGAACAACAAGTGAATGCTGAACGAACAGTGAGCGCAAAGTGAACGCTTTGTGAATGGAGCGGAGAGCGCAAGTGAAAGCACGGTAAGCGCATGGTGAACACAAGAAAAAAATGTAAAAGTAGAATGTTTCAGGGACTGAATGATAAATAGAACTCTCAGACTTTGGGATATAAAGTAGATCACCTTTATGGTGCCTTTGATCTATAACATATAATGGATAGTAGCCAAAAGTAAAGATGGTTTAATTCTCATCATTACAAACTACAGTACTGATCAGACTTGGCAACCTAACACCAGAGTAAACCCCAACTAAACTCCGGGTTTACTTTTGGGGTTTACCTGGGGTTTACTCTGGGTCTGCTTTTTGAAAAATTGGGTCCACTCGAGGTTTACTTTGGGTTTACTCGGGAATTGCTTTTGGGGTCTACTGTATGCACTGAAGTGTGAAGCAGATCCGTCTTGCCCCTTGTATATTCCGAATACACATGTAGCATCTGCTTTCAGGGGTCCACTCTGGGTTTACTTTGGGTTTACTCTGGGTCCATTCTAGTAAATCCGTAGTAAACCCAGAGAAAACCCAGAAAGTAAACCTAGGGTTTAGTTGGGGTTTACTTTCTGTTAGGTTGGGTCTGATCAGTACTGTACCTGTACTTATATGTTCCAGCTATATCAATACTTTGCACGTTAAACAGTTAGTATAGCTGTATCATCTATAAATAGCCAATGAAATAGACTGACCTGCAGGTCTTTTATACCCATGTTCATTCCTTTCAGTTTCACCATCAGATCACAGTCACTGCTGTATCTGTAATGATTAATATATCAAGGTCAAATGGCTGCAGGCAACTTGTTCCAAGGCCATAGGACTCAAAGGTGAGACTTAACTTTGAGATAGAACAGCACAACACATAAACTAGTTCCAAACAAAGTTACAAATTAATAAAAACAAGTTGTGTGTCATTATCAGTTAACTTACATTATGTCCAGGTCCATGTAGATTTCATCTCTCCTGACGTTCTTTGTGTATACTTTGACGCCTCCAATACGTGGGGGCTGAAATACAACAAACACCAACATCCATATACAATGTACATATAACCAAACTCATACATATAATACCAGTAAATTGTAATTGCTGCGAGATTGTTCCTTTTTCAAATCCTTCATAATACATGTTTACAGTATTACATACAATACCATCATGTTTCTTTGAATTATATTACGAACAAACTTTTGGGAATAAATTTAAATACATTACATTGATAACTTGCACTTCTCCATAAACTAACTCAGTTGCAATACACTATACAGCAAGTATGACTTACAATATCACCCAGGTCTATCCGTGTAAATACAAAGGAAGCCATCTGAGCGTGGCTGGCCTGTATCTTGGGTTGGATGGAGTTGGTGAGAAGGTCCTTGACATAGCCCCCAATGAATGGCCAAATCTGGTCCAGGATCTACAGTAATACAATTTATGTATAATCACAAAACAATCAATTTATGTACCGTAGTAGTTACTCAATGCAATATATTACTAAGTACTTGGTCAAAAGTTCATAAAAAATGATCTTTTATTTAATTTTTTAAAAACATTTTGCTGTGATATATGTACTTACTAATAAATAATAATTAGTACATGTACCGGTATATATATTCAATGTACATTGCTTTTTATTTTTTCTACATGTATAGATCAACAGTTTTGATTGGCTGACAAAAACAAATCTAAGATTTACAATACCAGACAGTAAGCATTTTGACTGTAAGATACAGTGGGACAGTTGGTATAAGGGAAATGTCAAAATATTATGCAATCAATTCTTTCTTTGTCCCTACAAAAACACATTAGAAACTTTAGAAGCTGATCAATCTATTAAGAAATCTAGCTGACGATATCGAAAGGCACTGAAAGGAACATTTACTTTATATACTCAACAAACTCCATTACATAATACATAAACAAACACCCAGGTCTAGTTAACTAGTTTAAAGTCCAGGCTTATTACCTTGTTGAACCATTCTGCTCTTTCAACCTCAGGAAAATGAACCTGAAATATAAAATGAATTCAAAATAAAAATATATTTTGCATTTACAGCTCTCAAGTTACAAAAGAAAAAAGATATAGCTCTATAAAACAACAGACTATCAGACAGTACATGTATGTTGCTCAAATATTCCCTGCTACATGTAATTATCACCAAATCGTTGTTGGTACATGTACAGTGTATTTACTAGTTAATATATTTTTTTTATTGCACAAGATACATGTGTATGAATGTTCAGCATATCAACATGCATGCATTTACTTTTAAAACTCATGACACATATTCAATAAAAGTATCTATTTTACAAAAAATTCAGCTAATTCCAAATATAGACAACACCTTGCATATATTTTCAGTCAAGTGTCAACAATTTCATTTTGCTCAAAATGACCACTAACTTGTCATATCTTGATGCAACTTTAAAATTGATGTCTTTAATATCTCATAAATATATACATTTACAAACATGATAAAAGATCAAATATATCAGCTTTTTACTTTTGATATTTTTTATGAAAATGTTTAAGTGCCATAAACACTGTATGAAACAATAATGAAATTATTGCAAAAAACAATGAATATGTCAAAGATATTGCAAGAATACATCATCATACGTGCATGTATTTATATGTTCCAACATTGTAATGATGAAAAATCGCTTAGTTGACTTATCATATCACTATACAGGTGAATTTTTTATAACCAAAGTTTAAATCTCCAATAACTCCAAATAACTCTGAAATTGTGTGGGTGGGTTGATTCCATTTACCGGTAGTGTGTGTGTAATTTATCATTGCTACATAAATCAACACAAAAATATGTGGGAGGTATGCATATATTATAATTATTATTGAAGTTTTAAACTAAAATATTTTTATGATTATTTGATCTCTAAACAAGTGTAAAAAGAAACTTATTAAACAAATTTATACATATACATTGTACATCATAACATGGCAATTCCTTTCTTCGATGAGTGATTATCAAAACCTTTACATTTCAATCTAGAATTTAATGTTAATGACATCACATAATTCTTTATCACAGGTATGTTTACTACAGGTAATCTAAACAGTATACCTATAGGCTATATCCAATAAATAATTCATTTTGATTGCAAAAAAAATTTTGCAAGTGTATGTAGTATGAACTGTATTAATAATCACTGCTTATCTTAATAGATTCCCTTTGATATGACTGATTTGATACTGTGAATCCACTGAGGCGTGCAGAGCTGTAAAATGGCTGAATCATCATTGATTTATCAATGCTGTGTTTTATTTTCTACTCTGAGCACATTCTTATATTTATGACATTAAAAACATCTCTACTTCTCGGTCTCCTATTACCATATAAGTGTGCCATCTTTTTAAGTGTTTCAGCTTTCAAAACTTAGATCAAAAGATTTAATCCATCACAACAATGCATATGTACATGTATTAGGCAACAAATTAATTAAATTTAGACCTAATTTAATAGTTAACTTGTTTGTACTACTGCACAAGATCAGGAGTTCAACATGCAATGTAATGACAGGTTTGTTAATTTGTCTTATATGACTGTAAGTTATATCTGCAGGTCAAATAGCTAAGTGGTGATAAAGAGGTGCATTATCAGATCTCAGAAACTTTAAGCTGCAGAATAGCATACCAGGGGACACCTCATTAAACATAATAATGCATGTGAATGTTGGTTGACTCTGCTGGTTGCAGATATATTTATATGTACAGGTGTACAATAAACTATATTCAATGCATGTATATGTACAATGTACTACAAATCTTAACTACCTATTTTTTTAAAGTTTGAATTCTGATAAGTGCATTAAGCACATCTCTAGATTCTAGTGTCAGTATTTAATACAAGCATTATGATATATCAGTTTACAACATACACTGGTTTATTCTTAGCTAGCCTAGCTTGAAATGGTCAGTCTATACAATTTTCTTTTCTGATCAACATGGTCCAAATGAATGACCACATAGTCTGAAACTGTCCAACTGTGTCGTACATGTACAGGTAAATAACCTCGATGGCTAGCTAAGGTGTTTTCTTTACCAGATTGACAGCTTTATAGAGGGGTCATTTAACAATGAAACCATTGCTATTCACAACCATATTAAACAAGGTGCATGTAGACAGCATTGGATGCTCATGCATTGAGATTTAATCCTTATGTCCACTGTTTAAAACATGATACACTAAGCACCACCGCCATTCAAGCCTCATCTTTCCAGACTTCAGGATTAAAATCAATCCTAGATGCTCTGTGTAGATATATAATGTTGCTATCTAAATCATCCATGAACATGCATGTCCATGGTTTAAAAACATTTAATGCATGCATTCACTGTGTAAAAATAATCAGCATCTTTGGAATCCCCCTTCTTGTGCATTAGAGCCTAATAAATACCATGTTTAAACACATAACTGTAACTGTGTTATGAGCACGTTAGTGTAACTGTGAATCTGTACTTTCAAAACTCAGTGTCTATTTTCATAGGTCACTTTAACCAGAATTTGACCATGCAGTCACTTGAAAATTTTTCCTAGCGAGCCCTCATAACTGCATGGACCAATATAAATGACACAAAGGACAAGCGCAAGCTCTCCTAAGTCTTAATGTGTTATACTCATCCCAAACAATCAACCATTAATTACTTCTATTCCCTAAACAATATATTAATGACATTTTTAATTTTTGCCTTAAAAAATTGCACTTTCACTTTTACAGTTACTGGCACTGTACCAGTTATTGGCTAAAATGTAACGTTTCTTTTCATATTTCCTTATTTCTTGATATTTTTGGATAAAACTTTACATACTTTAAACAGTCAGGGGTGTCACTGAAATCCATCATATTGAAAAAAAACTATAAACCCGAACTGTCAATTGAGCGATAACTCATCTGCAGGTCTTAGCCGATAAACTGGTACAGTACCAGTAATCATAAGATGAGCTAACAAACACCACCAACATAAAGCTGTTGTGTGTACCCGTCACCAATTTCCAATTAACATCCATCTATCTATAACCAATTAATTATTCGTTGAATTATTACACATAATTCACCAGCAATCTGACATCATGATCATCAGCTGGTTTAAAAGTAAACCATAAGCACACAGCATACCTAAATCATTTTCACGGTTCCATGAACGTAATCCCATCAATGAGCATCTAACTAGTAGGTGAACAAAATCTCATTAGCATTTACCATGTTTACCTATCAGCTAAATTTAACCATACATGTATATGGCTACCAGTTACCTACCCAAGATGGTAAATCCTCAACTCTTGCTAAAATGGCCTTTTGCTCATCCCTTGCAGTGTCTTGACGAATCTCGATCTGCAATTTTTTCCGCTGCCCCTGTCGTTCTTTCCACACATACAAAACCAACCCAAAGAGAATCCAACTGGGGCTGAAGTTGAGGTAGCCCGACAACCAAACCCCCACTGCAACTCCGGCGAGCTTAAAATACCTCAAGACAACATTAGCAAGTTGTGCTTCCTCGATCTGTGATTTTCTTTGGGACTTAGGTGCTACGTCTGACATTGTCTGAAGTTCGATTCCCCCGATTTTACAACCATGCACCAACGATCAACATTACTTTTTGCAGACAGCTGAACATGGACGAGTCGATTTGAGCAGTTGTGGGGGTTATCAAAACAACAAGATGATCGGATAAAATTGGGAGTGTCCATTAAAACAACAATGCCAGAAACAGAATAAAGATATTTAATTAAAGCGTTAAAAACACGGTTGCACAAATATTCAGTCGTAGAATATATTAATTAACAGCTAGAATCAAATAAAAATGGGGATAAAAATGTCATTTTAATTTTAATCGGGATCGAAAAGCAGGTAATAATTACAAAATGGAAGAAAAACAAACCCACGAGGATGAAGCGCTTGACAAAATCATACAAAAAAACAAAAAGAAAAGTAAACCTCCAGAACCTGGGGTGATATACCTAAGTAGGATACCAGCTTTGATGAATGTGAAAACTATAAAAGACATTTTTGGCCAATATGGTGAAATAGGAAAAGTTTTTCTACAACCAAATGGTAGGTAGATTTGGACAGGTTAGGCACATCCACCTATTTGATGGTTTGATTCCCTATAGAGACGTTAAAGAAACCCAATCTTTTGCCTACTTAATGGGATTCTTTTTTTCTTTTTTTTTTCCTTTTTTTTTTTCCTTTTTTTTTTTTATTTTTTTGCTCAGGGGCTCGGTTGTTGGATAGTGCAGTTCATGTTCTTTATATTTGTTTCTGAAGACAAAATTTATAAAAATTGTTAATCTTATATGTATTGACGGACCAGAATGGGGATTTGAACCCGGACCACTGAATCTCTAGTCAGGTGCTCTACCAACTGAGTTAATATGGGGCCAGTATTTGAACCAGTCTGACCGTCACACAAGGGTTACGAGGGTTACAGACCAATGTACCACTACTAATGTCTGTTCTGAAACAAGGGTTACATGGTTTACAAAAGTTACATACATGTAATTGCCACACTTGGAAACTGTACTGGATTTGAGACGTCTCTACCACTATCAGTTTGTCTAACAATTTTTGATGCGATCATCAGGATATCCAAAAGATATCATTTTGCAGATTTTTTGCTTTCTTTAGACTTATCGGAACATCTCTGTGATAATATGGAGAATTTAAGTCACTCAAATGCAAACTTCTGTTGCTTTTGATAAGTACATATTTAACAGAGACACTTTTTGTCTCTGCTGGGATTTGAACCCGGGTCCTCTGGCATGCCAGTCCAGCACTCTACCGATCGAGCTAAAGGATTAACCCACTAGCCAGAGCTAGTAGGAATGTCATATACCTGACTCTACCACACATACAATATAAGATTACCAATTTTAATCATTTTTGTCTTCAGGAACAAATAATAAAGAACTGTACTATTTGACAACTGAGCCCCCTGGCTGTGGTTAGAGATAGTTAGTCACTGGTATTATGTGCAAGAGTAGTCAATCATACCCACCATTTTATGATTTCCCATAACTCTAATGTTAATATGGACATATACTACCTCACTTTGGGACCACATATCATAAAAGATACTGAAAAAATATTAACCAAACAGCATTTATTTTGGTAATACATGTACATGTAAATTGAATCGTTAGTACATTGATTTGGAAAAAATACTATTTGAAATTTTGAAGTGATTGTAGGATGCAAAACCACCTTATAGATAGTGATCCTTTCTAATCAAGAAGCACTTGAGTTCTACTTCACATGGAGTTTGCTTATGGTATAACGTGAGAGTGTTATAACCTTATGACATTGAGCAAGGTCATTTTGAAAAAAAATGTATTATTCCTGTCAAGGTCATAATTTGTGAACAATTTACAAAGAAAATACTGATGCAATTGATACTTGTATAATGTTTTGAACCCTGCAAAATACCTGAAAGTGTATTTAAACTATGTTTAATTTTAAAATATCACAGCCCACAGCCAAAAATGCCTCCCCCCCCCCCCCCCCCAAAAAAAAAAAATTGAGCCAGATTAAGTTTTAGATTTTTATCTGAATTTAAAAAGGGGTTTATGCATTTTTCTACCATATATCTGTTATTTGAATTTTTTAGAGAAGGCTGCAAACACCAAAAGAGGGCGTATATTCACAGAAGGATGGATTGAATTTCTGGACAAGAAAATAGCCAAGAGAGTGGCAACAAATCTAAATAATACACTTATTGGAGGCAAAAAGAGAAGTCGCTGGCATGATGAAATTTGGAATATTAAATATCTTCACAGGTATTCTTGTAACATGTTAGAATGATTTGTTGAGAACTTGATTTGAAATTATTAATAACTTGCCCTCTATTTTAGTAAATAAAAAACTGATGCAAAACTGTTGTCCCTGGATTTACTGGGTAAATATAATGGGTAATATTGCCATGGAAACGTTTGAATTTGTGTGGGCCAATTTTTTGTAGATTTTCAATTTTTGAATTAAGGGTTTGTTGGGATGTTATTTCATGGATTCAAATTGTATGTATAATGAATGAAGACTGTATTTCGAAATTCATCAGTGATGGCCTAGACACAATTTCAGATGAAAAAATTATTTTTTATTTTTATGTATAAAATAGTTTACCTGTGTATTTTGAATGATTCGCCAAAATTTGAATGTTAGAAGTCAATTTACAAGCGAGATACAGAGGAAAGAAGTCGTTGTTATGTAAACAAAGCTCGAGTCTTATATTTTTTTACAAATAATGCAAAGTACAGAAATTGCCATTTGTTTGACAAAATAACTTGTGGAAACAAGAAAAACATATTCAGTGTGTTCATAACTTATTTTATCAATGACAAAAAAGAACATTAGATTGAAACTTACACCAATACAACATATATGTAAACAATAACAGGGCTCGAGCTTTGTTTACAAAACAAAGAAAACATCCATATTGACCATTCTAGACATCAAAAATGAAAAAATAAATTTTGAAAAATTTGAGCTCAAATCATATCTACCGGTAGGTCCCTTTAATTTATGGGTGAAGGTTATCGCTAAACCACAGAAATTAAGTCACTTTGAATTCTAATGATTCCACTGAAGGTATTTCAAAATCTATCATAAAACATTACGATTTTGTAAAATCTAAGAGAATGGTCACCATTTGAATACCACCTTATGAATTCAAAGAAAATAAATGAATTTTGATTGCAGTTTCTAAAACATTCATGTATATATTGATGAATACAAAATAGGAAACTTGAATAAAATACCATGCCTTAATAAGATGAGAGCCAAATTGAGTTGTAGCAAATGAATCTGTTGTTTTAATTTGTATACATTTTATTTTTCAAGAGTTTGCAGGTAAAAGAAGAACAAATACGCTTCTAAAATTCTTATGAATGTTTTAGAATTGCAAAAGATTGAACTTAACCACTTTTTTTCAAATATTTCAATTTTTTTTCCTTACAGATTTAAGTGGGCTCATTTAAACGAGAGACTTGCTTATGAAAAGGCTGTGCATAAACAGAGACTAAGAACAGAAATAGCTCAAGTGAAACGTGTGGCAAATTATCACATCCAGAATGCAGAAAGGAGCCAAAAACAGAAAGCTATTGAAGACAGGAAGAGAAAACAGGGAAAGAGCATTAAGGAAGATGAGAGAGAAGGGGATTATGAAATTACTCAGAGGGAGACTGAAGAGGAAACAGTGACAAAGAAAAGGAAGTTAGATTCTGTGGAGGAGACCAGTAAAGGAGGAAGGAAGAAAAAGGATGGCCTCAATCAAAAATCTTTTTTTGCTCGGACTTCTTTGATAAAGAGTATATTTTCAGGAGGACATGATGATGAAGACTAACAAATAATGAACAATTATGTTGTACTAAAGGGAATTTTATTCACATTATTTAAATCAAAATTAAAACCAAAACTTTGTTGATTTGTACTGTAAATTTGCAAAATTTAGTGTCTGCCTGAGAGTAGATTTTACTACAGCCGAGAAGAAAATACATGTATTCACAAAATATAAGCACCTATGAAGTACAATTTCCCAAATATAGGGCATTTTGTTTATCCATAGCAGTAAGGAAAACTTGATGATTTAGTTTTTGATTTAGTGATGTGTGTAAAGATAGCAATTATTGTATTGATGGGAAGGGACTGTAAGTTGTGAAATATCTTATAATTTCTTCAGGGCTCTATTTTGGTTTTTTATTTACCAAACACCCAAAATATGTTTGGTAGTTGAAATAGAGTTAATTGGTTAAATACATTTTGTTATATATTTTGAGAGTTTCCTTAAAAAATTTGCACAATAAACTCTACAGGGGGTTGAGTTATCTCTCTTTATATGACGTACTTAGCATATTTTGCTCAAATTTTTATTATGATTTCAAAATTCATATGATCAAACAATTCAGGAAGGAAAAGTAACATTTCCATTGACATTTGTTTGTTTGTTTTTAGCTCACCTGAGCTGAAAGCTCAAGTGAGGTATTCTGATCACTTTTTGTCCAGCGTCCGTCTGTCTTCGACTTCTTCTCCAGAACCACTTAGCTGATTTCACCCAAACATAGGAATGTATATTACGAGAAAAGCTGTAACTTGTGTGGAAGCATCCTCAGGTAGTGTAAATTCAAGTTGGTTCAAATCATGATACCCGGGGGTAGGGTAGGGCCATAATGGAAGGTCAAATTTTTACATAGGAATATACATGTCTTCTCAAAAACCAATTGGCCAGAAAAACTGTAATTTATGTGGAAGCATCCTCAGGTAGTGTAGATACCACTTTGTTCCAACCATGATCACCAGGGGTAGGATGGGGCCACCATGGGGGGGGGTCAAATTGTTACATAGGAATGTATAGAGAAATATCTTTTTTCGAAAATCAATTATTCAGAAAAGCTGTAACTTGTGTGGAAGCATCTTTAGGTAGTGTAATATATATAGAAATATCTTTAAAAATCAAAATAAAAAAGGATGAAACCACAAATTTTTTTTTGGGGGGGGGTGTCGAATTGATAGAAAATAAATTTGATCAATCTCAAAAATATATAGTATTACTAATAGCTCTATAGAACAGTTGCAAAAACTGACAGGACTAAAATCTACACGCCCCGTCTATCGATTGGTCGAAACCTACAGCGACCTAAGAAAAATCACGGACTGCACGAAATAATCATGATGATGTCAGACTCAAATTCCCATAGAAGACGATTTGGCTGTTTTTTTTAGCTAACATACTTGAATACATTAACCATAATTTAGTGAATTTTACTTACTTTTTACAATGAATTTATTAATTTGTTAGAAGAAAGATGTAAATATAAACAATAATATGCTTTCTTTGATGATTCATGAAAGTAGCGGTCATTGCAGAAAAAAATTACATACATTAACCCGCTAACGCGGGTTATGCATTTTTTCTGCAATGCGTGTACCACTTTGTGGTACAATGCCAGCCAAATAACCACACGATAACCGGTTCAGTATAATATATGTACGTAGCATGAATTCTACAACGTGTGCGTATGTTTCTTAATAATTTTATGTTAATAAATTCCACATATATTTTGCATGTAAAGTGTGTGGAAAGCTACTTCAGTTATACCACCGTAACACACACAGGGTACTCAAAGGTTAAAAATGATGAGTTTTATTATGACGTCACAAAACTTGAACGTTGTTACAGTGGCGCTTCCATTAATTTGAACTTACCCTTAGGATAGTATAAACTATATAGTGATTTTGAGATATAAATCACATTTGCAGAAAAGGCAAGAAGTTAAAAAATATAAACATAAGCATTGAATGCGTATTTATAGATATCGTCGGTCCTTCAACACATCAGGCCGTGCAGACATTATCATGCCGCACTTTAGCACGGTATTCAGTCTGTCTCTACGGTGTGTTATAGGACCGACGATATCCAAAAATAAGTATTCAATGCATAAGTTATCACTTTTTTTATGTTATTTAATTAAGTGATTTCGTCTTAACGTTTTTGGCATTTTATGGTTACACTTTTTTGGTTTCTTCTGCTTTTCGGGCAGAATTTTAATAATCCTCTCTTCATTGCAAGTTAAGAAATCCCAAAATTTAAGAAAAATTATATAATTGCTAGAACCACACACTCTCTCTCTCTCTCTCTCTCTCTCTCTCTCTCTCTCTCTCTCTCTCTCTCTCTCTCTCTCTCTCATACACGTACAGGTATATACTTAAGCACTGAATGCTTATTTTCGGATGTCGTCCGTCCTATGACACACCAATGCGGTGCAGACAAATTATCATACCGAGCGTTAGCGCAATATGATTATTTGTCTGCACCGCATTGGTGTGTCATAGGACCGACGCCATCCAAAAATAAGCATTCAATGCTTATATTTATAGTACGCTTCCACGGCTAAAAATATAGTGCCATAAACTTTGTAGAGAAAAATCTTTTTAATTAAGGGGTAGATATAATTTAATGATTATTTTTCAAAAGTACATATCAAATTAGTTATGTCAGGTTGAACGTTTCATTTAATCTTAC
>CM035818.1:58668524-58788524 GCA_020458035.1 Magallana ariakensis
ACACTTATTTCGGAAACTATACCATGATCTACAAAGATGAAAGACTTCTTACCATTACAATAAGTGAACAAGGTTTGTTCTCCATTAACAAATATAATTGTAGTTCAATATGTTCATTTTACAATAATTATAAGTTATCAGTCCCTCTTTAAACTTTCATAATTGTTATCTTCTTGTCTATATACCCTGCAGACAGACCTCAAACGCCGCTAAATTTTACATGGCATCCCTATGCTGGTGGTCACATAAACTTGACGTGGGTGTCGGGATTCAATGGGGGCCTGGAACAGATCTTTGTTTTATCGCTTAAAAAAGACATAAAATGGGAAACAGTAGATAACATTTCTGATCCTGGTGAAGGCAGTGTGGTTTATTTCAACCCCGGATCTTTGGACCCAGGTCAATATCGGTATCGCTTGGAAAGCTGTAACATAATCAATTGTTCCACAGCACATGCTGAAGTTACAATAAATATTAAAGGTATAAAGAACTTTATGTAGCAGCACTTATACAACTTATGATAATAGACTCAAAATAAAGTCGCATTGATATTGCCAGTTTTAATAAATCAATATTTTAAACAATAAATTAAGCATGAATATTAGGAAACGAAGGTGTATAGTTTTGAGTCTGATGCTGTGATTGTTAGGTTGTTTTTTTAATATAAAAGCAGTTTGTTCTTAAAAACTCGCAGTTTTTTTAAATAATAATTTACATTGCTGATTAGATAAACAGTAGTTAGATAAGCTTAAATGGTGAAAATTTCTATTTATATGAAAATCGAAGTTGAAGATATATCTACTGTATCACCTTTGGAGAGAAACGAAGTGGAAAACCTGTACGTTATTATTGGAGCCTCGGTCGCCTTCGTCCTTATCCTGGTGGTAGCTTTGGTGATAATTTGTCGAAGAAAAAACATAACGAAAAAGAAAAATGAAGGTGATAATAGAAAGTCTTTTTTAGAGAAGAAAAAAGGTAGTTGTGCCTACATATTTTCTGATTTAGTTGTTTTACTGTATTTTCTCTTTGGAGGTGGATTAGGGAAGGGGGAGGGTATAAAATTTAGAGGTTCACCTGATCCAAAGGTTCGGGTAACTCGGTCTTACAGAAATGATTCCATTTTCTCGCATTATCACCGGTGTGTGATCGGTTTGTCCAGTGTGGGACAGCAGTGTGAGATTTTTCTGTCTTACACTGTGTATTACTACGCCGCTTTAAAACGTAAACAAACGTTGTCTGCTGTTGGAAGATGCAAAATGATGGATTGAGATTATCTATTAAATAACTGTTTTGCTTAATTACTTACAATTTATCATATTTTTATTGAAAAAAACCCTGTCCTATGCTCGCATTTTGACTTGCACTATTTCAAGCACGCGGAGGGACAAACCGAAAGTAATCTTTTGAACGTCATAACACAAAGTTGTCATACGTCGTTTTTCAATGTAAAATAATGCGAAAAAAATAAATTCAATATATGCTCGTGTGGGATAGTGAAATTCCACCTCGAAGCCAAAAGCCTCGCGAATCTCATCACCTCGGTGTATTTTCACTATCCCACACTCGTAAATATGAATGATTCTATTAATCTTTCGTCGTTGGCGTTATTGTCATTTTCCAAAGTTTCATTTTTTTCTCAAAAGCAATTCTGCCAATTCAACCAAGCTTGACAGAAAAGATTATTACGTAGGGTAAGTTCGTTCAAATAAAGGAACATGGTGCATTCAAAGATGAAATTATAAGGAAAGAATGAATAACAGGTCTTGTGGTTTAAATACCTTTTTTCACAAGACCTTGTAATATATAACTTACTGCATGGTCAGGGAAGGTTCAGGTTTTAAGTGGGCTCGATGCTCGTGGTCATTTTGTTTTAGACTTTATTGATCTCCTTAAGAAAAGGAGCTTAATAGATTTTAAAGCTATTATTATGAAATTATTCTTTACAAAATAAAATTTATAGCTTAAAACATGATTTCTGAATATCAAAAGTAGATCCGATTGCTAATTTGTTGACTACATAGCCTCCTGAAAGTTAGCTGCAGGTCTGTAGCTACCGGTCTGAAAAAAAGGACGACCTGGGATCTACATAGTTCCTTACCCGTCAAATAGTGCAATTTACGGCGCACAAACAACTTTGTATCTATAATCTAATCGTCTAGTCTTCAAAAATTATAAAATTGCACATGTACTCAAGTCTATGCTTTTTCGGTCAGAAGTCCAAGTCGTTAATGATATGTCTATACATATAGCTATGAAATGGTACTCTCCATTGCATTACAGTAGCTTTAGTATTCTCTCTCTCTGTCTCTCTGTCTCTGTGTCTCTCTGTCTCTCTCTCTCTCTCTCTCTCTCTCTCTCTCTCTGTGCAAATTACTATCGAATTCAGAATACGGAATTTTCATTCTTATGGCAGGTAAAACATCCGGTGAAGAAATGTACGCAACAGTTGATAAAAGTCTTCAGAAAGGAAAGAACCCCAAAGCTGACGTAGGGAAGGATGACGTCATCAAAAAACAAAACGGTATCTACCTTCTCACTGTAAATCTCAATCAGTATATCTATCTATCTATCTATCTATCTATCTATCTATCTATCTATCATATTTTCAAATATTTATTTTATTACACAGAAGAAGAGTGCATAGAGCCCGGCACAGAAACATACGCAGTTGTTGAGAAGAACTTGAAGAAAAACAAAAAGGGCAAGTTACATTTATTTTATTCTCTGAATGATAAGGTATGCTTTGGTGTAGATAGTATGTTTTCATGTGTTACAATACAAAATAGGAAAGGCATCAATTATCCGTGTCTTGTAGGTGATCTTGAAGGGATGTCAAACAAATCGGAGGAATCTAAACTAATGCCCAAACAGACTACCGGAAAGAAGAGTAAACAGGGAAATAATGAGACAAATAAATCAATAGAAAACAGTAACTTGTCAACTGAAGATACTGATCGGGCTTGCAAAATGGTAAGGCGACGAACAAAACAAACAAGATGCTTTTTAAGAGAATTACATATTTACAATTCATGCATACTGTAAGGTAACTCCCAGTTTATTGTCGAGTTTTACATGTATTTGTCAACTTTGTATAAATAGATGTCTTAACATAACTGTTACAGTTATTTCATTTTGATCATATATATATATATATATATATATATATATATATATATATATATATATATATATAAATATATATATATATATATATATATATATATATATATATATATATATATATATATATATATATATATTCTTTCTTTTGAACTAAGTGATTTAGATTGAAAATATTTTCTTTTTGTGGTAATGATGAATATTCATGAGGTAGTCGGGGTTCGAAGGTGATTACGGGTAGAGCGTGTTCGAGTAGTATTTATTCTGACATTCTGGACGATACGAGAAAGTCGATTATTTATTTGAGAATCAAATGATTCAATCTAAAGATTTTGAACATGTTAGATGTTGCAAATATGCATATATGATGCACAATTTTTAGTGTTACTAACAAGGTGCTTGTCAGGTAGTTACTGACAAGGTGCTTGTCAGTTAGTTACTGACAAGGTGCTTGTCAGGTATTTACTGACAAGGTGTTTGTCAGGTAGTTACTGACAAGGTGCTTGTCAGGTAGCAAAACTTCGGGAAGTTTTGCGAATGGTTTGGTTTGGATTGATGAAAATGTGTGTTATGGTATTTTGAAATTGAAGGAATTTTGTAATGAGCGACTACTTGTATCGGACGTCAATACACAAAATGATAAATATTATGGAAAAAAGGGTGTTAATGTTATGTTTTATTCGAGATGGAAGTACATAAGAATTAAATTTATTTTCAATTTACAAAATGAACTTGTTTCAATATACAATGTAACAATGTATATTGAAACAAGTTTATGTATAGTTGTACACATGTCTCTGCATTTTAATTCTTTCGTAAAACTACAACTGCGATCAATGTATTTCATCCTCGTTGAAAAACCGACGCTGAAAATTCCCGCCACAATTAGCAATAAGTCTCGCATAAACAACATTGTATACTTAATGGGAAGAAATTCTTTCTTTTTTTAATTTCAAACAACAAATTAAATAGATTAACACAGATTGATTGAATATCCTTTCATTCACACTTTCTTACTCATTCACATTGAACTGTAATGGTATTTAGATTTATAGAATATTGGAATAAAATTGTATCTTATAAATTGTTTTAAAATTAATTTCAATTAATTTACAAATAATCGATATTGTAGAATAACGAAGGGTTGATTTACATTGAGGTGGATTTCGTAAACCAATCCAAAGGTTCCAGAACAAATCCAGCCCCCGTTATTTATGGAGAGGGCAACAGAACCGAATACACGTTCGTAGATTTCTCAAAAAAGGCGCCACCCATCACTGATGCAGACGACAACGAGGAAAACCAGGAGGAAAGATAAATGTTCCGAGATCTTTACATTATAAACAAAAATAACTATATAACCAAAGTATGCAATATACAAAATCCCAAAAAGTAACATGTTTCTCGTCGTTTTTGTTTCATTTTCTTTTGTTTATTGATTTATTATTTTCGCAATTAATTCTTATTAATTATTCAATTTATTTAATTATTTTTATTAAGCATGATTGTTTTTTTAGATTTGTTAAATTTTGATTATGTTTTGTGTATGGCAGTAGTTGTTGGATTTGTTTAATTTTACCTCTTCGGCATTTCATTATATATACTAACATAAAAAGTAATTTTCATACCATGGAATCAAATTACAAACCAAAAAAAAGTGAATTACCTGTCAATGGTATCAATTTTTAGGTTGAGAATTTTGACAAACGTTTTCAATTTGTATCTGTAAGTAAATTAGTAAATATCTACTATAAGGTAGCTTACAACGACAGAAAACTAATTCTTAACTTCTTAACATTGTTCTCACCATTTGTCTGCTCCAAGTCAAACCCTGTATTAACAAAAAAATGAGGAATGCTAGTGTTGAGGTACATGTATATATATGTATTCATTTAATGTTTTATTAAAATTGTTTTCACCACAATAACTGATAATCGTTTACTACACACTGTATTTTTATAACCATTTTAATCCATGAAACCATTTTAATCAAAATGAAAATTACGTTTTACATGGACTGATTTAGGTAATAAGAAATCGGTCTTTGGATATTATGAGGTGATCAAATCCAATAACGCCCGAGGGGCTTTATGATAGATCTGATTACCCTGACCGTATTTGATCACCTCATAATATTCAAAGAATGATTCCTTATTACTTATACATTGTACTTACATAATTTTTAGCAATTGTATAATTAAATATTAAAATAGACATTCATGAAATGTATTGGACTATAAATTACCAAATCGATTCCTGGTGTTATCACAAAGACACTGGAAAATGTCAATATTTACCTGCTGCATAGCTGTCATATCTTTTACTCCTCCTTTGATGTGGGCTTACCTTTCTTACCTGAACTAACCTCTGGTTGAAGTTAGTTTGTACTTCTCGCTCTTAGTTGTCTTAATTGTTTATGCTGTCATGACTAATAAATTAGAAAACATATGCTAACATCACTGAAACTGTTATTTACCACAAATAATTGATAGGTTTAAATTGAATATTAAAATGGCGTTTGTCTGTTTTACGGAAGTCTTAAAAGTACATACATGGGAACATGCAGGTATAATATATTTTCCTATTTAACATTACATTCAAATCATTTTAAAATTGTGCAAGTACTTCCTAATTATAAATGTTTCTTTAATTTCTCGCATATTAATTTTTCATTTGTACCTTACCATTTTTTTTTCAATAAATAAAAATGAGCAAACCTGAAGTAATGTTATCTCTACAGTATCAAACTGTAACCTGAGCTTTCCTCAGGAGGACTCATAGCTGCATATTTGTAAGTAGCTTTACGGGGAAATGCCTGGCAGATCTGCACCTAGAGTTTTCACTTCTCCTGTGACCTTTCACATAGAAAAAATATCAAAGAGTAAATGTATGTAATTTGGGCAAATACCTTTTTTAGAGCTCAAAACTAAGATAGAAAATATCATTTATTTTTGTTTTGTTTTGAGAATATCCTTTCCATTATCCTCTTTACTATTACATTCATCATTTCCATTTTATCATTGTACAACTCATTAATGGATATACATTAAACCTATGAATCGCGTGGTCCTTGGTAATAAACAATACAAACATCCACGATCGTACTAGATCTAGAGTCCACATACCGTATTTTCTGTGATCAGTTATTTACTGCGTGTTGTAGGATAAATTCGCATAAATGAAATATAGTTATATAATTGAATGTGCAAACACGGCACTGGCATGGACAGATTTATTAGCCACAGTACAGGTCGAAACTACAAGACTAGTATTGGGTAACACAATTTTTTTCGCACATAAAACTGCATATTTATCGTCACATATAAAGTTTTATCAACAAATAAGATGGAGAATCAAGTGACCTCAGCAAATGGATTAACAATGCATGCGCATTTATAAACGAATTATTTCTGTTTAATTCTTTCTAAGTTTAGTAATAACTGGATTTTTATGGTTTCAACTTCCTTCATTACCGGCTCATTACACTGTCTGCTGTTCGAATCACTTGAGACACGAGATGTTACAACCGCATTTCCTTCTCGTTTATCTGTCTGCGCTGGGTTTTTCTTAACATTTGCAATCAATATAGTCCCTTCTATAAACCTGCTAAAGAGCAAAACCGTTTATTTCTGTCAGTGTACATGAAAAAAGTGTTCTGAAAAGCTTTTCGGACTTCATGGGATTTGAACACTTAAGGAAGTAGTCTTCTCGTTATCAGACATCCTTCTTATATTAAGAAATTCATAAAATTTTGACATAGTCAAACGGATCATATAAACAAATGATTTTATCAGTTTAATCAAATTTGACCTTCTTGTTTTCGCATCAAGGTCAGGTCAAGGTCACTACCTTTTTCCTCAAATAAATGTAGTTATCTACAGTTATGTAGACATCTGTTTAAGATATGAAGTTTCTATTCTTCAATGAAATGATATAGAATATCAGAATGTCTATCAGCTTATACTACTAAATTGGAATTAATATTTAAACTAAAATTGATATTGCTTAGTTCGCATTACCTCTAAATTTCTTAAATTTTGAAGATATTTTGATTATTTTTTATGCTTCAATATTAAAATATTTCTGATATTTACATATTATGAAGACCTTACAAAAAGATATGAATTGACAGAAAAACTAATATATTGACCATTTGATAAGAGAGAAAATCCTATTTTAGTGATTTTTTCACACAAATCTATTTATAGAATGAGCGCTTAAAAAAAGTTAATAGAAATGTGAATTGATATGCAAATCATACATGTATTTTAAAAACATATTCTGAAATCCAAGTATCTTATCATTAGTTCACATTAGTTAAAAAATCCAACATTAATGTTATTGTTTTAAAAATGCTAAATAGACTCAAGAATCTACAGCAATTCTGAATTGCAAAAACATGCGATATTTTCCTATGGCAATGTTCCGCCTAAAATAAAGTCCTT
Organism: Magallana ariakensis; assembly: GCA_020458035.1. Classification (NCBI taxonomy): domain Eukaryota; kingdom Metazoa; phylum Mollusca; class Bivalvia; order Ostreida; family Ostreidae; genus Magallana; species Magallana ariakensis. The sequence goes on from CM035818.1 coordinate 58,676,090, forward strand.
GTTAGATTCTGAACTTTGATTTCAATTTCTATGCCAAGTTGTTTAATTGTTAAAAAGAAAGAAAAACATGATATTTTAATTTTCTTTCATCTTGATTTTATGACCATTTAATCAAATTTACTTTTGACAAGTCGAAAACCAGAAAAGACTCCTTCCTTAACATTTAACAGTGATAAGTTTGATGAGATACCGGTGCTTCCGAGTCCCCAAAATGCTAATCCATGGGAGTGGGTGCGTAGTACCTACAACTTCAATTCTAATGTTAACTGTGCTCACTTAAATTTTCATATGCTCCCCAAAAATGGGCAGTCTACTCCTTCTTAATATAATTTTCTGTATGTGAATTTCGAAAAATGTTTGCTGTGAGAAAACGTGGCTGTGCCCCCCCCCCCCCCCCAACCGTCCCCCTGATGCTAGATGCCTGTAAGTTTATAGCAGAGTTAATATCACGATCCTGTGACAACAATCTATCGACCAGAAGCTTTTGGAAAATAATATATTGAAATAGAATTCAATACTTATTATATCCTGTACAGTTAACCGCTTTCGAGTACTTTCGGTTCTTTGATTTCTACGATAAACATCGGGCTCGATATTCGTATTTCATCATGGAGACCAAGGAAGCTTGGCAGTTGTCACTCCTTGTATTTATTTGCTGCCTTGCTGTTTTGGTGCGTGCAAATGTAGATGATGATGTAGCATTTAGTGCAGGGGGGACCGACACGACAAAATTTGGACAAGCAAAGTCTGTGAGGTATGTGAATTAGAAAAGAGGAAGGCCACGTCAACATCGTCTGAACCATGTGAACCACGGGCACTTTAAGTTTAAGTTCACACACAATTATAATACAGTAACACTGTTAATATCATACAAAAGGGTGAACTTTTATTAAAAGTACATGTAGACTGAAATGGAGTGCATGTAATCTCAGCGAGATTCGTCGAGACTGAAAAATTAAAATTTTTCAGTCTCGACACATCTCGCTGAGATTATTAGCCTATATATAGTACATGTACTTTGAATAAGATAACATTAGCATAATTTGATTGTTTGCCAATAATTTTGTTTCAATAATTTCAGTGAACGAGTTTGCATAGAAATTCATTATTACCATTCTCTTTATCTTCACTAGTAAAACATGGTAGGGGTCCGATTCGTTATTCTCAGGGTTATTGGACCCATTGCTTGCAATAGTGCCCCCTTTTTTTACGCTGTATTCTATGTTTACTGGAATGAGAATAATTGAAAGAAGAGAAAATTGTTAAACTCCAGGAGGGCATGCTCATTGATATAACGCAAATACTTCAATGCTTATATGCAAACTGATTGGTTTATGTGAAAACTTATTTCTCATTCAGATATTTACTGTACGATGTTAACCCAGGAGAGGGGTTTAACTTACGACGTGATGTGTATATGAGGGTGGCCAATCTCGTGAAGGAGCTGAACAAAGAAGAACCCTGGGTGCTGGTCCTCCCACCCTGGGGCCGGCTGTATCACTGGAAATCGCCCGACCTGGAGCAGATTAAGATTCCGTGGTCAACTTTCTTTGATCTTCCCAGCTTACGGGAACATGTCCCTGTCATTGAGTTTGAAGAATATCTGAAATGTATGTTATCTTCTCTATATATTGTATTTCTTAATATGTTATATCAGTTCAATAGCCTTTTGTTATTTGTTTGTTGTCCTTTGAAAGTTGAAACAAACTTGTACAATACATGGTTTATACCAGAAGAAAATATTTGCACTTAGCATGTACATCTGGGATATTGATTATAAGTTACAATTTGATTAACTAATTAACAAATGGGTGTAAAAGGAAGAAAACTTACAGTGAAATAATATCCCTTTGTAGAAGAGTTTCTCTTCATTTGGGAAATGGAATTTAGAATTTTTTGAATTACATAAGGATGAATGTTCACATTTTCTCAGGATGGAAACATTTATGACTGTTTTATACTTCACTATTTATAAAAAAAATTATGAGAATCTACCTGATACCGTGACATAATTAACATGGTTTTGATTTTGAAGATGAGTCCACAGGCACCTGCATGGCATTATATATTTTTCTCATGATGAAAAATATATAACCTCTACCTAACAATACACAAGGATGTATTATTAGGTAGAGGATATATATTTTTTCTATGAGAAAAATATAGCGTCAGGTGCCTGTGGATGAGTCTAATATTAGATGTATCCCCCTCTCTCAGTACTGTGATGATGATTTATACTTTGTTCACAGTGAGAGGTGAGCCAGTAATTGATGAGGTTTATTACCTGCAAGGCTTTAAAGGAGGCTGGACCAAGTGGGAGGAGAAGATGAACATCACCGAGTGTAACGAGGGAACAGGGTTTGTGCAGGCAAGTCATTTAAAAATACAGTTAAACATGATTATAACGAAGTGCCAGGCACGGACGATTTCGCTTCGTTATAAGTGTAATTCGTTATATCCGTCAAGTTTACAATATGTAATAAAGTACGGGGAATGAAAATCAGTTCGCTGTAAGCGTCAATTCATTATAAGTGTGTTCGCTATAACCGTGTTTTAGTGTAATAGAGAATGGCATTGATTTTACATTAACTTCAGATTTACAAAAAACTTGAGAGCTAGTTATCAAAAGTCTGATCATCTGACAATGCACATTTTTATGTGTATAACACAAATTGCAAAATAATTTTCAATATGATGAGCAAATAGTTTTTATCAAAATGCATGAGAAAAATATTTTTTTGAATACAAATCTTAATGTTTTTAATTTGATTTTAGTTTTTTGATTACTGTTAAAGTGAAGAATAAAAGGAAATATTCTTGTTGTGTGTCATAAATGTTGGTTTATTTTTGTTAAGGATGAAGTGGGAAATTGGTACAGCTGGTATTTTGGGTATGAAGAGGTTTATGCCAAGAAGTTTTCCTGTTTGTCGTACATGGGGCATGCCACATTCATAAAGCCATTCCTATTGAAAAATACTACTGGAAGGTAAATAACTCACTATTTTATGAGTAGTAATTGTAGTTACAAAGAAATATAAAACTCATCATGTTGAGAGATACTTCAAGACAACTGATCATTTGGAGGTTTGTGGTCAACCTCGCTCCATGTGTTTCCATACTGTGAAATATATTCTTGAAATTATATATGTTAGCTGTATTGGCTGATTAAAGGAAAAATGTTCCATTGTCATAAAAAATTTCATCATTTAGAAAAAAATACAAATTTTCTTTTTTATTGAAAATATGTATGAAACATTTTTAATTTGTTAAAAATACTACTGGTTGCATGTGAGTTCAGATTAGTATTATAGGATGTGATGGTTTGAAAGGACAACACCGTACAATCCCCTGACCAAAATACTGACATTAAAGCCCTAAATGTAGCCTCTTAGTCTATAATCTGTCTGATGTCACATTATTTTGGATTAAATTTCTAGGTGTGTAATGCTCCCGCGGGCTGAGGTACTTTTACATGATCACTTCGGGAACAGTGAATATTGGAAAGTGAGTACTGTCCACTCGTAGCTAGATCTTTGGTTGGTTCCACACATTCAAAGTTCCTTTGGTTTCACTGTGCATGCATGCCTATGCTGTTCTTAGTGCAATGTTTCAGTACTGCATGTCACAAGAATGTTGGACTTCGACGGGGCTCTGTTTGAGTTTTAATGTACTTTATGCGTGAGTCGATCCGTGAATTATATTTGTACATGTATATAAGTATGGTTCTTTAGATTTTTCCTCATCCTTGAGTCCATTTTAAGGCTTGTTGGGGGAAGATTTTTGGAGGAGCAAGTTTTTTCACCAGATAGGTACATGGTGTTAGCCCACAGCCCACTACAGCCAAAGATTATGGGGAGCAAATTTTTTTTATCACAATTGTCTAATGCCTCATTGTAGGTTTTAGACATTTTGAATTTTACTCCTGAATGCCTCTAAAAATTAAAGTAAGAAGAAACTGCCAGACCCCTTGTCATAGGAATGCACCATGGAAAATATTAAAATAGTACATGTAGGTTTATCAATGAAACAATATGCTTATCTTAATTTGGACAGCTGGTATTTGATACATTGGTATACATGAACATGTATGCTGATTGCAAGATTGTCATTCCTTTAGGAATATCACCATAACAATCATTTTTTTATTTGAATCAAAATGTAACAATTTGCTTTTTGATTTGAACATTTGTATTTAGTTCAGTTTACCTAGGAAGGACAGAGAAATTTACCCATGGCTTGTATGGAGAGCATAGCTCCCAGTACTGGAGTGTAAGTGGGTGTGTCCTTGAGTGTATGTGTCCTTAGGTGTAAACAATTTTATTCTTCTCTCCATCTCTGTACCTACCAAGTTTCTAGATTGTGTCCATGTGAAATCCAGGCAGTGGCTAGCACATTGAATTTCATGGTAAACAGAATAATGCAATGTTTGTATTATTTATTCATTTTCAACCTCTTATTAATGTGATGTAGTACATGTATTATGATGTAGAGATTCTCTAGTAAATGTCATTTTATAAAAAATTAAAATTAGATGTTGGATATGCTCGCTTACTCGCTACACACATGAGTAAGCGAGCAGATCTAACATCTAATTTAAATTAGATTGACCTGACCACCAATATTTAGTTGAATATATTAAGAAAGTACATTATTGATTGGATACATTTTGATAGAACTATTACCAGGCTATCAAGAATTTGGTGGGTACTGATTTGCCGTGTTCCACTGATAATGCAGGGGTTCCCTGGTGTTTCACATGGACAGCTTCTAAATGCAGATATTGTCCCCCTTAGTCCTTAGACATTCACTGATATCTGTTGTCTGATTGAAGCACTGTTAATCACTGATATTTGTTTTCAGTTGGTGTAATGGAGTATTCAGAATGATCTCATCTTAAGTTATTTTCATTATTTACATCCCATAAGCTGCAATTTTTAACTAAAAATCCATATATAGTAAGTATGTGTATATATATGAAGTCTAATTTCTTGATTAGATTAAAACCCATGTTTATGTAAAATATTGGTGTAAGTCATAAAATCTGTAAACATTATTCACAAGTATTTAGTATTTTTCAAAGCAAATTAATTCACTAACATTGTAATTCAAAGTTAATCTCTCTGTCTTCCTCTCTGTAATCAGGCCAGAAGGAGCATGGTGTTTGCCAAACACTTGAGAGACATTGGAGATGAGTTCCGCAGGGAAAATCTGGACTCCATGGATCCAGAGGATAAGACTAAGCTGGAGGACTGGACCAAGATGGAGGTACCAGGGTCTTTTTGGGGGGGGGGGGGTGTCACTCCTTTTCATGTTATAACAGGACTTTGGAGAGGACATTCAACTTGTGCCAAAGTGAAAAGAATAAACATAAACAATATACACAAAATTAAAAATTCTAATCTATATTTTTTCTATTTATTTAATATTTTATATAAGTAAGTACAACAATCTCTACAGGTTAATGTTAAGAAATACTTCAATGATCCGAACATAGATGAACAAAAACTTCATTGAGTCGGTATAGTACCTATGTATGATGTAAGATTTGCACAGGCTTTGTGTGCCATAGGAATTTTTGATTTATGTTTAGAAGTCAAGTGTTTCAGACTGTCCTTAGCACATTGTGAAATAAAAACCCACTTCATTTCTAAGTTTGATGGTTTTGACATTTATTTTCTACATGTCAATACATTTATAAATGTCTTCCTTGTTTCTTCCCCAGAGGAACCACGGTGATGCACTAGGGGGTCCCTATGTAGGCGTCCACTTAAGGAGGATGGACTATCTGTATGCAAGGGAGGGAAACCTACCCTCACTGAAGGGTGCCGCCAAACAAATCAAGAAAATCCTCAAAAAGTATGACCTTAAGAAGGTCTTTGTAGCCACAGACGCTCCCAGTGAAGGTAGGCTTTGGTAAAACTTTGAAGACTTTCAATATATATCAGATAATTAATCAAATAATTAAATAATTATTAGGGCCCAGTCCATCTGAGATCACTTGTCCGGGGCATATTTTCTCTCCCCTTGCCCCAATCTGGCTCATACTTTACATACAGAGTGCCTTTGGGTAAAAGGTGTGCAGTGATTTTGAACCAAGTTTCTAGATCCAAGGTTAAGGTCATAGCAAAATTATCTGAAAAATCCTTGTCCAGATCATATATTCTCACCCCTAAGTCTAATCTGGCTCATGCTTCATCCAGAGTGCATTTGGTCAAAGGATGTGTAGTGACCTTGAATGACATTTCTAGGTCAAGGGTCAAGGTCATATCAGACCATGGAAAATAAAAACAGAGCATATTTACTCTCCCCTTAGCCCTATCTTACTCATACTTCACATAACAAGAGCTTTTGGGTAAAGAGTATGCAGCAACCTTAAATAAAGTTTCAAAGTCAAATGTGAAGGTCATTAATCAGCTCTTTAAAATCCAGTTTTAGACCATAAATTATTCCCTATTGACTTAACCTTGCTCATAATAAACCCCAAAACCTGTTGGTAAGGGCTAATGAGCTTGTTCTTAAAGTTCTATGCCAACCTGAATATTTCTAAGTCATAGATCAATGTCAAAGCAAAATCCTCTGAAATGTTTTTATCCTATTTTCTTTCATTTAATCGGGGTCCTTGGAGATGGTCATCATCTCAGTGATGTCTAGATATTTATATGTAATGGATAGTGATTAAAGTCCTGGTCCATGGAAGGAAATTTTTGGGGATGACTGTTCTTTTGAAACAGCGTAAAATTTTCTTGAATCCCAATAATAGCTGGTTTACAGGTAGCTGACTGTGTTTTGACTTTCTACATCAGAATGTTCAAATATTTGTACTTACAGAAGTCCTCGTTAACAACTTTTAATTAACTTTTAGAACACTGGGTTTTTTTTTCAGAATTTGAAGAATTCAAGAGCTATTTCAAGAAATCAAAAGTTTATAGATTTGTTCCATCTAAGGAAATTAAAGAGAAATACAAAGATGGAGGGATAGCAATTATAGACCAGTGGATTGCAGCTCATGCGAGGTACAACTCTATTACATTTTAACAAAAAAACCTCTTGTTGTTTTGAGAACTCATGTTGTTTTGAGAACTCTTATTTATGTGTGTTCATACTGCACTTACCAAATGTTTCTCTTTTACATTATTGTAAAATTCCTTTTATCTCCCTTTTTACATCATACATTTTTTTCAATGTAATTTTAAGGAAATATTTGGTGTACTATAAAGAGATAAATTAATTTATTTAGAAAATAGTAACTCCCCAGTGGTCCAAATATTGCTGTACAGAATGCATTGTCATCATTGATTTATCTTCAAAAACATATACTGTTTGAATGTTGTATTTAATTTTTTGTTCATGTATATTTCAATTTAAACCTTTATTTTCTTTTCAGATATTTTATTGGTAGTTATGAATCTACTTTTTCGTTCCGTATCCAAGAAGAGCGAGAGATCCTGGGATTTGACCCCGACACGACCTTCAATAGACTCTGCCCAGACACAGATTCTGGCTGCGAGAAACCTTCTATATGGAAAATAGTCTACTAAGGGTCCTAGGCATTTATCCAACTCCAAAGTGTTCAGAGCTTTATCTTTTATTCTTTGAGATGATAACATATTGTTATGGTATTATTGCTTTATTTGACAGGGACTTTAAGTTTCAAATCCTCGATATATAGGTTTTTAGTTCTTGGAGATGTTATCACATTGTTATGTCTTCGTTGTTTTATTTTACATAAACTTTAGGTTTAAAACTTTTTATGTAATATGTGATCTGTGAAACCTGTTGTTTTAGTTATGTTCAATTTGCAAATCAATCTTGTCGCACAAATCTCAAGGAAGACTGTGTAAAATGAATATTTATTTAGCTCTTGAAATCCATATCTTAACAAAATTAATGAATTAATGTTTATAGTGAGAGTACTCCCAGACTGATATCTGATTTAGATAAATACAGTAAAACCTGACCTTATCAAACATGGATGTAATGAAATTAGGGCTCTAGTCAATAAGTCTGCAGTTCCTGTGAAATGATCTCCATATAAATACAAACTGTTAGAGGAAGATGTCTGTTACATGTATGTTTAAAACAATGTTTTTATTTACAATGTGTTGTTGAAGTCACTGAAATCTTCCATATTGCAAGAGAGATATTTTCCTGCAATTACATCACTATGCAAAAGCTGTCTGATAAATATAACCTTGATGATACTGACTTTGTTCATTATATTGGTGCTGTTGTCAATGATGTATATGTATGTTTGATGATTACGTAAAGGTGGGGAATGGATAATGGATGCTGTTTGAGCAACATTTTTGAATGTACATTGTATATAATTAGAAATGAAATAGAAATTCTCAGATTTTTGTTTTGATGATTGACTTATGTATCTTCATGCATTTTAAAGCACAATACACTTGTATTGCATCATTTTATCTTCTAAAAATCCTTAATGGTGTAAAAGTGTGTGGATTCACAGTAGTTCACTATTTTTAATTTACCATTGAATCGGTAGATCGGTGTTTCTTGGATGATGGGGTACACATATTTATTTGGTGAAAGGTCACAGGGTTTTTAATTCATCTTCATTTTATTCATGTATTTCCATTTGTCAACTTTTGTCACAAATTTTATTTTCAATATAATCTGCATTATTGTTATTATACAACTTTAATAAAAATTTACCAAAACACAACGTTTTTATTTTCCTGTTTACTGAATTTCACAAAGTAGAATTTATATATATATGCCACCAGGACACTGCACACGGACTTGACAGGTGTATTTGGTTACCGATAGACTTCAGGTTTATTATCTCATGAGGCAAATGATATACAACAAAATACAAGATTATAGCAATATTCTGTTTGTGATTCCGATATTTTATGCTTTTATAAAGCTATGATCTTCCCTATTAAGACAAGAATTTGAAATCTTGTATATACAAAGTATTAATGACGAGGACACATCTAACTATTTAAGCATCGGGAGGAGTTTTAGGAAACGAAACTTCACTGGGATGTTTGCAGAAGTTCGTTTCCTGGGTTTGTTTGGGTTTTTTTGTTTTGTTAATTTTCTTTTTTTTTTGGAGGAGGGGGGGGGGTTTAAAAAACTTTAATACTTTCTCCTTTGACTAATTATTCACTGATCTTGAAATGGAAAAGAAACGTTATTTCACTGGTATGTTTGCAGACGTTCTTATCCCTCATTTATTGGGGCGGTGGTATAAATAAAATTTTGATACTTTGTTTTTCCAATTCTTCACTGATCTTGGAACAAAACTGATAAAATCCCGTATGACCATAAGACCTTTTACATGTATGGACCGATATAGCCAAGGAAATTCATTCCATGCGTGGTCATTATTTAAATCTCTCGTTAATCCCCTTACTCTGGGATTATTTTTGTAAGGCGTTTACTTGTAGTATATTTAAACAAGACACCCTGGGACCCGAGTCATGCTGCCCAGGTCGATGCTGTTGTGTCTTCTCTATCTGTCATGTCTCCTCCCCCGGAACCACGGCGACACCGGATTGGAGGCGGAACATTGCACCGGAAGGGCCAAGTATGACATCAAAGAAAACGCCAGGTATAAAAATAGTTCATGTACTGGAAAGTACCGAGTTTTGTTAGTAGTGACTGAATGCACGTAGCGTGAACAGAAGTACAGACTGTATAATGAACAAGTACTTTGCGTGTAATCTGAAGAGATTGAATGTGTACAGACTACCACTATAAACAGAAGTACTAGAGCACTCACTGTGATGACTGTGCTCTGAATATACCACAAACAGAAGTACTTGGTATATTGTCTGTAAAGATTATGCATGGTGTAGAACACATACCACGTAGCGAAGTCCCATTTCTAATATGCCAGCATACCATAATGCTTTTTAACCTGTCAGTCTTATGTAGGTAGACAAAAGAAATCTGCCGCTGACATACCAGCTGAAATTCCAACTCTTTTAAAATTTAGGAAAAAAACTACTTCCATTATAAAACGGTTCAATCAGTATGGTATCTGAAAAAAGGGCTACGAAATATTCATTGGATTTCTTTCATTTTTCCTACAATAAACCACATGTAAACGGTGTCACTGGCTGCTCTATATTTGGTTTCTACTGTATGACGTCATTTACTTCTCCATTTTAGGTTTCTACTGTATGACGTCAACCCCGGTGAGGGGTTCAACCTGAGGAGGGACGTGTACATGAGGATGGCCAACCTGGTGCACCTCCTGAATGAGCGCGAGCCCTGGGTCCTCGTACTCCCGCCCTGGGTCAGGATGTGGCACTGGAAGTCACGTGACGTCGAACAGGACAGACTGAAGTGGTCCGAGTTCTTCGACGTAGACAGCCTCGGTAAACACGTGCCCTTGATTGAGCTGGAGGACTATATCAAAAGTAAGTCATCATTCGTGGACTGTATCAAAAGTAAGTCATCATTCGTGGACTGTATCAACAGTAAGTCATCATTCGTGGACTGTATCAAAAGTAGGTCATCATTCCTGGACTGTATCAAAAGTAAGTCATCATTCGTGGACTGTATCAAAAGTAAGTCATCATTCATGGCCTGTATCAAAAGTAAGTCATCATTCGTGGACTGTATCAAAAGTAAGTCATCATTCGTGGACTGTATCAAAAGTAATTCATCATTCGTGGACTGTATCAAAAGTAAGTCATCATTCGTGGACTGTATCAAAAGTAATTCATCATTCGTGGACTGTATCAAAAGTAAGTCATCATTCGTGGACTGTATCAAAAGTAAGTCATCATTCGTGGACTGGATCAAAAGTAAGTCTTCATTTGTTGACTATATCAAAAGTAAGTCATCATTCGTGAACTGTATCAAAAGTAAGTCATCATTCGTGGACTGTATCATAGGTAAGTCATCATTCGTGGACTGTATCAACAGTAAGTCATCATTCGTGGTCTGTATCAACAGTAAGTCATCATTCGTGGACTGTATCAAAAGTAAGTCGTCATTCGTGGACTGTATCAAAAGTAAGTCATCATTCGTGGACTGTATCAAAAGTAAGTCATCATTCGTGTACTGTATCAAAAGTAAGTCATCATTCGTGTACTGTATCAAAAATAGGTCATCATTCGTGGACTGTATCAACAGTAGGTCATCATTCGTGGACTGTATTAAAAGTAGGTCATCATTCGTGGACTATATCAAAAGTAAGTCATCATTCGTGGACTGGATCAAAAGTAGGTCATCATTCGTGGACTGGATCAAAAGTAAGTCATCATTCGTGGACTGGATCAAAAGTAAGTCATCATTCGTGGACTGTATCAACAGTAAGTCATCATTCGTGGACTGTATCAAAAGTAAGTCATCATTCGTGGACTATATCAAAAGTAAGTCATCATTCGTGGACTGTATCAAAAGTAAGTCATCATTCGTGGACTGGATCAAAAGTAAGTCATCATTCATGGACTTTATCAATAGTAACTCATCATTCGTGGACTGTATCAAAAGTAAGTCATCATTCGTGGACTGGATCAAAAGTAAGTCATCATTCGTGGACTGTATCAACAGTAAGTCATCATTCGTGGACTATATCAAAAGTAAGTCATCATTCGTGGACTGTATCAAAAGTAAGTCATCATTCGTGGACTATATCAACAGTATGTTATCATTCGTGGACTGTATCAACAGTAAGTCATCATTCCGGGTCTGTATCAAAAGTATGTCTTAATTGGAGGACTGTATCAAAGATGAGTTTTTGGACTGTATCAAAAGTAAGTCCTCATTGGTAGACTCTGCAAAACGTATGTCCTCATTAAGGGAATGTATCAAAAGTAAATTCTCTTGAAATTGCATGTTATATCTAAAATAAGCTATCACTCAGGACTTTATTTAAAATATCAAAAGAAAGATTTCATTGGAAGAATATGTCAGAAGTTAGTTCTCTTTGTGGGACTATACGTGCATTGAAAATAAGTTTCATTTGGAACATATGCACGCCGATTTTGTGCATCATAATTATCCTTTTGTCATGTTGATGTCAAGTCTTTACAAGTCCTTCGACTATCAAGACAACATTTCAAAAATATATTCAAACAGCTTCAAATCTAAGTCATATGATTGTTTTTTTTTTCTTTTCTATCCAGGACGAGGCCCAATCATAGACGAGGTATACTATCTACAGGGCGTGGTAGACGTCACAGACTGGGACACAATCATGATTGACAGGTGTCAAAGGGAAACCAGATTTCAACAGGTTGGTGAGTTTGAAATCAATGTCTCGTACTATGACTTTATGTACATGTACTTTGTTGTTGGCACCTTATATACCTTTTTGTAGTTCTTTTATCGATTTTGTTCATTACTTTCATGAGCTCGTAAACGTAATAATTATGATTTTTGTATGTTGATTTTTCTTTTGTTGCTCCATGATGCTATAGGATACGGAAGGAAAATGGCGACACTGGTACTTTGGAATCGAGAAGATTTATGCAGAAAAATTTAACTGTCTCTCCTTCTTTGGGCAACTAAATCTGATGGCAACATTCCTTGCAGAGAACACAACGGGAAAGTAAATGGTCTTCTTTGACAACAACATTCGTGTCATGAAATAAGGAAACAATCCGCCCGTCAACAAAAGTTCAAATTTAAACCTTTTAATTACTTTCGATTTTAGGTTGATATTTCTACCCCGGGCTGAGAACCTGCTGCATGGCGAGTATGGCGAACACAGCTCTTTATTCTGGAAGGTTATCATTTTGCTACCTTTTTTACAATCTAAATAAAATAAAGCGGAATTCATACTAAAGCAATCGATCAGTGTTCATTGTAATGACGAGAACAGCTCTATTTTGTATGATCTAACATAATATTCATGGATTTGAAAAGGTTGCTTATAGAAGTCAACACTCTTTATTTAAGGAATTCAATTCGATTTGATCACCCTCGACTGCATTCGTTCACCTCATAATACTCAGAGAATGATTCCTTATTCCTTACTTCAATGTCGTTTGTGTCATGTGCAATATTCAACTCACTCGTGCTCTAAGATTGAGAGAGGATGTACTAAGATTAAGAGAGGCTGTACGTGTATTACAAAATCATTTTGTAAAAATAATTTTGTTTGGTCCTTTTCCATAATAATAGGCACGGAGAAGCATGATGTACGCCAAACCTCTGCGTGACGCTGGCGACAGATTCCGCAGGGAACACTTGGGGTCTGATGACGTCACGGACAACACTGGTCTGAGAGACTGGACAACGGTCAAGGTAATGGACAGGACACGTCAACGGTCCGGCCACGCCTATCACTGTCATTCAAACGACTTAACTTGGATTTATTTGCATACTAAAAATTTTCAAGATAATAGATATAAAATACTGATAAATGATAGTGAACTCCTAGTTAATGTTTACAAAAACCCATCAATAAGATTGCTCATCATTTTTTTTGAACGAAAGATTCTCGAAGAGAACAAAAACAACAAATGAAGTATCTGAAAACATCCAGCTTAATTTCTTTTTGATTGATCAAAATTTAATTCTTTTTAACAAAGCATAATCATCGATTTCTTCAGTTTTTGACATAGTTATCATTTTACAGAGCCAGCCCCGACAGGCGGTAGGGGGCGCGTACATCGCTGTCCATCTACGACGGGGCGACCATCTTCACGTCAGGGGGAGAGAACTCCCGAGTATCAAAGAAGCTGCTAAACAGGTGAAAAAACTCCTGAAGAAGTTGGCACTAGATAATGTGTTTGTTGCCACCGACGGGACCGAGGAAGGTGAGAAAGAGTAAACCATTTTTACATTTACATAGATATGAGATTCATAATGCCAAAATATATCGCCAAGAAACCGGAGCTTGACAAAGTTTGCTAAAGATATATTTATTTTGATGCTGATATAACCATAAAACGGAAATGGAATCTTGATTATTTTCAGTCAACTATGGTTTTAACAGTTTTTGTAATAATTATGTTGAACGTTAAAGTGTAATACAGTCATAGCATTTAAACTACATGCAAGTCCTGTTTGTTTGATGTTCAACAGAATACCAAGAGTTCAGGAACTATCTAAAGAAGCATCAAGTTCATCGGTTCCGGCCGACACGACAGGAAGTTGGTATCTACAAAGATGGCGGCGTGGCCATTATCGACCAATGGATCGCTTGCCATGCTAGGTAACCGTAACAGTCTGATTGATTGGTTGTGTTATGTGTCGCTTTGCATTTGACGGGCTATCACTAAAAAGTAACCAAAGAGTTAAAGTGGCCGAGTTATTGTACTTGAAAAAAAAATGTGATTGGTCTGGGGTCTTAATGTACTGTATTTTCACAATTGGCAGTATTTTTCAGGTACTTCATAGGAAGTTCTGGATCAACTGTCTCTTTCCGTATTCGAGAAGACCGCGAGATTTTGGGATTTGAACAGTCGACCACATTCAATAGATTCTGTGGTGACGAAGAATCGGACTGTGAACAACCAGCGCACTGGACAATCGTTTACTGAATCAGGCAATTGTTTACTGAATCAGCAGCATAGGGATAATGGTGGAATCTTTGTGCAGTTCACTGTACTCCGCGCGCATGGATGGAGGTTTAAACAGTGCAACAAATTAATTGCGGCAATGGATAAACACGAATCTCCTCACCAACAATTGATGTCGGAAAACACATTAAGATACATGTAACTGATAAAATAATTTTTTCTTATTTTGGGAGCACAATCAGTATCTACTATCAGGAGTTTTACAAATTCAGTAATTAGGCAACAAACCAGAGAGCTATGGACTTGCCCAAAGATTGCGGGATAAACAGAGAATCGCAAAATAATCTACAGATATTTATTACGCTCTTATTTGAAGTCTATGGGAATGCAGAGATCCGTTCCTCTTTAGAACAAAGATAATGTTTAGGTTTGTGATATTGCTATTTGTGCGAGAGAATTTGCTTTTAGAGACATAAAACTCAAGTGCTCTAAACTCTGAATCACCGATTATTAGCATTAATGCTTTTAATTTTGGCCAAACTCGAGAGAGACACACGGCATGGTAATAACTTGCATGTTTGCTGCGTCCGTGAGCTTATCGATTTTGCTTTAGCACCGTTTGCCATTTATCCTTAATAAAAGCATTATTTTGTGAGTGCATAATGTTACGGTAGCCTCAAGATGGGATCCTATATTCTTATTCTTCTCACTCTGCCGAAAAACATGCGTTTGTAGTGAAATTCCTCGTTGTACTGTAATAGCTGGACAGTAGTTAGATCAACTAAATAGTTGTTTTTAAATTGTAATACCAAATAAATTGAATATTTATTGTGATTCGATAAAGTTCAATATTTTTAAAATGTAACTTTCTTTGATCGTTTTTATACAATTTGTAGAACATGTATTAAATATGATACGGATCATAGTAATATGCTATCATAATTGTTACCACCTCAACCCCTCCTAAAAAACAACAAAAAACAAAAACAAAAACACACAAAAAAAACCCAAAACAAAACAAAAAACAAAAACAAAAAAAACAACAACAACAGTTGTAAACAATTTCTGAATAAATGATAATTATGGATAATTCATTGTTTTTTTTATGTAGATGTTGATTTTCAAGATTTTTAAATGATTACAAAATAAAAATTATAAGGCATTACTTGGCCTCATTTTAAGGTTATTGTTAATAAAGGAAGTATTTTCTTTACTCATAAAGAAAATGTATATTTTTTTTGGCCTTTTGTCATTGTTTTCATTCATACATGTAATAGAGAAATACATGTAGCAGAATATCGGACATTTTGAAGGCTTTTCTTTATTAAATCACGCTTTGTTCATCGTCAAATAAACATTAGTGTTTTATAAGTACTTTAGAGTTATGTGCTATCACATTGAGTGGTAATTCTGTTGCTTTCTCCTTTGCTATCAGATTGAGTGGTAATTCTGTTGCTTTCTCTTTTGCTATCACATGGAGTGGTAATTCTGTTGCTTGCGCCATATTTCCTCGTTCCATTTCTTGTAATTACAATTAGGAACCACCACCAGAATCAAGATATAGGACGCCACAGTACTGACGAAATATAACCAGAACAAGACTCGGTCAACCACAGACGCTATCTGCTGCCACTCCGCCACAATCAACTTCCGCTGATACAGCGCAGAGCGAGTCCGACACACTTCCGGTATTTTTGACCTCGGAGTGTCTTTCTTGGGTTTCCCGTTTTTAGTTGTGTTGTTATTGTCCCTGGCCCCCTCTGTGTCTGACATCTCACTGTCTGCATGCTTCAACTCCTCACCCTCACCGATTCCTTCCTTCAGCGGCTGGTATTCCTCTCCTTTCTCATTAACCGGAGCCGCTGGCGAACTTTCTTCTGTCTTGCTTGCTTTTCTTCGGTTCCTGATGAATTGATTTTCCAGAGAGAGGGTTTCCAATTCTTGGTAAAGCAGGTCGTCCTTCTGCTTCGTTGAAAATGAATGTTTCCTACAGGCATACGCTCCTTTCCTTTCATCGTCCTTTAATAAAAGAAATTAATATTACTAGCAGATATTAAGCCATAAGTTATGAAATAAAAAGAATTTGGTGATCAATATTATTCATTTTAATCGTTAACAATATTTGATTTTACGCTTACTAGGATGACGTCTTTGGCGAATTTGATTAAGTCATGTTTGAGGAACAAGAGTTTTGAAAGCCAGCTCAGGGTTAGAATCCGGAGCCACGCAGGCGCACGCTTCGTTTTGTGTCCTTTGTTATATAGGTTTATCACAATGACTGCCATAATTACTGATAATGACGTCATAGTCATAACCACACATAAGTATATACCTTAAAATCAAAAGAAGCGATACAGAAGATACGTAAAATAAACCTACGACAACGTCAAAAAGACGAAAGACCGACAAAAGTAAATGTTATTGACACTTATTATATTAAACGATTATTTAAACTAATTGGTTTTCATAACAGTTGTAATATATTGATCGACTAAACAAGCTCATACAAACTAATTAATTCAACTCATTAGAGTAGTAGACTGCATAACATACCGATTAAGGGGACGGACTCTGACGTAGCCGGCACTTCCTCGGCAATCAGCAACATAAACATAGAGAAAGCAAGGAACACGGACAACCCTAGGGTAATCTTCTCACCGGAAGTCGGGGGCAGCCAGAACGTCAGCAGGGTCAAGGCCGACAGCATGACGCAGGGCACGATGATGTTGAAGATGTAGTAGAAGGTCTTCCGCCGGATGTGCAGGACGTACGTGATGTCGGGGTGGGGGTCGTCGCAGCAGGAGTGTGTTCGGATGTTTTTCTTGAGGGTCACGGAGAGGAGGTCCCACTCGCTGTTGTTGACGTACGTCGTCAGGTCCACGGGGGACTCGGTGTCGTTACGGAGGGACCGGTAGTCGATCCAGGACCCACTGTAGATCCATGAACCAAACCTGGCCACAGCAAAGATATCAGTAGCAATACAGCAATACTTGATACTATTAGTAAAGTCACTTGATAATGCTATCATTATTTTGAAACAATACTTTATTATGTAACAACTGATAACAATATATGTAGTATATAATAGCAATTATTTCTTGATATGCTGTAATCCTAATTTATATTTAACGACAAATCTTTCATTTTTTTTTTAAATTCATTCCGTTTCCTTTCCATGAATCAATAAGATAACTAATTGTTCTATTTCATTATATATTTGCATGTATTTTAGAAAAGATTGCATCATTCATTATACATTATATCTGACTGAAATCGCTCAATTGCTACTTAATTTTATTAAACGATATTAAAAAAGACTGATCTAAATCTAAGGTAAAGATTTAACTGAGTTCCCTATGTAAACTACCTTAGGATACATTCTTGATCATCGAAGGGGAAGTAAGTGATGTCCACTTTACAGGAACTCTTCAGTTTGACCGGAACTGGCCACACTACGATACCGTCGTGGTTCAGGAGGACATAGGTCCCCTGCATGAAACCCGTGGAGCCGTCGTCCGCGCTGTAAAATAGCCCAAAGTTAAATGAACAAGTTAGATAGACCACAGTAAAACACAGTTTTAGCGAAGTGCCAGGACTAACGATTTTGACTGATTATGAACGGAATTCATTATATTTGATAAGTTCATATTACGAGGGTTGTCCTTAAACTAGGTAGACTGAGCGCATTACAAAATATCTGCATTTGTAAAACGGTGCTCGCTGTGACCGTGTTTCACTAGTGCGTTTTTAGGTTTTATCTAATTCGTCATTTAACCCTTATGAAAATATAGATTGTATTAAAGTGTGTTTAGGTTGTTTAAAATGACACATTCAAATACAATTCAACGATTTAGATGCAGTTAAAAGTATTGCATGTTGATTTTATTAACATAAAATTGTTAAATGATTTCCATGTAAAAAGTACTGCAGTATTATCTACATTGATTTTGATGTAATAAAAAGCAAATTGCAATGTAAAGTTGGTATTCATCGATTTCAAAGTAAAAAGTATTGTTTGCTAATTTGGATGTAATAAAAAGCGTATAATGATGAAGATATAATAAACACAGTCAAAATTAATTTCGATGTTTTTATAAGAATTATAATTATTTATTGCAATGTTATTACATTTTTTATGTAAATATACAGTTTACTAGACTTTGACCCGTGCGTGACATTTACATAACCAAGCTTTAAGCCTACAATAATGCTATTAATTTCACTACATTCTGCTTAGATAGAATAATCTAACTGTGTCTCGGGACAGGACTTCACCACAGATAAAATGCCTCCCATATACCCATAATGTAGCAAAAAATTGCAGAATCGCTCCGAAACGACTTTGGAGAAAATTAATGAAGTTGCATTGAAAATAACAGTGAAATTATTCATAACAAACCATTTTGAGGCTGTAAATACCTTTCATCTAAAAATTTAATCCATATAAATGAAGAATTGAACACTTTTTCACCAAAGGTTTTTACTCTCTTCAAATTTACACACCATGTTGGCATGCAGAACTCTCGGGATTTTTCATATTAAATGCACTGAGTTAGAGCTACCGGTATCTCCCGTATTTTCTTTGATGAACGAATATATAGCAAATTTTCAATGAAGATTTACACATATTTTTATTATCGTTTCTGAGTTTATCCATGCAAATGTGATATTGTGGAAACATAAACTAAAGAGCCTCCCATGATTTAGCGTGAATGTAATGCGCATGCGCAAGATTGTAAAATCCAAAAAATCCAGATGATTTCCGGATTTTTAAAAGGAATTTTCGTTGATTAGTGAAGCTTGATTGAGAAAAAATAAAAACAAATTGGTAATCTTCGAGTACCAATGATGTTTAAAATATAAATAACAAAAGACAGTACTCTTCCGATTTCTCGGTATTAAAGCCCAAAAATTTGAGTCTATCGTTTTAATATAGTAGTATATATATAGATTGATATTTAGGGAAATAACAGCACGCGCGCTGTAACAGCTGGCACCGCCTATCGGTGTATATTCTATACTTTAATTTCCTTTGATAAACTATTTACCATAACCGTGAAGCATCAATGTTTACCTGTTCACTTCATACCATAACCATGAAGTGTCAGTTCTTACCTGTTCACTGCATTACCGACGTGCATAATGCGAGCAAATATAGAAACACTGAGTTATATATACAATCTAAGTACAAGTACTTAAGTGAGTTAGTTAGTGTGTTGGCCAAAATATTCAAATGTGGACAACTTCTTTCTGAATGATTCAACTACTTACTTCACACTTAAATGTACTCGTCTTACACGTTAAGAGTATGTACTAGTATGTACAATAACTTTTTATAACAAGGAAGAACTAATCTTAATATATTAACTTGTTGTATATAAAGGTATTAGGTAGCCATACTTGTTGTATATAAAGGTATCAGATAGCCATACTTGTTGTATATAAAGGTATCAGGTAGCCATACTCTCTTAATATAATTTATTTGTTGTATATAAAGGTATCATGTAGTCATACTTGTTGTATATAAAGGTATCAGGTAGCCATACGTGTTGTATATAAAGGTATCAGGTAGCCATACTTGTTGTATATAAAGGTATCAGGTAGCCATACTCTCTTAATATATTTACTTGTTGTATATAAAGGTATCAGGTAGCCATACTTGTTGTATATAAAGGTATCAGATAGCCATACTTGTTGTATATAAAGGTATCAGGTAGCCATACTTGTTGTATATAAAGGTATCAGGTAGCCATATTTTCTTAATATATTTACTTGTTGTATATAAAGGTATCAGGTAGCCATACTCTCTTGGAAGGAACACGGATAGACCGGATTTGACTGTAGTTGGCTGGTTCCCAGCGCAAGTTCTCGTCCCTCCAAGCCTGCAAAATTAAGTTTGAATATATTACATCTGCTGTAATTGTTTATTTCTAAAGCGACGGCATACAGAGGGTTTGAGAAGCAGGTGCCAACGATTTCGAGTTTGATAATTCCCAATTACGAATTATTACACCAGGATGGTGCTTGGAAACTTCTAAGTGGGTTTGTAAGTCAAGCAATTTTCACGATAATATTTAAAGATCGAAAGAACAAGGAAAGTCACGTTTTTGTGAATGCATCCATTGTACTAGAATTAACTTTGTTAACTTTCGAGTTCCGAGAGGCGTGCAACAACAAACAAAAAACCCGAAACTGAACTATCTTCGTTAACAGTAAGCTTTTCCCATAGCTCTCAAGAAACAGCGCTCCGTTGTTCAGTTTTGATAAACGATATGTACCAATAACCCTTCTGAGTCTTAATCACTCTGAACACTTCTCCAATAGACAATCAATGGATTCTCCAGAAACAGGAAGCACGTGCATTTATCACGATCAAAAGAGACGGAAATAAAAATACGGGTCACTTCTCTGTTTTTGAGTCAAATACAAGTATATCGATAAAACTCACACAAATAGCGGTACACTTAGCATGCAACATTTATTTATATACATGTATATGTTTAGATATTCAGTCTGTTAAAAGTACTGGATGTATGGTAAATCTTACGTTTTACAAGAACTCACGGAACGATGATGTTTTGAGTTGTAAAATATGAATTATTTTCACTTATTCAGCAATTATAGGCTGTTTAAAAATCTTAAGTCTATAATAACCATCGACTGTACACATATGGTTAATGTTTAACGTGACAGTACATGTATAAGTGTCAGTAATGGGGACAATCCAATAGATGGTTGGTTGGCGATAGAAGTGGGGGCGCTTTGCGGTTTAATTTGTGTGGTTTTTTTAAATCCTCGTTATCGCTGTTTCTGAAACGGCAAATTCCCTTGGAATAGGCCTTATGATAAAATATGGTGAACATACACAGAACCCCACCTGATATTGCGTACTTTGTTTCGAAATCCATTCCGACTTGGATTTAAATTGCAATATCAATACTACATCATGCCACTGCTTATAAATATTAGTTCGACAAACTTTTCAAACTTACCTGCTTTAATCCCCCTTTTTACCAATTTGGAGGCGTGTTTGTTTTTATACCTGTTTTACTGTATGTACTTATTCTGGAAGTGAGTCTCTAGTCGGTATACAATAATTCATTAATTAAACTTGAATAAGGGATGTTAATAAAAGTAATGACAGACAGATTTGGAAATAGGTTATTTTTAGCCCTGTAACTTTCACGTTTTCTTTTGGCTCTTTACATCGAAAAAGACATCTGCCAATTCCTAATACGACGGAAGAGTCTAAGCAAGGATTAAAGTTATCCATCCTGGTGTCTTGTGCATCACATATCTCACGGTAAGTGATCCTTTACAGACGGAAGACTTCCTCGTTGTTTCACTTCATTGTTAATCGGTGTATTTCCGTGATGCCAAGGGAAGCTGAAGGATGATATTTTCAAAGCCTGATTGGAGAGGAGACAGAATATTGCCGAGCTACGTGTAGGGAAAAAAAACAATCAGAACAAGCAAGGCCGCCTTAATCCAAGCAGTGATTGTGATTGGCGAACGGCGAAGAATTCACCAATAATACAAAGAGCCTATCTCTGTCTGGAATTGAACATTCATTTATAGACACAAAACAGCACAATGAACGTTGGTTAGATGTTGATAGGGCTTTTTGCGGAGAGAGAGAGAGAGAGAGAGAGAGAGAGAGAGAGAGAGAGAGAGAGAGAGTTTGTTTTAGGTTTTTTAAAAAGTTTTCTTTCTTATCATTTTATATATTTATCTTGATTTAGGGTTATTTTCTGCAGTTTAATTTTGCTTATTTCGTGTTAATGTATGTAATGGATGTTATTATAATAATGTTCTTGCATTACCATGCAATTATCAAGAAGCGAGCTACAAATATATACAAACCAACAGTGAACACTCAAATACGGACAGAACTAAAACAAGTATAATCTCATAGAGCTTTTGATTAAGTTTACGGTATTGGGAAAACTTTTATCTTCTTGTTGGTAAGAAAATGAAGTAATATAAACCAATTCTTCGTACAAATTGCTCACTAACAATAAGAATCATTCTGGGAATTAATTAATTGATTGAATTCTTCAAAAGATGCTGGATAGCATTGTCGCTTGTAGGAATGCCAATGAATTCAAGATATGTGTACAAAGTGCTTCAGATCATTGCTGGATTACATTTTTTTCTTTAAAAAAAATGATCAAAACACCATTTACAATTTTCTTATCTTTATCAACCTCGCGTGCAAAATCAAAATCCTGCACTGGTTATCTATGAGCATTGGCTCGAAAATCGAAAACTAGATGAAGCACCAAAATACTGATAAGATACGAATACATTTTCCCATCATTTCTTAATTATAACGTTGTATAACAGTATATCTGATTACTACCGATCGTCTAGTTTCCCCACATCGACACTTAATACGCTTGATTCTAATTATTTTCACTGCATCTTGCAATCTGTGCACAGATATGCAAATAAATGTCAGCTTTTTTCTATAAGAAAGGATGAAACAATCTTTTCATGAAAAACCAGTTTTGATGAAAAGTGTGTTTCTTAGTCCCATATGATTACAATATATCTCAATGACTTATTTTCAGCAACCATAGTTAACAAGGTCTTACTCTATACGCCCTAATTTATCAAATTGTTCACTGATATGTTATTAAAGTAAAGAGCGACAAATTTAAATTGTATTTGAAAACTTTTAAAAATTACTAGCTATTCGAAAATTTTTGAAATCGTACTAACAATACATGTATTTGATTTCGTGCATCAAAACTTTATGGAACTTGTACCTTGATGAGTATAAAATATGGAATCGATTCTTCAATGGAAATTCAATTCAAGAATTAATTAAGAATCAGCAATGTTGAGAACAATGGGGTGCGAAACCTCGCCGCCAAGATTGCAGTTATATTTACAACAGTACAAAACACTCAATGAAGAGTAAGCCTGGTTCTTTGGTACACAGTATATAAAAACATTGTCTGTTAACATAATTAACCCTTCATTCTTGTATAACAGATCACCTGGTGCAGTGGGAAGGGGGAAAAGACAATCAGTGAGAAAGCATAATATGTCCTATTTTGCCAATTCCACGTGTAGTTGTTTGACAAGTACTTTCTTGGACATGTTGAAAAGACAGATGCGTGATTTTCCGCACAAAATGTCATGCATATCCAAATAAAAATTATGTTTAATGATTTAAAAAATAGTTATATGGTAAAAAATTCGTTCTAAAGCCTTCTGTACCAATACAAATAACTGTGGTTGTTCACGCTTACAACACTAAAAGAGGCAGTATAGGGCTTAAATTGTACACCATCAATGATTTTTAAAAATCGAAAATGATTATAAGATTAGGTGGATAAGTTAAGATATACTTGTACATGTAGTATATGTAGGTGGCGCTCAAAAACTTGCAGAAAAAGAGCGAAATTTGATGTAGCATTCCCTGCTTACATTTGTAAAAGATAACACGCACGGTACAAGAGTTGGAAAATCCGATCTATGTAACAACACCCTTAGTCTGAATTTTCTCTATTTCCTGGAATTGGCATAGAACTTCAAATCAAACGAAGTCTTATCTCTTATCACTAAAGTTGTGTTAAGTAGTAAACGTTTGATAAAAAGTTCGAGAAAGAGGTTATATTGCAGCTGAAACATTCCAGAAGACTCGGGTTCACAAGTGTGAAAATTGGAATTTATTGTTTGTTTATTAGTTGTTTATTAATCCGATTGCAGCTGCTTCTTAAGATTAACGACCTCGTAACGATTATCGTCAATCGACGGCTGTAATATTCTCCTTTGAAGTCAGGCTAATGTAAGGCCTTGAACCCGTTCGGCTCTTCGTCAAGGCCATTCAGAAACGAGTTAAAAATTGTTGACGAAATTGCTTGTTAAATACTTGTACTAAGTAAGATTGTTTACGTATCTGATCAAAGAAATTGCGCTGCGAATTAGATTTTTAACATACCTTAAGTGATCACAATACATTTGTTTGTGAAATTGCAAAGTAGACAAGTTAAAGGGGTTTTTAATAGCACAATATATATATATTTTTTATTTGGGTTAAAATGTTTTTACGTACCTGATCAATAAATACGTTTGTTGTCAACACCTGGTGGCGCTCATCCTGTCAAGAAAAAAAATTCGTTTTGTTAAAAAACAAATTTTCTTTTTTTTTTATTGATTCCAGTGTTTATCTGATTACACGCTGGGATTATGATAATTGCGGAAATTGATAATTTCTGGCGGAAGTCATTTTGGGTCGTGAGGCCGACTACATGGTGAACAATTTAATAAATTAAAATATATTAGAGCTTATATATACATATGGCATTCAGCGAAACGGATTAATTTGCGAAAAGTTCCTCTTAATAACACCTGGCATAACAGCAAATAAATTGCATCAATATAATTTTCTGAGTGTTTTTATTTTACCTCGGACTAAAATGACGCCCTGTCATTGGACAAAACGCGTTATGTGATTGTCGTCTAAATATCTGTAGACAGCGAGTAGCAAAATTTATACAGCAACATGGGTGACGGAACAAAACACCAATTAGGAATGTATGGTAATGACTGTCTACGAAAATGTGTCGGGCTCTCAACCATAGAATGCTCGGCTTCGTTTCGCCTTCTCAAGACATTAAAAACTGATAAGTAATTGAAACACTGCACGCCAACATCAGCAGATTTTTTTAAAGATGCCACAACACTGGTGTCTTCAAAAAGTTGCGGCTTCAGATTTTCGGCTATGGTGGTTACTGGACAAGAGAGAATTTAGTGTTCTATCAGCCACCACCGCGGCGAAACACGGAGGTTCCACACTCATGCAGTTTTAACAAATTATATGTTATATATTACCAAACATTTTCTGAACTTCATTTATTAGATCATACCATATTTCATACTGTCTAATGCAAATATTCAGATCTGAATTTCTTTTTTTACTAATGAAGTTTGTGAAACAGAACTGACCAGGTCAATGATTTGATTGAGTTTGAGGCTGAATGTGACCTTCAAAATGGTGTTGGCGTTAATCACGGGACGCACGCTCTTCTCGTAGCCCATCATCAGGTCCTCAAATAGACGCTGCTCATCCGGGACACTCACAGGGGACGCCACTGGTGTCAGAAAGAAAGGGAGATAAATGATGGTAGTAAATCAAGTGATAACAAATCAATAAAGAAAGTTGTTGTTAATAATAAAGGAATAAATAAATAGGTAATGGAATTGTTTGGCTCAAAAGTTCAAGAAGAAAAAACATCCCCATCAACTGAAGTGACTTGTTGTTGTTTTCGACTTAGGCGGACGTCTTTCCACCATTTTTTCATCAATTTTAGAATTTAGACTTATCACAAAATGATTTATTAAACGAATGTAAAAAGTCATCGTTTAAACTCCTCAGGCATCATAAGCTGTCAAAATGGCGGAAATATTGAAGTATAAATCACAATTTTTGCTTACTGCACGTATTCACACATTATTTTATTCAAACATAAATGTAAATCAAGAAACTCCTGTGTAAAAGCATAAGAGCAGAAAACTTGATCACTCAGTTATAGTATAACTATACTGAAATCATCTCTAGGTCCCTGTGGTTTAACACAGAACAAACCCTAAATATTGAACAGAAAACATCTGGTGAGTAGTAAACTCGGGGGGAAACCGGGTTATCCTCCTGTTATCACCGGGATTAGCAGAAGTATTCCTTCACTACTAACGTAGAAAGCTGGTGAGATCACACGCCCTTATAGAGAACTATAAACAGGCAAAAAATCTGAACAGCATCATGGCCCCCGGTCAGGTCAATACAATGAGTTGATCGTACAACCTCTACTTTAAGCGTGAACTTATGACCTCTTTCCTCTTCCTCGGGAGCAATTGTGTCCCCAAACTTATAGAAAATACATGTCTCCTTACCTCCTATGAAAAGAACTGTGATGCAGATAAGGATATTTCCCAGGACGGTGCTTTGAAACATTTTGCCTGGAATGAAAGGAAGGGTCACCATCACTCGTTGCTATAATATATGATAACATGCAATATAGAATTTTTTTGATGGATGGAGGGGATGCAGGTCTTATAACGTTAATGGATGATGAAGTCTGTAGGTAATGAGATTAAGTTTTGCTATTGCTTGTC
This sequence comes from Magallana ariakensis, assembly GCA_020458035.1. Taxonomy (NCBI): domain Eukaryota; kingdom Metazoa; phylum Mollusca; class Bivalvia; order Ostreida; family Ostreidae; genus Magallana; species Magallana ariakensis. The sequence continues at coordinate 58,702,669 of CM035818.1, forward strand.
TATTGTTGATTTCTATTGGATCTGCAGGAACCCCTCGGTGCCAAACGTTCTTCGTTGTGATTCATCCATCGTTAAAAAGAATGGCGACCCTCGTTCACTTCATTCGCCATCATACACACAATGTAGAAAAGATCAAATTCTCTTAAACCATCGCCATTATATAAAAGAGCGATACAATAACCACCAACAATAGATTCATTCCAATGGATCTATAAAAATCTAATTTTGGTAGCTTATGATTTAAGAGTTAGGGTGAATAAACACCATGGCATCCCGTACACGGGTATCTATTGCTGAACTGAAATAAATATACAGTGAGGCACAATTTGCTAAAGAAAAAATTCGCATGTCGTTAGAGGTTTATTATATTGCAATTATATCTCGGAAAGTAAAAATAACAGACTTAAAACTCATATGATTTTTCCTAAGATATAATACCTTGTAGCTCCCGTGTTATCAAAGAATCCCTTGTAATCGGATAAAATCCAGTAAATAGTTATATATTTCACACAGCAATGATTTAAAAAATGAAAAATGCACAATAACGACTATAAGAGAATTAACACTCGAACTTTAGCCTCTGTAACTGTGGCTGGATTACGGACAATCACACGATTTTCACCCTGGAGAATCCTAACCTTATTGTCTGCCTAGTACATGTGGTTTCGCTCAAGTTCTAATAGTCAGCGAGGCGGAAAATTATTTCCATCTTATTCAGCCAAAGCCTAAATTTGATTCCTGGAAAAATAATATCCACACGGTGTGTAGAGAGGGGCAGTGGGAGCTCACAGGCGGGCACCTTGCGCTGTAGTGAAGGTATCCATTACAGAAGGCGGAGAAATGCACATGAAATGTTTTTGAACACTCTTCTCTAGATAATCTGCGACCTGACAGATCCTAACGATGTTTAACCACAAAAAGAGGGCCTTATTGATCAGGGAGAGACAGCTCTTGCTCTCGACTGTCTTTTGATAGAAAAGAGATCACGCTCTTCAGATAAAGCCCGACTTACGGCAATAATAGCTAAACGTCTTCAAATGATTATGTCACATCGAGAATTTAATTAGCATACACACAAACTTGAAATTTCTATAACACAATTGTATTTTCTGCAGAATGGTTTTCTTGCACGGGAACATTTTGAAATTTTGAAATCCTTGGTGTCGGAAGTCAAACAATCGATCCTTTTACAAGAAGCACAACATTCAGTTCCTACCGTGTTAGGGAGTCAGGCTCCCTCTGTACGCTGTCTGGCGCTCTTTTGTCCCCAGTCAATCAGATGTGTTTCCTTAAGCTCACTCGCCGAACAATGGCCAAACACAGATCGATTCTGTGTGGAGATAGAGTGGCAAATCAAAGTAATATTAACAACGACCCATCCCCCTGATTTACAGTAATGAGTCAATATAAACTGATATAAGATTTTTGATCCAAGAGGCGATATAATCTTTGTTGTAATATGGGTCTGTTGCAATGCAACGCGGGTTCGAATCCCACTGACGACTGTGGAAGGTCTGTCAGAATGGATACGGTAATTATGTCCTGTCGGTCGCTGACTGCTACTGTTCCAAAGCTCGAACATTGAATATAAGGTGTAATTTTAAAGAGTGTCACAGAACGATTTTTTTTTCGGGGGGGGGGGGGGTCTGACAACAGGTAAATACCCAATTTAAAGGTATTATATAATGATATTTCCTTTAATAAATAATAATTTATAGCTAAACAAATCATATCTGAGATTTTTAGGTAGATCTTATGGTTAATTTGTTGAGCACACAGCCTCCTTAATCATACAAAAATCAATGAACTGAGACTACAAGTATGCACAAAAATGTTTGCGTTTCATTAGAGCATATTGTAAGGTACATAGAAAATATATTTTACTTATTGCTGTTTACCTGGCCATAAAATAAAATGAAGCGAGTAAATACTAAGTTGTGCATATATACTTCAGAAGGCCGGATGTTTTAAAAAATGAACCATAGAAGGGCATAGCGCCATGACAGCCATGTTGCCCACTACATCGACAATCATTTTGTAACAAAGAAGTTTTAAAATGTGCAACAAAATAAGCATCGGGCTCGGTTTTACAAGGTGTGAAGGAACAATCGCAACTTCTCGGGCCTTTCCCCCACAAGCGGAAAACCAACCTCGAAAGTTTTACTGAGGCGTCCATGACAACCCTTCTTTTTACTAAACTAGACATAAATACAGAACGTTTCTTGATCTGTTGAGATGTGAGCTAGACTTTACTAAATTCAATAATTATAAAATATATTACAGAAGACTGCCTAGCCGATACTTAAATTGAAGGGAAGCAACAATGCTAACGTCCGGTAATGTTGATATATTAAAGGTATATTTCCAAGCTCTGTCAGATAGGTTAAAGCGATTGGTTAAGAACATGTCTTAGTAGTTGTACCTCGGTACAGTACACGCGTGGGACTTGTTTTTATTTTGCCTTAAGGGGACAGTTGTTCCCCTTTCCTCTTTTTACCCTCACAATGTCACCTTAATTAATTCTCTGAGCTCGTCTTATTTTTTAAACGCCCATTTTTATATATTAGAGGAACGTAAAGCGGCCAAATCTCGTAGGGTATGTACTTAGTGGATATAAGTGTCTTCCTACGCCCCATACTCAATATGTCATGATGGCGTCTCCTTTTGCCCAACTCGGACGAAAGGGAAGGCGTTTGTTCATTTTAATACACGGTTCCGGTGTTGAAGTGACAATAACAAACTGTCCTTTTTGCTAAAGGTGGAAGTACCGAACGACAAGTATCCTCGGGGACAGACTGTCCACCAGCAGAGATACATAATCGGTGGTTAAAATGAAAATGACCATAACAAAGGTTATTATGGAAATAGTGCCTGTTTGGGAGGGTAACAGTTGAAATTGACACCCCTTTGAAAACCATTGTCAACCTCCGCTTCGCGTCGGTTTATTTTATTATACTTAATGCCTTAATTTAAAAAAAACTTAATGACGTGAGTTCTATGGCGAACCGTACGCGCATAATTTACGTGCATGTAACAATTCGTTTTATTATACTTTTATGTTAAATACTGCAATCTGATTGGTTTAGACGCAGTTGACAATCCGTTCTCTCTCCCTCGCACGCTTAGCAACGGGCCGATAGAACGAATTGTTACATGCGCGTTAATTATGCGCGTACGGTTCGCCGTAGAATTCACGTCTTTTCTATATAAAAGCAGTAAAATTTGCTATAAAAATTAAGACATTCAGTATAATAAAATAAATAGTGCCTGTTTGGGAGGGTACCAGTTGAAATTGACACCCCTCGAAAACCATTGTCAACCTCCGCTTCGCGTCGGTTGACAATGGTTTTCTCGGGGTGTCAATTTCAACTGGTACCCTCCCAAACAGGCACTATTTATATAGTGTTACCCCTTGCTAGGTGTGTTACTAACGCTGAGGGTAATAGTATATAAATAGGGTAACAGCTGAAATTGACACCCCTCGAAAACCATTGTCAACCGACGCGAAGCGAAGCGGAGGTTGACAATGGTTTTCGAGGGGTGTCAATTTCAACTGTTACCCTCCCAAACAGGCACTATTTATTTTATTATACTGAATGTCTTAATTTTAGAGAAAATTTTACTGCGTTTATGTAGAAATGACGTGAATTTAACGGCGAACCGTACGCGCATTATTTACGCGCATGTAACAATTCGTTCTATCGGCCCGTTGCCAAGCGTGTTGCTAAAAGCTATGGGTAAGAGAACGGATTGTCAACTGCGTCTAAACCAATCAGATTTCAGTATTTAACATGAAAGTATAATAAGATAGAACGTGTTACGATAGAATGTGTTACAGAAAACATTTCAGTAGGATTGATTAAACTACATTATAAAACGAAACCTCTCACTGATTCAGCATTATATGATCACTTTTAATCCCATTCATGCATTAATATATTTATACCAAGCTTCTCTCTGACTGATGAAGACTTGTTAACTCCCCCCTCCCCCTCTGTCTCTTTCTCTGTCTGTCTGTCTGTCTGTCTGTCTGTCTGTCTCTCTCTCTCTCTCTCTCTCTCTCTCTCTCTCTCTCTCTCTCTCTCTCTCTCTCTCTCTCTCTGTTTCTGTGGTTACAATATTTCACATTTTTAACATAACGAAAGTCTATCTAAGAATCTTACATTTAAACATCCTGTGAAAGAGAGAAAAAAAAAATCAACTCTCTTTTTAAGTCCCTTAAGTTTATTGCAGGCGTTTTATAATGTTGACACAAGTATGATTTATAACTGTCGCCGAGTCATAATACTTAGAAATGCATTGTTTTGTAAAACTTTTTTTAAAAATAATGTAAGATTATAAAGGATGAAATAACATTGTTACTATAAACATCTTGTGTATATTGATATACAAGGAAAGATAGTTAAATCGAGTGTAAGTTTAGTGACTTACATATATAATATGTAATAATTGAATAGTACTAAGATATGCATCTCAAAAATGTCGTTATCGAACCAATTATTTTACTCAATGAATTCTTTGATGATCTTTGATGCCCGTTACAAGGTCCTATGAATAGATGTCTATATGCCTTTTTTCCTACGTACATGTATATTCGATAGATCGATATCCAAAGAAAAAATGACTGTTTCGTGGACAAATACGAGACTTAATGGCCGTACACTGTGATTCTCGCGTTTGTCTCGTTACTGTAAGTTTGTGATCAAACTATAACTACCTTATAGCGGTTTCTAGTTTCATTAACGTCCTCCCAGCTTAAAGTATATTAGTAAGGCATCTTTAAAACTAGAAATATCTATTTTTTGGATTGTGAGACAAAAAATGTCCCCGTGGACTGACTCTCTCTCTCTCTCTCTCTCTCTCTCTCTCTCTCTCTCTCTCTCTCTCTCGTTATAATTTTCTTCCTGGAAGTATGATAAAATATGAAATTTATTTCGGATCAATTTAGCCGCCAGCTTCCTCGTGTATTTCTTTGGATTCTGTGTCCTCTCGATTTTTTATTTATTTATTTTTGGTGACACATAATAGTTGGACTGCACCTTCACTTGTACCTTTGCAACAAGCAAACGAGAACTGTGGTCAAACTTGTAACTACACCTGACAAAGCTTGTAACTACACCTGACAAAGCTTGTAAATACACCTGACAAAGCTTGTAAATACAACTGACAAAGCTTGTAACTACACCTGACAAAGCTTGTAACTACACCTGACAAAGCTTGTAAATACACCTGACAAAGCTTGTAAATACACCTGACAAAGCTTGTAACTACACCTGACAAAGCTTGTAACTACACCTGACAAAGCTTGTAAATACACCTGACAAAGCTTGTAAATACATCTGACAAAGCTTGTAACTACACCTGACAAAGCTTGTAAATACACCTGACAAAGCTTGTAACTACACCTGACAAAGCTTGTAAATACACCTGACAAAGCTTGTAAATACACCTGACAAAGCTTGCAGTGGAGTCATTGCCTGCATAATAAGGAAAGGGTCATTCAACATGATACTGAATTGTAATCAACAAAAACTACGATTGTGATATAGCTATAAACCACAAATATTTTTCCCCTAATTCTGATGCATAGATGAAAATATGGGATTCACTTAAACGTGTCGTACTATAACGTGTGGTCCCACATGTCATGTAGAGTGAATGACTATAAAAGGGGAGTCTTTTTTAAAAACTAATTTACCGACTTTTTATCCTCAAACAAACATCTGTGTTGTTGATTATCTAGCGATATATTTGGTTTTCCATAAATCGTAACACTCCGTCCTCCTACGGCCGGAGTTTCCGCAGAAGTGACGTCACATCCTCGTCATCTTAAGCGGAACATAGGAAGCAAAACATAGTGAGCGCTAAAACTATTTCATATTTCATGAAATTATCTATTACACACAGAAGGTAAGATTTTATTTAATTATTTCACTAATTACTTTTTAGAATCATCCATCACATTCATTAGTTTAAACGTATATGAGAAATACAGCTGTATTTAAGAGAGAGACGATGGATTTGAAATGAGGTCAATTAGTAGTATCACTGAAATATAACTAAGTATCCATGATACGATGCTAGTCATTACGAAGTTTTTAAACAATCGAATATTTCCCCCCAAACCATTCGAGTGCAATGATATGTTGTCATGGTTTTATAGCCGTCTCTGGTTATATTATGTCCTACATACCTGTTTATATGAAGAAAATGAAGTACATTTATATACGGACGAACAAAATCATGTTTAGGCGATAGAGCACGTAGTGGTACGTACTGATATAACTAGAGAATTGTTATATTTTGTTACATAACCCTTTTATTTGAAATGCACATACACTACTCCTATTGTATAAATATTGTCAACAGTTTTCTACTTCAAAGAAGCTGATGGGGGATTCTGACCCAGCAAATTAAGTAGACAGCTAATTAAGTAGACAGATTGATGAGCCACTGTTTTGTTTAATTGTTCAGCCTTCAGTCACGCTCGATTACGACGGTAACGACAGCATGTTACCAACATAAACAACTTCCGCATCTCGCCACTTAGCGGCTCTGTGGTTCCCGGATGTTGTACACATACACACATCTTATTGCTTAAAGTAAACACACTCTTGTCACTAAGCTGTCATACAAAAGAAATGCACATTTTACAATTGTTAGATGTGAAAGCAAGTCTTCAGCTTCATGCATTCCTTTAACTATTGCAGGGACTGGGACATTCCAATGCACACAAACATGCATTGTTAACACATGTTAAAAAAATTGACACTTTTTCTTTACATACTTTGAAAAAAATATCCACATGTAGCTTACATTGTTCATTAGTGAGGATTTAATTATTAAGATTATTTAATGCGGAGAGGTGTGAGAAGAATTCAAAACTAGGTTATACTCTGTCCCGAGTTTTTGCTTCCACCACTATTTGCTTGATATTTCGATAATCATAAATACCTTTGTGCTCAAACAATGTTCATCCACTAATATGAAAAATGTCCAGATCATCTGTTTTGAAACGCCCCCTCTACCGCTTCAGGTTTCAATACACATCCCAAAATAGAAAGTCTACGGGAATTTTGCATTGCATCAGCCATAATTAAGCCCGGACGATAACGTTGAAAAATTGTGCGAGGTGTCCCGAGTACTTCCGAATGGAGAAAACATTTCCCATTATAAATCTCCGTAAGAAATTTGTTTTCGTTCCTGTGAACTTTTATGAGCGGAAAATGATAATTTGTCAATGAAGATATTTCCCCTTTTATCGATTTCAACAGCATTTCTTTCACAGGTATGTGTATTTTTATTAAAAATCATCAAAAAGTGATGGAAGCAATAACTTGGGACAGACTATAGGTGTTCTTTTTCTCATTATTCTTCAAAGATTTACAAATACGGTTTAGACCAAAATGTTGTTTAATTTATCAGTTTCTATCTTTTACGAAAACAAAAATTTTAGAAAACGAATTCGTACCAAGTAAAGACAAGATTGTAACGTCATGTATCCATGTAAAACAAAACCAATGGTATTTGTTGACATAAAGAAGCAATGGTATTTGTTGACATAAAGAAGCATGCACAGACAAAATACACAATACAAGGAAATTTAAATTTCACGCTACTTTTTTTATTTGCAATTCCTAGGTGAAATGATCATTACACAAACAAAACACCCACCAGCGTTTCTGGGACAGTTGAATCAAAATAAATGTACAAGGCCCTAAAGGGCTTCAAATCCTCTTCCCGAACGCGCGGTTTTCAAATTGTCTGCAAGGCCTGGTGTGTTTTTGACCAACTAGCCTCAATAATCTAATATATATAACATTAAATTCATCTATATCATATATTATCTTTGCTAGATAAGGGAGGGTGGGTAGTCATACATGTACTACATATAGATAAACTTAAACCTGGCGGCTATTCTACAAGATATGTATTCTCTTTTGAGAAGTGGACAGGCATAGTCTACATCCACTTCTCTTCGCAAGCCCTCATATTTTGATTCTGGAAAACGTGTAAATGTCGGAACCGAAGACGGTTTACGCTTCGACCCATGTTTCGACTCCAGTTTCTCTGAATTTTCGTAACAGACCTATTATTTCCTCATTTTAAACATAAATGCACACATATATCCCCAAAAATTCAACACTAACCTGCTGTCAAATCATTTTCTCAACTTCTACATCCCGAGTTTGAATTGTGAGATCGCTCGCTATAAGTGGTTTAAAAAGTAAAAAACTTCAAGTCAGAAAAATTGGAAAATATAATAGTTTTGCGTGTATGATTGTAGACTTTAGATTTAACTTATTTTTCTTATAATTTAAAGAGATATAAATAATTGTTTAACTATTTTAAGAAAAATAAGCAAAAATAATTGTGTCACGAACACAAAGAACTTGATTTTAATCTTTCCAGCTATATCAATCAGTTTGTTTAATGTTTAAGAATAGATCCAGAGCAAATGTTGGGTATGTCACTTAACGAGATGGTTAAAAAGGGAAGAAATACCACTGTGTAATTTTGTGACTCACTCTTTTTTTATACATTGTAAGATTAAATTGATTCTCAGTGACGTTTTCGGCATTATTTTCTTTAAAATATTTTCAATTTTATCCAAAACACAAACATTTAAGCAGCACTGACCTAGATAAACGATGCCATACACAAAATTTAAACCCGGGATGTAGAAGTTAAGAAAATGATTTGACATCGGGTTAGTGATAAATTTTTGGGAATATATGTGTGCATTTATGTTTAAAATGAGGAAAATATAGGTCTGTTACGAAAATTCAGAGAAACTGGAGTCGAAACATGGGTCGAAGCGTAAACCGTCTTCGGTTCCGACATTTACACGTTTTCCAGAATCAAAATATGAGGGCTTGCGAAGAGAAGTGGATGTAGGCTATGCCTTTCCACTTCTCAAAAGAGAATACAAGATATGCAAAATTCACTTGACCCAATATCCTGCAGGTTTGACTTAAAAAGAAATATCCATACCTTATTTGGCAATAATAATCATCATTTCCCTAATAATAAATACTTTAAATAAATAAAAGTACACGTAAAAGATTTCGGTTTTGCACGTATCCGTATACTACAAGACCGTCTAAATACAACAAATTACTTTACAGAACCCAGTAGGAAGTAACCTTTCATGTATAAGATGTAGAATATACCGGTCAGGAATGCGGAAAAAACCGATGCAGTAAAAGAGCAAGGGTGTGAATCCAACATACTGTGGTTTCATCAATATTCGTAGCAATTGTCATGGATTTCGCTGTTGGATTGATCCATTTTATTAAATGATCAACGAACTGCAACAATGAAGTGCAATTTTTATTAACATGTATATTGATTGTACACGAATTCACGCATCCGTGAAATTGTGATTTTCATTAAAGCCACGAAACTTGATACCCACGAATATCAATTAATAAAACTAGAGTACCCAGAGTGTCCCTCTGATGAAAAGTGAATTATGATAACTTAATTTTAAAGAGTCTATCAATTTATGGTCTCTTTGAGTTTCATTTTAACTTTTAACATTGTAAACTCCTTCGAATAGCGCATTTTTTTTTAATCGCCTCTATCATAAGATTTTAAGACTGCACTGTTACGTACGATAATTGACTAGAGGTCACCAGAGGTCACTATTTCGCGGAAGTAGAATCACATGTAGGGTCCCCCATAAGTCCTGTACACCCTGAGGAAACAAATCAGTCACTGCGATTTCTGAAAAAGAAAACGAGGAAGTTTTTGTCGATATAGCAATTATCGTTATAAATGGATAAACGTTGAAAAGGTATGCATATTCTTTTGTTTTTGTTGTGCTTTGATTTACACCTACACATACATTTTCAAACGCTAGCTGGTTAGAGCAAGTTCACACTTCATCAATCTATCCATCAATTGTGTAATCAATAATCTGATATTTTGCAATACGAAAATAGGCAATGAAAACTCTTCTAAAATTAAATACTGATGTAATTTATCGTGCTTTGTAAAGGAATAAGGATAACTTTAGAAAGGGTAATCGATACTCGACATAGGGATTTATTGATCGATTGATTTTTTAAATTGATTAATTGACATATGAAATGATTGATTAATCAATTAGTTGGTTGACTTATTAATTGATGAATGAAGTGAAAAATCCCTATTTCATCATCATTACAGCACTTCAAGCTAACCCCAACCCTTCTAGCTGTCTGCAATTTTCATCCTTTTAAAGTATATCTAGACTGAATAGTCTATAAATGATAGTTTAAATACTGTATACATATTCTAAAGATTTCATAGTTTGTATTGATTGTCCAGCTTACATTGTTTATAGAGGTTGTTCAGTTTAAATTTGTTTGTACAGGTTGTACAGTTTACATTGTCTGTACAGGTTGTACAGCTTACATTTTCTGTACAGGTTGTACAACTTACACTGTCTGTACAGGTTGTACAGTTTACATTGTCTGTACAGGTTGTACAGTTTACAATGTATGTATAGCTTTCATTGTCTGTACAGGTTGTACAGGTTACATTTTCTGTACAGGTTGCACAACTTACATTGTCTGTACAGGTTGTACAGTTTAATTGTCTGTACACGTTGTACAGTTTACAATGTCTGTACAACTTACACTGTCTGTACAGGTTGTACAGCTTACATTTCCTGTACAGGTTGTACAGTTTACAATGTATGTACAGCTTACATTTTCTGTACAGGTTGTACAGCTTACATTCTCTGTACAGGTTGTACAGTTTAATTGTCTGTACACGTTGTACAGTTTACAATGTATGTACAACTTACACTGTCTGTACAGGTTGTACAGCTTACATTTTCTGTACAGGTTGTACAGTTTACAATGTCTGTACAGCTTACATTTTCTGTACAGGTTGTACAACTTACATTGTCTGTACAGGTTGTACAGTTTAATTGTCTGTACACGTTGTACAGTTAACAATGTCTGTACAGCTTACATTGTCTGTACAGGTTGTACAGCTTACATTTTCTGTACAGGTTGTACAGTTTACATTGTCTGTACAGGTTGTACAGTTTACTTTGTCTGTACACGTTGTACAGTTAACAATGTCTGTACAGCTTACTGTACAGCTTACATTGTCTGTACAGGTTGTACAGCTTACACTGTCTGTACAGGTTGTACAGCTTACATTTTCTGTACAGGTTGTACAGTTTACAATGTCTGTACAGCTTACATTTTCTGTACAGGTTGTACAACTTACATTGTCTGTACAGGTTGTACAGTTTAATTGTCTGTACACGTTGTACAGTTTACAATGTCTGTACAGCTTACATTATCTGTACAGGTTGTACAGCTTACATTTTCTGTACAGGTTGTACAGTTTACATTGTCTGTACAGGTTGTACAGTTTAATTGTCTGTACACGTTGTACAGTTTACAATGTCTGTACAGCTTACATTATCTGTACAGGTTGTACAGCTTACATTTTCTGTACAGGTTGTACAGTTTGAAATGTTTGTGCAGCTTACATTATCTGTACAGGTTGTACAGCTTACATTTTCTGTACAGGTTGTACAGCTTACATTTTCTGTACACGTTGTACAGTTTACATTGTCTGTACAGCTTACATTATCTGTACAAGTTGTACAGCTTACATTTTCTGTACAGGTTGTACAGTTTACAATGTCTGTACAGCTTACATTTTCTGTACAGGTTGTACAGCTTACATTGTCTGTACAGGTTGCACAGCTTACATTTTCTGTACAGGTTGTACAGCTTACATTTTCTGTACAGGTTGTACAGCTTACATTGTCTGTACAGGTTGTACAGCTTACATTGTCTGTACAGGTTGTACAGCTTACATTTTCTGTACAGGTTGTACAGCTTACATTGTCTGTACAGGTTGTGCAATTTACAATGTTTGAACATCAATGTTTTACCTAACCTAAACTGCGTGTAAATATTATCCAGCTAATTTATTCCGTACAGGCTGTTTAGCCTAGAATATCTGTCGATTTTACTAGATTATTATATTTTTATCCGTCCGATTATCTACATGTATAAGTGAAAGACTTGGACATTTTTGTCTCAATGACTTATATACGCAGAAAACACTGAACAAATTAAGGTTCTTTGGCGACTATCTCGTTACAAAGACAAAACTAAATTCATGAAGTTAACAAGAATAATTTTACCAAGAGTTTTACATGTACATTTATCATATAAGTAAAGTAGAGCCACATTGTACCAGACGAATTTTACGAGCTACTTAAAACAATACTTAAATGCAGACAGAGAACTTTCTGTTTCGATTTGGTTATAGACGCTGTAAACTGTCACGATTGTTATAGACGCTGTAAACTGTCACGAGTGTTATAGACGCTGTAAACTGTCACGAGTGTTCTTGTTGTAATATACATATATATGTACATTTATGTACATTAATATATGTAAATAACAATAATACATTTCCGCGTTAAACTTTTATATAATAGTTTGTATATACTTACGATACACCATAAGAATAAGAAGGGCCGTGTTTAACAAAGTAACTTAAGACATTAAGACAAAGATGAAATGGTCCCCTAAATGGAGGCCTTTTAAACACATCTCTTTCAATGCCTGTAGTTATACTTTGCTTATATTTGTTGAGAAAAAATGTAAAAAAGCAAGTATTTATTCGGTCGTAAGGTCTTTGTGATACACAACCCAGATTCTTTTAAGATATTTGAAAACTCGGGAACTGTGTCATACTAGTATTTCAGACTATACTGTTTACAAAAACTAATACTTATTGCCCGTTAGTGACACTATAGCAGTCGCTATAGTCTCTCTGCATTTCGACTTTTACTCTGTTGCCAAGATTTAGTCAAATTTACTTCCCTCTCTACAAAAATATGTGTTCTCACTAACAGTGTTATCATTTTGTTGTGTTTGTTTGCTTGTAGGACCAAGAAGCAAGAGGGATATGTCCTCTGATGAAAGTGAGTAGATATTTATCTGTACCTCTGTATATCGAAGGTTTTGTAAGGTAAAACTATTATATTAGCAGTATACTCTTGGAGATTTTAAAATTATCATCCTTCTGCACACATCAATCTGATAAAAATTTAAAAATAAAATTTAATAAAAACATTAAAAAAGAGCTCGATTTTAGCATAGGTTACCGGATAGAGCCGTTAGCGTCCGTTTTACACATCAGTTTTATGACAGTGGAGTCTATGTGTCCAAGGAAGTAAAGTCTCATTTTTACGGCGATCGCTGTGCCTTAATCAAACTAAGCATTAAAAAAAGACTGCATAGATCTTGGAACCTTAATTTGTAACAATACTTCTGGCAGATTTATTCATTAGATACGTTGGACTTGATGCATGTTTTGTCGTATCAGACTTTTCTATAGCCGTGTGATTACAAAGTAAAAAGGGTGTCGCAATTGTTGTTTACATCGTTGGTGACAGAATCTAATAATTCGTCAAAAAGCTTTTTTCACAGCTGATGAGATATTTACTTTGTGAAACTGAACTGTCATTATTGTACAATTTTACAGTACACTTTGCTTTCCGGATGTATCAAATTGACATTGTGACAATACACTCTCAACTGCTTGACTAGCACAAGATTTAAATAATCATCAAGATTTTTTAAAAAGTTCATAGATATATTATTTGCAATTACATACTCTCATTCGACGTATTTACATATTCATGGTTTAAACACGCAGGTTCCAAATATTATACATAAAATGTTCAACTTCAAAATTTGTCTATTTTAGTAAATATCGATTTTTTATTTAATATCAAAAATTACTATTGCTTGTTATAGCGTGTACATATTTCATATCATAGGAATTCTAAATTCCATTCGATTAAAATGACATTCCTGGCATGTGTTTATACATATATTTGCAAACATTTTAAATTATATAAACAAATTTGTTGAAGTTAAATAAATATAGAAACTGATAAAACCCATGAATCACAATAACTCACATCCCCATTAAGCTGCACAATGGTGAAGAAACACTACATATGTGTACTTTGAGACTATATGTACGGTAAATTACTATATTTAGCGTGTACGATATTTGGCAGAATATTATTTTTCAACAACTTAACGCGGATTTGATTTAGCGCATATATTTCTGAATGTACCTATTTATCTACTTATAAATTTAACATTTGGCGATGTACATGCTCTTGATTTAGCGGACGCTGTTCTCCGCCAAAAACGCTAAATAGAATAATCAGCCAAATGTGATACGTTTACAGTATTCTAACCTAACTACTAAAGATTTGTTATATAATTGGACATTGAATCCTGGTCGTTTGGACCTTCCATTGTTGTCGTTGTGTATAAGTCGAATTGATCAAGAATCCTTGTGTGGATTCGTTGTGTATAAGTCGAATTGATCAAGAATCCTTGTGTGGATTGCGTAACACTTTCTGTGTACTCCAGTTATATTTTGATTTTGTTTAAATTTTGGGTTTTTTTCTGCGTTTGTTTTGGGTTTAAAATTTAAGTCTTAATAATCTTTTAACTTTTCTTTTTTGGGTTAGGAGGGGAGATTCAGAAGTGCCCACTTTCTTTGGGAAAATGCAGTGTCTCCCCACATCATATTGTGTAAATATATATCAGATAAAGTCAGTGTATAGTTGAGTTGCATATAGTATATAAAATGTTACATTGTATGTGCCTTGACTATTTGTTTATTATATAAATACAAGTATGTATAAAAGATAAAGAAACAGGAAAAGTTTTATTCGTCGGCGGAAATCGAGTCTGGCTGCGCTTAGGCCTTCACAGCGATTTCGTCAATGTTTTCTCTCTGATTAAAACGTCTTAAAAGTTGATTTCTGGGAAATGAAAACCGATTCACTGATACTGACATCAGTTCTCATATCTTCTTGTCTGATTCATTGGTAAAGGCAAATTACACGTCACACGAAATGAGTATATATTTGTACTAGATTACCTTTAAAAAAAGATTTTACTATCCCTGATTTGTTTTACTCTTTCTGTCATATTGTATATTTTTGAATTTCATGGGTAGATTAAAATTTTTATATTGTAGGCTTTGAGTTAATATGCATCTAGTTAATTCAAATTTTTACAAAATGATATTTCTAAACCGACCATAAATACGCTTCGTTTCAGGTTATAAATTTTTCAACCGACCTTTAAATATGCTTTCAAATTGTTTCTGCAGGTTATTAATGAGTCATGTTTATTGCCCCTTCTATTCACTGTTTCCCTATAGATGTCTTTCACTTACTATATTAACTGTAAATATTAAGACTGCGTCCGCTGTGTTTCAGGGTACGGGGTTGCCGCTACAGACCTGAGGGGGTACTCTGTGAGGGGCTTTCTGGACAAGAAGAGACCTAGTAAGTTATCAATAAAATGAAGATTTAAAAAAAAAGATCATTTATATGACATTTTATATTCATTTAAGACTCTTACAATCAAAAGGAATTGTAAATGCGTATATTATGCACAATCTTTGCAGATAATTTATAAAATGCAGTAGCTAATAATGTACAATCATTATAAATAACAGAATTTGTAATTTGTAAAAAAAAATCATTTGTTTAGTATATTCAATTTTACAATTACATATTCACATTTTTTCAGTGTCTTTGTCTGTGATAAAACTACGAATCGACCTTGTATTGTACAGTCCAATAAATTCAAATGACGTATTGTTGGGGCGCAAGCGGGGTTTGCATAATTAAAAGAAATGAAAATCATACAACTATGTCAATATTCCAATATTTAATCGTACAACGGCTGAAAAGTATATAAATATAAGTAATAAGGAATTATTCTTTGAATACTATGAGGTTTATTATAATTTCGGTCGGGGGCGTGATTAAATATATTATAAAGCCCTTCGGGCCTTATTGGATTTGACCACGCCCCAGCCAAAATGATCACCTCATAATACTCAAAGAATGAATCCTTATTCCTTAAATACAAACGAAATAATTATAAGTTTATAAACTTATTTAAACCAAATTTAGGTTTTCTCAAAGATAGTGCCTATACAATTTGCGATTGTTATAAGAAAAGTGAGGGAGGAGAGAAAGATTAGAATTCAAAGTATGTAAGGAGAATATTTCAATGAACATGAACTTATAAATTTCAGGATACCTAGCCAAGTTTAAATAATTTGAAAGTAAATAGTCCAAACAATTTGCATCTGACTAAATGTTTCGTTTTCAATCTGTAGGTAAGAAACTGCTGTCTGTGAAGTACCAGAGAAGATGGTGTGTTCTGCACGACTCCACGCTCTACTACTTTGACGACCCAAAAGACAGGAGACAAAAAGGCGCTTTTTCCCTAATAGGTTTGTAACAGGGTATTTGATTGGTCAGTGATACATCGCCATTATCTACGCATGTTATTATATTTCGAAAAAGTACTATCGAAATCTGGCGAATTTCTAAAGAGAAGATTTTTTATCACAACATTCTAACAAACTATAATTTTTTTGCTAACTTAAAGTATAATTGTATTGATAGCTCATTAATTTTGTTTAATAAAGTTTTCAACAAGTGCTCTTCATTTAGGCGATATCTCTCAGATCCTTAATCTATCTATTGTTTCCTTGTGTTTATCAAAATATCCTTGTGTTAATCGGTAATACTCATCAATCAGTGAAGTGACCATCAATGCTTTCATCAATCAGGTTACAGATTTTGGCACGGAGGGACAGAGAACTCGTTTTCATTGGTAGCAAGCGGGAAAAGAACATACGACGTAAGAACTTTATTTGAATTGACCAATAAGAAAACGAGTTCAAGAAAATGTTAGACAATTCATCACATAGTTTTAACATTCTATAATATTTTATATCACATCATAATTATGATAACCTACATGTATAAATTTACTTCCAACCACTTTAATGAAATTTATTTTCAAAAGTATCATGTACATTGCATAGGTTTAGACAAAGCCAGACAACTCTAACTGAAAATAACAGCTTTGGCACTCTATGGTTTACAAAAATATTCATGTAAATTTGTTATTTTTTACAGTTTATATGTCCAACGATTGAGGATTTTGAAAAATGGAAAGCTGCGATTATTGCAGTCACAGAAAATGTCCGTAAGTAGACAATTTTTTAATTTGAGGATATACGTTCACATTTCTGATGTTGAATTTAATAAACTAAACGATTTAAAGGGGCATGGTCACGATTTTGGTCAAATTTTATTTTTCTGTTTTTATTATTTACAATGCATCAGGAATGCATTTCCATAAACAAAATGAATTTGGAGAGTCAGTAGTGAAGTAATAAGCAAGATACAGGGCTCAGTATTCTTTAATATGTAAATAAGGCTCGTGCCCTGTTTTTGTTTACATTAGTTCAATATACCGGTAAAAGTTCTTTTTCAAGCTGATTTTTCCATCTTCTTATTCATTTTAAGCATAAATACACATATCTTTAAGTTTGCCTCATTCATTTTCGGTCTAAAACTGGAGTTTTCACTTCAACGTTAAAAATGTAAACAAAGGCTTTGTTTACATAGCAAAGAATTGTAAGCTCTGTAACACGCTAATAACTCAACGAATGACACTTTAATTTTGGCTGCCTATTAAAAATGCATTACTGAAGCATTGTAAACATTAAAATCGGGAAAATAATTTTTGACCAAAATCGTGACCATGCCCCTTTAACAGAATATAAATGATAAGTTTCAAATATATCACAATCTTTCAAAATAAGTAGGGAACATATGAGCTATCGGAAATGTAAACTTCTACAGTTTATGTGATTGTTGAACTCCTGCATTAAATCCTCAGCTTCCGGCCACGAAGTTTTTGTGAACAAGAAGTCCAACTATGAGAAGTCCCCGTACGACAGAGTGAAGGCCTCACCGTCCATTGACCGGAAAGCAGTCCGGAAGCTCTCGCTGACCCGGGAAAGTTCTGATGACAGCAGCGAAGGCATTGACCCGATCCCACCGGCACGACCCCCACCCATCAAACGCCCACCCCAAAGACCCCCCGTGCCGCCGATACCGAGGACAGGTAAACGTAGTGCGCCTACAGGGGCGGACAAAAGTTTGTCTTGCTCAGGATATATCGAGTTTTGATAATATATAATCCAATGTTATTATTTTTTTGATTATTGTAGTTCCTTAATTAAGGAATAAGAAATCATTCTTTGAATATTATGAGGTGATGTTTTCGGTCGGAGCGTGGTCAAATCTATCATAAAGCCCTTCGGGCTTTATTGGATTTGACCACGCCCCGACCGAAATTATCACCTCATAATATTCAAAGAATGATTTCTTATTACTTATATTTATATTATTTCCAATTTGTACACTTTAAAACAACATTATTTTAAAATCACTATTTTTTTGTGTAGCACATGCTATGTATTACTGCGCGGCGCAGCCAATACCGTCTCTCGGTTATGCTATAAGACACGCCCATTTTGCGTCACTCATGATTTATGAAGTTATTGGGTTTTAGGGTTCAAAATTTATTCGTAATGTTATCACAGACAAAGACAGTTGAAAATGTAAATATTGAAATATAATTATTTCTAAGAATTACAATATTTCGAATTGTGATAGTAATTATTAACTCTTTTGATTCCTGTAGTGCCAGAGAAAATCCCGGTGTCTAAGAAGCAATCTGAACCTCTGGAAATGTACGCCTCGGTCAACAAAGTACACCTCAGTAGATCCAACACAGCTATACCCGTCCCTGTAGACAAACCCAGTGGTGAGGGTCTCGTCTAGATAAATCTCTTTAAAAGTGTAATCGTAGCTACATGGTTGATGGAGAAAATTTTCCAGATAGCTAGGCTGATTAAATTTTTAGGAATGATTGATTCCAAACAAGTCCTGTATTTGACGTCATAACGCTAAGCATGTAAAAGGAAAAGAAGAGAGAAAATTGTTGCAAAGCTTTAAAGATTCTCATAACTTTGATTTGATTGTAAAGATTAACAAAGTCTAGAAAACTTTAATTCATTATCTAGATTCAACATTATTCTGCTCTGATGGAATACCAAAGTATATTTTTTCCGCGAATGAATTTGACTTTTTTTAAATGCAGGTTGGGACGACGATTTAGACGACTATGACGTTGTAGACCGTCACCTGAGGTTCAGTGACAACAGTAAGTACATGTAATAAGTATACAGTACACTACAGGTATTAAACAACATTTGTAGTGTTTTTACATTCCTTGTATTAACTGACGTCCGAATTTCCTCTGAAGGCAGCGATTCCGAGGACGACACTTACGCCCGCCCTGACATGAACCCAGAACCAGTATATACGTTCATTCGTGACCACACCACACAGCCCGACTCCTCGTCAGGTAGACGGTCGCTCTGCGCAGGCGCGCCACGTATCCTGCTCGTCTTTTTGTGTCATATACAAAAAGCATGTGCTTATAATCCTGCCGCTTATGCCTTCAATAGAATTAATTTTTCCTGTACTTGCTGCAATGCTGACTTGTGTATATCCAAATGTATATGGCTTATATCATCTATATGTTTATTGAATCTTCTGACCGAGTTAAGAGTTGAAAGGTCACAGGATAATCTTTCCGGCTTTGCTTAATTCGTATAGAGTCGTATGCTATGTTCAACAGTGTCTGCTTAGGCTGTAGTCAAGCTATTGCTTACACGGCGAATCTTTGTGAGCAAAGAGAAACAAATCAGATCTCGGTACAGTTCAGAAACCATCGATATCTATAAATAAAATATTTCATAGAGAAAGTAAATAACTTTTACCATTGTTTCTATAGTATTTCCGACACCACAATCATTTCCAACACCACAAATAAGAATACAGTTTCCAAAACGCATATCCCAAGAGCTTCTGCTTTACATTAGCATATTGTATCATTCTTAACAGAGTAAACACTGTATAATATATTGCATCTTGTAGATCAAACCTACATAAAAGCAAAACCTTTTGAAAAAGCTATTATTGTTATTCAATTATTGAGTGTAAACTTTCTGTATTAGAGCAATCTGATAATATTAAAACATTAAATATTCCAGATAAAATTAAAAGAGTATTTGAAAAAAACGATAAAGAAATATTAACAATTAATGCATGTATTCCTTTCATATCAGAAGACACAGTTATTTTTGTTGACATTATAGTTACATATAAAAGCATGATTCCTCATTATTCCTCTGATGTCACTATGTGTTGACTATACTTGCATCAGTCTCCTCATCACTAACCTTTGCCCCACAGATTCCGGTGGCGACCCCCTGGGGATCCACCGCTCCTCCGACTACTCGTCTGTCTCGGAGATTGAGGGCCTCAGAATCAGGACCGCCTCGGGGTACGACCACCCATACGACATAGCGGGTCTCAAAAAACAGACCGAACGGGTCTCTACAGGTGAACTGTTTAATTAAATAAGTCTGATCACCTGTGTATGTGTATAAAAATACAACCTTTACTTCAACATTATATTCTAAAAGAAAGACCTCAGAGGTACACATTGAAAGTACCAAGTACAAATCTTTGAACACAGTACACAAAACAGAAGTCTTGCACCTGTTGGTACCAGGCACCTGTTGGTACCAGACACCTGTTGGTACCAGGCTCTATCAATATTAATGTCAATACATACATCGGAAATAAATAACAAATCAGTAATTCAGTCTTGCAAAAAATATTGGTGGGTGGGGTACTTAGCTGGCTTGATGCATGCTGACTAATTGTTTGCAGAATCAAGATTCTTCGGGTAACACGTTGCTTTTTTTTTTTAACTTTTAATCAGGTTATATACCATTAAGTTAGGCTATTTTGATTTTTGATTCCAAGTACAGAATGATTCTTTTCTTTAAACCTTACCGTCATTTGCAATGTCATTTAATCATTTAGTAATTCTCTTTACTAACAACTTATCTTGTGGGGTATTTAGTCGATACAATTAATTCTAACATACAAGTTTGCTAAAGTTTTACCATTTTGAGCAACTTTTGATAACCTTTTCCATTGTGACTAGATTTCCTGATATATAAATATTTCTTTAACGTGCTCTTAATTCGTAGTTGGATTTCAATAAATCCAGTTTTTGTTTAAATTCTTCTAATTTATTTAACAATCTTCGATGACTAATTTTACAGGAAGGAACGCCATTTTTACAATATAAGATTATAAATCACAGAATCCACTGGACTACCGCATGAATTGGTTAATGAGCCTTAGTATGGACACCAAATCGTAAACATAGAAAATACACATTTTACTTACTTCAGTTCATCTTGTGTGAGCAACAGAAGCACAAGTACAAAACAACATGAAATATATACAAAAGGGCTTTTTTCCTGTAAAGATTGAAAAAAGATGTCTATGTACAGATCTGGAAAAGCAACACGGAAGCCTTGGGATGTCAGCAAGAAAGCATGTTTAAATATTGCTTTCCAGAATATTGCTATCTAGACATAGCTTTAATGCCTTACATAGAAAATGTGTCGAATACTTTATTAAAGATTATTAGTCCAAAGTAGTTTATACTGATTAGCAGTTTATCAAATTAAATTACTATAGTAAGCACACAACAGTTATACAGTCAAATACTAAATCTAAGGTGGCTCACTTAGTCTATACCTTGAAATAGTTTCTCAAATCAGCAGAACATCACTTGACTATGATAGATAGCATGATGAATAAGAATTATATAAGACAAATAGGCGAAAAAAATGTGCAAATTTGGATAAAAAAATTCAAATATTTAATTCAGTAAATGTTAACAAACGACCCGGGCGGATTCGAACTCATAATCTGCGGTTCAAAGCCCGATTCTATGACGATATACAACCATAGTAATAAAAATTGAATGATACAAACAGTTTAACAAAACATTTAAATAGCCATCTTGTGACGTAGTGTCTTAAAAGTATAAGTCTGGGTGTAGTGAGGTACCTTAATTCAATACAATATAGTTTAGGCGCATGTATAATCTTAAATAAAAAAACAATGTCAAATGTGTGGTTACTTCAACATGGAGTCGGACTAATATATTCAACAATGCATTTCAGTCACAATTTGGTTTTGCTTCTTTTTTTTCCTCTCTTGACTGAAAACTAAAGTTTGTAAATCTTTTTTAAAAGAAATCATCCTTAGAAGAACCCTATCATGCTCTGGTAGTAATATCCTCTATACATTTCATTTTTTTAGGTGAACCATCTTACCTTACAAGTGCAGACCTACAGGGTCCAAGGAAAGCGAGTATTTCTTCCACCAAGAACGTCGAATCTAACATTGCATCATTGCTAGGTCTCAACTTGAAGGACAAAGCCAAAACAGACTCGGACAGTGATTCAAGTGTAGATCCGTACGTGGAATTCGTTGGGGAGGGCGTGATAAAAGAAAACAAACAACCAACAAAGAGCAGGACCTCCAGGAAAAAGCGCCACCACGAGGAACCTGGGCTAAACAGTGTTCCCGAAGACCCGTATATGGAGTTCACGGGCGAGGGACTTACGTGTGAGAAGGGAGGCGGTGAGGAGATGGACGCTACAGAGGAAGAGGGGCCCAGTGTGAACCGACAGACTGAAAACAGGAAGAACGACAGTGTAAAGAAAAAGCCGCTGTCCTACCACCGCTCCCTACAACTGGAGCTCAACAAGAAACTCGTCAAGCGCCTACAGGAACCGGAGGAAGTGACGTCAGAAACAAAAGAGTCTGGGCAGTCAGGAGACGATGAACCGTTGTACGAGAACTTCCTACAGATAAACACTCTGGAGACGCGGAGTCTGCCACGTGATATAAAGCTACCCTCCACCCCTCCTCTCCAGTCTCAAAAACGAAAACAAAACAGTTTTGATTCAAACACGGACAGCTCGAGTGATGGCGAGTTTTTGCCTGCTCAAATAACTTGTTGTGTCGGCTCCGAATAATTTCAAATGCGTGACTTTATTTTTCACCAGTGAACAACCTCGTGTATTTCTGTAACTTTATTTATTTTCAAAAGTACATTGCAATTGCTACAATAAATAAATGTTTGTGTTTATTGATTGATAATTCGAGGCTTATCTCGTTCAAAATATATCTACATGTAAAATATAGTGATGATTGAGCGCAATAACGTTACATTCTGGGTACTAGTATCTATTACAGCCATGTCCGATATGGATACTCTCCTTGTGACATATTTTAATAATGCATATTTTTATGGTTAACATTAAATATGTCAAAATAACAATACTATTACAAGCTTAAGCCCTCCCCTTTTAATTTTTCCCTGTGACAATTTCTCGAAAATATGTAGATTCCCTGTTTATCACATACATGTTTTAATTATATGTGATTATTTATAACTTATCTTACGTTAAAAGTAAGGATGCCAAATTTTCTCGGTTGGCTAAGTCGATTAATCAGGCGAGCAACAGTCGAGTACTCGTTAATTTGTTTGAAATGTGTTCTTTTCAAATCTACTGTCTATAAATGTGTACTGATTTAACTAAAGGTGGTATGGGACATCTGTCGATATTAATGTGGATTAAAGTACATTATAATTGAAACACCATAAGCGGTTCAGAATTTAAAAAATTACAATATATAACCAAAAATTACGTTTTAAAACTTTTGGACAGGTAAAAATTTTAAATCCCCAGTGGGATTCGAACTCATGACTTATAGATCCGTAGTGAACTCTTTAACCCACTGCGCTACGCTGTAAGATGCCAATTATGGGAAAGACACTATATATAAAATTATACTTGATTTTATTGTTTATTCCTATAAATAATGCGCCACAACATGGAGGTGTCCCATACTACCTTAAAATGCTTGTTTTCCGACCGATATGATATATCGAAAAATAAACAAAGAACAAAACGAAACTGTGTAACATACAGAGGCACAATATCCGTGCAATGTATGTTTTCCTATATATATATATATATTAATCAGGCAGATCAGGGAGTTTAAAAATTTCTCCGGTTATCGTTGATGATAGAGTTGTCTCCCGTAAACTGCATGCATGTATTAGCTAATAGATTAACCAGAAAAAATAGTAAAGATGTATTAAAGAGCTGAATACAACTGTTCTGATGTGTAAACGGATAAGATACTGCTGTCCTGACAGTGAGCGAGTCACTGACACTAATGCCAGGACTTGGACACAAACTGATTTTATCAGTCTTCTAATGTAATTGTTTTTATCCCTTCCGCCCCGACCATTCATAGCTAATGATTCTCATCCTGAACGC
The DNA here is from genome assembly GCA_020458035.1 of Magallana ariakensis. Lineage (NCBI taxonomy): Eukaryota > Metazoa > Mollusca > Bivalvia > Ostreida > Ostreidae > Magallana > Magallana ariakensis. The sequence goes on from CM035818.1 coordinate 58,726,849, forward strand.
ATTAAATATCACACTGTTTACATTTCATTTAAAATATTGTTTATTGGCTTCAAATAAATGTGCACGTGAAAGCATTTTCATCTGTGAGCACTTAACGCAAGAAACAATAATATGGTTGCACTTTTTACTGAATTATCAAAAACCTTTAAGCGAAAAAGATTTGGAAAACGCCCTATGTGAGACTTAAGTTTTCTCTTCTTCTATAACGTAGATTTTTTTTTATCTTTAGTTTAAACAATATTTATTCAGTAATTTGCATCATACATATTATAATTACATTTCATAAAGATTGAGAAACAAGCCAAAAGGCTTATGTTAATCTCGCTCTCGTCAGTTGACAAATGAGAGGTGAACAAAATTTTCAAATACAATAACATTGCACATGAATATTAATTGGGAAAATGTAAGGAAAAGAAGAAAATGAGATTGAATGGTGAAAAAAGAATAGCTGGAATTGAGTATTGAGACAACTGTAACAATCCAATAGATAATGTCTATACTAATCGACAAAAGTTACTTATACATGTATTAATATTGAAACATAATGTTGTTAAATAACTATAAATAAGCATTTTATATCTGTGAACATACAAGTACATACAAATATGCTCTTTAATGTGATACAATAGTTATAGTAAGACAACAGGTGAACTCAGAACCTTTTACTTTCAACAAGAAATTTCTGGACATGGTAAAAAATATTGTTGTTTTCACTTTCGGATAAATTAGCATTTCCATATAACAATAATTCAACATTAAGAAAATACGGAAGTGTCAGGATTGTATTGATCCTAAGTCTTGAATATGTATTACAATGTAATAAAAAATGGTCAGTACTTTCAACTTCGCCGCAAATACAAAGAGGTGAGTTGATTAATTTTCTTTGAAACAAATGCATTCTAGTCTTAATTTGGAGTGAAGAGTTTGGCCTATTCTGGTACTGAAATAAAAATAATTTGGGATTTTGATCCTACTGGTATATAAGTATGTCTTAAAGAAATGTAATGAAGGATTTGATTGCACATTTTTAGGTAAAGCATTCCATTGTCTTATTGTAGCTGGAAAAAATGAATTAAAATAAAGCTTAGTTCTTGTATTGATTTCCCGCAGTGGGTGCGTTGTTCTTGTGTTGTAGTTATGTCCTTGAGTTTTTTGTGATTGGATAATGGTAGATAAGTAATTAGGAGCCATATTGTGAAATATTTTATGAAGCTGAATAAGACGATGATTTTCTCTACGTTTCGATAATGGCTCCCATCCCGTTTCTTTATATAGCAGATGTCTGGATGCCAGTCTATTCCCTCCCGTAACTATTCTGGCTGCTTCCAATTGTATACTTTCTATCTTATTGACCAAGTATTCTGGTATGTTGTCCCATATAATGTCTGCGTATTCTAAGACTGGTCTTACAAATGAAAAATACAATTTTTGCAAAGATTTCCTATCAAGAATATACTTGAGTCTCCGCAGCATACCAAGGCGCGAATAGGCTTTTTTAACTGTTTCATCTAAATGTAAATTCCAAGACAAATTACTACTAAGAATAATTCCTAGGTGTTTATGGGTTTCTACTTCTTTAAGGTGAACATTATTAAATATTAGTGAGGGGTGAAAGGGTTTCTTGACTTTATTGGATATGGTTAGACATTCAGTTTTGGTTGGGTTAAAAGACACAAGCCACTGTTTTGATCATTTATGTATTTTTTCAAGGTCTGTATTCAATAAACATGCTGAAGTGTCAGCATTATCAACAACAATGTAAAGTGACGTATCGTCAGCAAACAATTTGACCATACATTTAATATTGGTGACCAAGTCATTTATATATATAAGAAAAAGTGAAGGACCAAGTATGCTACCTTGGGGTACCCCAGCCTTAATATGGCCAATGTTTGATTTGCTGTCATTGATTACGACGTACTGTTTTCTGTCATGTAAGTAATTTCTAAACCATTCGAGTAATTCTCCTCGAACTCCAACTTTTTCAAGCTTGTACAGTAGACCACTGTGCCATACTTTGTCAAAAGCCTTACTTATATCAAAAAATACTACTCTAACTTCTTTACCCTGATCGACCGCTTTGTAAAAATCACTTGTCATACTTAATAACTGATTGATCGTAGAATCATTTGGTCTAAAGCCAGATTGGTGCGGTGTAAGAATATCGTTGGCGAGGATAAAGTTGTATAAGTATTTAAAAATACACTTTTCCATACATTTACCAAGAACACTTAATAATGATATCGGCCTATAATTGCTAACGATATTGCTAACGCCTTTTTTGAATACAGGAATAACGTTTGCAATTTTCCATTGGGCAGGGACGGTAGACTTATGAAGCGATAAATTGAAAAACTTGCTTAGTGGTTCGGCAATAGCTTGCGAAGCTTGTTTTAGTAATGTTGGGTTAATACAATCCGGCCCGGTAGCCTTGCTAGTGTCTAGTGTTTCTAAAACATCTTTAACATCTTGTGTAGAGATCACTATTTTCGAAATGGTACACGTGTCCAGTGTTTTCAATAAGAGCCGGCAACCGGCAAAATTAACCGCCTGTAGAATAAAATTTTCCGGCTGTGATTTCCATCTTAAAAAAATTCTGCCAATATAGGAGCTTGATTTAGTTAATATCAAAATCCTTATTGTTAATGCGTTTGAAAATATGGCATCAAAATAGTAACACGTCAATGACCCAGATCAACGTGAACTGGTTCCCACCATGTCAAACGATCGAGTCAACGACGATCGGATATCCCATGTCGCAGAGGAAAATCAACAATTTTTTTCTACCCGTCTCCAAATGAAGTAAAGCAATAGTTTTTATACATTATTTCTAGAGACCGGTGTATCTTTTTTGACATAACGTAACTTTTAACTTCACGATTCGACATTCTTTCAAGGTATAGATCAACCAGCATTTCCTCATAACTTGAAATTTCTCGCGATTGTTATTACGTAACTCGAAGGAAAGTCAGTTTATTTTGCTACATTTAAGAAACAGACTACCACGAAGTACTAATTTTTTCTATTTCAGACCTTAACTTTTTTGTTCTTAAAGTAAATATATTGAATATATTTATTAAAATATTTTCCTAGACTCTGTGTTTTAGCTTGAATTTGCAGAAACATTTTTCAGTGAGTGTTTTACTGCATAAATCGATCTTCATACGTTTCTGATTTCTGATTTTATTTTTATAATTGTACATGTAGGTACTTAAAAATATAATTTTGATTGATGTTTTTATTGGAAGGTAGATTCATGTGAAAGGGAGTAAATATACAGTATATTCATCATAAAAAATTAGCACAGTTAAAATTTTTTATTAGCTGTAAATTGGTAAAAAAAAAATGTTCAAAAATTTGTTTTACAAATTGGTGAATAGAGAAAAAATAGTCTTTAAAATGGCACTATTTAAGGTAAAATTAAGCAGTTGCTAACGGTAGACATTCGATAAAACTTATATTTTGATGGCCTTAGAAGCAGGAAAAAGTACCTTCAAAATTGATTATTTTTTTGTTTTCAGCCGGGGGGCTCTGCCCCCCTGGGCCCCCCACCAGGGCTCTGCCCTGGACCCGCAGGGGGCCTGAGGCGGCCCCCAGACCCCTCGCCGAGATTAGGTTTCCTGCTGTTCCAAAATTTTTTCCTTCTATTCAAAAACTTATTGAAAACACTGCGTGTCGTTAAAACTATCGTTGTTTGGCAACTCAGTACTTTATTTATCTTTATCTTTAATTATCTTTATTTGACCCTCGTCTGCAGGGTTTGATTTCGTCATCAAAATATGTACAGAGCTTTTTGTCAGCAAAGATATTCAAATTATATTATTCATTTGTTCAATACATTCACGGATAAGAAAACATATTTTGTTCTGAAAGGGATGATTAATAAACATTCAATATAATTGGTCAGAATGTAAATGAATGGAGCGATGTTAGCTTTATGGAAATATTCTATTCTAATGCTATAAACAGATAAATTACATAAATTGTGAATCTTATAAATTCGATTTTATTTCTTACTGAATTACCAATGCATGAATAAACTTTTCCGTTAGGAACACAGTACTTTTGATTCAAATTATTTTGCATATTAAGAAAAACGCGAGTTTAACCACTTCTGTGCCACGGGGCCGATTTTGGGCCGATCACACAGTTGCGTAGAGTGCCACGGGGCCGATTTTGGGCCGATTTAAACTTTAGATATTTTATACATATTTTATGGTTTTAAAGATAGCAATAATGAAATTAATGCATATTTAAAATATTATAGATTGCATTTTCTATGGTTTATATATGATTTTTTCATAAATTAACGTTAACTACAGAAAAAAATATTACTAGGCCTAACGTCACATTTATAATTTTAATTTGCGACACAAATGATTCCATGGTACATGTATATTCTATTTATGATACGAACGAGTACTTGCTAATAGCAGTATATTGAATAAAATATTGATCAACTACTTTAAAAAATGAAATATTTTGCACTGTAAATCAGTTTAGAATCATAAGTGATGAAACTAATAGACACACGAAGCAGGTTTAAAATGACGTCATTTTACGTAAGTGACGACATAATTACATGTGCGTGCTCGCATATTCTACTGTTTGGTGTCATACCCGCCCACTCAAACAAATGCAATATGTACAGCACAGAAAAACGCATATCACTTATCACTTACAATATTTACAGCTATTTTCCAACTAGAAATCTAAAAATATAGTTATTTCTTAAACAAGTATTTGCCGGATAGAGTAAAAAATATGAACAATAAAACGTGAGTCGTGTTTTTTAAATGTGACATGGTGATGCAAACAGTTTGCCGGAGTAGAACTCTTGCATGATTCCCTCATATTAATTCACAGGTAAAAAAAATTATGATTTTAAACATGTTTTCTATATTGATTCTGGTCAATATTTTCCAAACATAAAGGCTTTGAGTGGATTGCTAAATAATGTTTTAAATGTGTCACAACCTTCCGAACATTCATTTTCATATAGAAACAGCCAAACAAGCAAAACACGTCCAATTTATCAATTGGTCAAACCAAATTGAAAGTAGCGATCATTGCAGAAAAAAATTACATAACCCACGTTGCGGGTTTTGTATTTTTTCTGCACTGTCGCCACCTCAATGTCCCGCATGAATCACCAAAGAAATTAAAGTAGTTTATTGTTTAAATAACTATCTACATGTGCTTATATATGTTATCATCTTTAAAATAAATGAAAAACTCTTTTATTTTTTTCAAATCACTATTTGTCATTAATTCAATTATTATCTTAGCTCGTGAAATATTGGTAAACGTAAAACTGTACTTATTTTTAGCACTTTTTCTTTTATCAATTTCATTAATGTCGGGTTCCTTGAGAAAATAATTCAAAATCTTTAGAATTAATTTACTGATACGTAAACTGCAAACATAATTTTGAAATACTTTTAAAGAATCAAATGTTCTCATGACAACTATTGTGAAGATTATGATCAAGTTATCTAGTAAATCAAATGTTTTTCTATGTGGTATATTATTTTGACTCTTCTTTAACCTTAATATATACATTTTTACATAAATAGATTATATTCGATGCTAATCTCTCTCTCTCTCTCTCTCTCTCTCTCTCTCTCTCTCTCTCTCTCTCTGATCAAATACTTGAGAGCGCAATATTTCAGCAACATGTTATTTCTGACTTTTTAAGAGAGAAAAAAAGGACTAATGGTGCCATTTCTATTGATAGCTCATTAATTATCTTAAATTCACAGAATATATATATACATTTAGTATATTCGTTTAATTGGGATTGTTTCGAAGGGATGTAAAATTGCCGAGATAGAAATTAGTGACAAGGCGCTATCACAGCCAATTGCGAAGTTGGATTAAAAACCAATTCCATGTGCACACGTTTTATGATGAACACCATTTACATCAATTCGAATAGCGGCAAAAAACTTTCCTCTCTTCAATATGTTTGTCAATGAGTAGCCTAGATGTTAATACATGTATACGGTCGCAGATTTAATTTTAAACTCGAAAATGTGTTACATGTATTCGAATGCATATGACCACAAATGGGATCATGAAAAGCTTGCAACTCTGCTAAAATTTTAGGGACTGTGTGTAGTTTGGAGGCTCTTGACACATTCTCTGTTAAGAGTAATAGAAAAAAACCTTTGCCTGATTGGCTGGAAAACTTCTTTGAAAATGAGATTATATTTAATCGAAAGGCACTTGCATTTGCATGCAATGTACTCAATCGTTTTTATGACACGAAAAAAATTCCTTCACTCTCGAATTATTTACAATTACATATATGAATTTGACTAAGAGAATTACCCTAAAGCTAGGCACACAATTCTTTTACTGAGTGAAAGTTTACTGCGACCTTGACTGTACAATAATTGTCGCAAAACTTTTGATCGCGGTTGAACTTACTGCCGGGGTAATTAAATGTTTTTATTCAATTTCTAGAATGGAAAGAATAGTTATATTCATACTGTCCTTTAAAAAAATTAAGTTTCATTAAAATCAAAATCTGTACATGACAATTTTATGAGACAAAGAAAATCAAATCAAATGCAATCACGAACACCTGCACATTCTTTTGATGCATAGATTTCGCATCATGTAGCTTTTTTTAATGTTAGCATCTCAATAGAAATGCATAAATGTATATGTAAATATTATACATGTTTCCGAGTACATTTGTACTAAAATTACATGAAGCTATCACTGCATATTATACAAAGTAGTGCAAAGCGCTAAGTGTGCGCAAGTACAATTTAAATCAACTGTAGCGTTTTTACATTATGTTACGAAAAGGTATTATGTACTGGCAAGAAACAGGCTTAGGGGTTTAAGCTTTCATTAACAAGTTACCTTAAATGACTCTTGAGCTGACAACAAATGAAAATAGATGATCTGGAATGTTTGCTTTAAATAGTCGCAAATAAAGATGATGTCCATGTTGACTATCAGCTGGACCGGTTAACAGCCAGGTTAATACAAGTATCACCAAAATCAAGGCGTGGTGACACCGACAGCAAAAGAAACGTTTAAGTTAAATTACAACCTCTCCTCCCTCTTTAAGTTCAAAGTCACAAAAAACCAACACACGTAAATGTAGAGATTTGATATTCTAATAAACAATCCTATAATACTATTTAATAATTATATGTACCATTAGACACATTGATTTCGAAGGTGCGATACCTTATAGGAACCAGAAACTAGAACTTTAAAAGCACCAAGAACAGGAGGTGAATACAATTAAAACAGTGACGTAAGGCAGGAAACAGTGACGTAAGGCAGGAAACTTTTTAGGTCGCAAGAAACACGAAGATATCAAGAAGTTTATATTTGTAACCATTACGAGAAAAGCGTCTAAAATTGTATCTATCAGATTCTAGATACGGTACTAGCAAAAATCAAAGTATTGAAACTACGTAAAGGAGTTGATAGTTTAACCAATGTAAGATCATTACTGACTCAGAGTCAGATGTTACATTTTATTTGAAAGTGAAAACTATGGGAAAGTCTCATAAGATTTTACATGTATCAGCTATTCTAGTCCGTTACTTAATAAAAATCTTAATTTCTCAAAGTGACGCCTAGCCTGTTGTGAAGTATGAAGGCTGTATATATTTCCTTTCATCCATTTTAGTTACAAGTACAACTTTTGTATTTAATTAAAACATAAAGCTTTCAATGAATAACAGTAAACATATTATTTTTTTTGGGGTCAAAATTCTAATTTCATTTTGCAGATTCATCAATCTTATTGGTATCATACCACTTCCGGTGAGATTGATTGCATTGAGAAGTTGACTTAAAAATTAACGACAATAATAACATTGAGGACATACCTTTTGAATCAAAAAATAAATCTAGAGGTTTGAAGCTCTCGAGTGAAGGTAATAATCGACAGATCTAATACCACGTAAAGCAGGAAATGATCTTATGGTTCATTCAGAATATCAGAAGCAAAAATTCATTTAGATGCTCATTGCAAGAAATAACATGGAGTTCAATATTATTAGATCCTTAACTCCGGAAATGAAATCGTCCATCGTCTGCCCATTGCGGTAGCTCAGAAGTGATTATTCACCAATTACAAGATTGACTATTAAGTTCGAATTTTTACTTGGTGCCTCTCTTTATGCGTTGTTGGTCATTTGGTATCACTTATATATGGTATACTCAGTAACTGTCTTATCGCAAGAATCAAATCTTTCCATGTGGACACTTAAGGCTTATCTAGCTAAAATGTACTCCGAGGTATATACCATGGTCGATATCAATTCGATATGCAATGCTCTCAAATATCTTTTTGTATTGAATAATTATATTCCTTACTCACCCCCAAATATAATAATGCTTACCTCTTAAAGCTTCCCTGTAGATATTAATTTTAGTGGATTAAATCGTAATAAAACTGACAGATTCGAAGTCAACTTTAGTGTAAACCGAAGCGCAAGCACGAATTTAGAGGGATGCGGGTGGGAATCCAACGGGTACGGACCCCCACCCACCCCCGGAAAATTCAAAATTGATAAATTGACATGGTACCGTTACAGAAAAATGCCTCGCTTCCTTCTACCCCAGCATACAGATTTAACCCTCCCCCCTTCCCAACCAGATTTTTTTGGAATCCGTCTAGTGAACAAAAGCCCAATTCCTGTCACGTGTTAACTGATTGTTATGAGGTTAGTGGGTGAAGTACTGAAATAGTCTCCATCGTGTCATACTGTTCAGTGTAAACACACTGTAGTACTAGACTGACGATTTGATTTGTTATCGTTAGTGAGTCAGTGTAATCGGAGGTTAATCTTCTTGACAAATAATCCCTAATCTCTCCGTCGATGACATGACGAGATCAATTATAATTCATAATACATAACGAATTACGAGTCTAGAGAGCTTAAAGTTTTAGGCGCTAAAGTGGGTGTATTTTGTAGACGACTATGATCGCGGACTTATCATGCTAAGAATAGTGTTTTTTTGCATTCAAACATCATAACAAAATATAAACATGTATTTGTATATATCGACATGCGGTTAATAAAATTCTTATCTTACAGATTCATTGCGATAAAATGCAAGAAGTAAATCCGCGGTTATAAAAGAAGTTACCGTATCTCTAATTTTATTTAAGTCCCAGTTTTTTCAAGTGATATTTTTTTGTTAATCAAAGACGTCGCCTGCACTTGATGAAGTAGCGTGGAGCGCGGATCGATGTCTCTATATCTGAAATACTGAATAACGTGAAGATTGGCGACATTTAACAAGCATTAGAGGATGCTTGCTTGGTATAAGCAATGTATTAGCTGCAATTTTCACTTCTGTATTTATATTGCATGTTTCAATTATTTATATCAATGACAAAAATAAATAAGGATTTAATCTATAAACTTATATTAGTCATATTTTTGTAGGGAAAAACAATTTAAAGCACATTTTTGTCATCCTATACTAAAGTTGGTTTGCTGTAAATTTTATACTATACCAAAATATTTTATATTCTATCTAAAATGGACGCCTTTCATTGGTTCTATTTATCTTGCGATGAAAATTATCAAAATAGTACAGCAGCAAAAGATCATTACAATTACAGCTCATTTACTCGGTTCCCAAGAGTATGGTTCTGGTCAAGAATATCTAACATACGTCATTATCCGTGGAAAATATCCTTGTAGTGCGTAAAACAATCAAACACAAGGCTCAAATTTTCTTGCTTTGTGTAATCAGTTTACAGTGTAAAGTTCTACAAAATATTTTTAGGGGGGGGGTCTTATTTCTTGTTACGACGATTTTGCTCCCTACAGGACGGGAATTGTCCCCACTGCAATGACTTAGGTAGAAATACGCGATTCAACCCGCCATTAAAGGTCTTTAAACGAAGTCAGCTCACAAGTTTGTGATGAAAAACACGAAACACAATAAAACACATTTGTACTATAATGCACATGTATCAGATAGAAATCAAACTACCAAGTTGAACAAGTTCGGTTTTTCTTTAATTCATATCTCATTGTTCGGCGATTGGAGCACTGCCGCGTTGTCCGGTAATCTGCACGTGTTGGTCATGACAAGAAGTTGTTTCAATGTGAATTCTATGTACCCAAATATCAAAGATATGAATCAAAGAAAGCAACAAATTCCTTCCCTTTGAGGAATAAAGCTTCTAAGAGGTTCAGGAGGCTGTAAAAAACGGAGAACTTTATAAAACTGTGTGAGAACAAGACCGCCATCCGTCATCTGCTGCACATCACGCGATCTTTTATGATGTATGAACGACATATTCCTTGATTTTATTTGGCCATCAAAGAAGATTTCATCTAATATGGCACATCTACCGTTCACATGCTATGGTTTACCTAAACACCTTGAAATCTAACTCGTCGCTTTCGTGACAGAAATGAGTGAAAGTTTTATCGCTTATGAGTAATTTCTTGCTTTTGGTAATAATTAGCAGACGACATTTGCAACACTTTGTTATAGTTCAGATTCACATTCCTGGAGAAATGGAGAGTCTTCATGGGTTCTTAGAGAAAGTGAATTTCACTTACAAGATAATCTATTTATTCTTGACAATTTTAAAGAGTTACTAATGCAAGGAAATGCGTCGCTTTGGCAAACGGCACCCGAATGTGAAATGTTTTGGAAGAGCAGTCTTTAAATTCTTAGACATACAGAAATGTAGAAATGCAGTTAGAGTGAAATGTTGGAAAACATGTCACAAAGAGAAAAACATGTCACATTGACACAGGGACAAAACAACAAAACTCGCATGTCGTTGCATAACAATGGTGTTGTTTCATTGCGGAACTAACTGCGGGTCTCACCCGTTGAAACTTGATGGCCCTGTTGACAAAGGTCCCCGCCAGAGGTCGTCCTAGTCTGGGGTGGGATTTCCCGGGGGTCCTAGACGTTCTGCCTGTCAACTCTGGCAGCTCCTGACACTCAGATCGAGGCGATTCAGGGGATGTAACTGACGAAGATCGGGATTCCTTCTCTGAGTAGAATTAATCAGATGTTTAATGCATAAGGTGTTGTGTTAAATCTGCCTCTTAGTATCACGGATTTCTTGGCGGGAGACACTGTGTCTGAGAGACCCACGGGAGCTGTTGATTTTCTGTCTGAGTGCGATGTTCTCTACGTTATCGTCACACAGCGAGATGATTATCAAATATTACCGATACGAATTCAGGACATGATAACATATTAAATGTGATACGTATGATATAAATATTAAAAATGTGCTGTATATTTATATTTTCATTATGCACTGAATGATACAAAATATCTCAGAAAGGAGATACAGTACAGTTGGCAATTTATTGTCGTGTTAACATTTGTCAACGAAATAATCCCATTTGCTGTGTTAAATGTTTCGTTCCATCAACTAATTATTGGGGGAAATCATAGCTTTGGTTTCTTACATGTAAAAATGCGACCTCTCTCTCTGTCTCCCTGCCGTATTGCTATACCTGACCATATCAGAAGCTTGATTTTTGCATAAGTACATGTACGTAAAATTGTTTAAAAAGTGATTTTTAATACAAAAGAGATAAAGGGTCCGTTTTGGATTTGAAGATATTTTTTAACTCGCCCAATTATTTAAATAAATGTTTAAAGTTATAGATGATAGCAAGTGATACAAACCGGACCCTGTGCAGCGATCATTTAAAGGGCCTCAGTATCTGAGGCGTCATGGGTGCACGATCCGAGATTAACCCAACACTACTTATTGTGTTACAGTTATCACACATATATATACTAGACGAGTAGTCCCAGACAGAATTAGTCTGGTCCTCAGTCGGCGAGTCTGCAGCACCATATCACAGCACAGCTAATAGCACAGCACAGCACTGCAGAGCACAGCACAACGCAGGCCAGTGATTTATGATTGGCAGGGGCATGATCATAGTGCACATCAACCGGAACCCCGACCAGCAGAAGCCACATCGAAAACGGCTGCTGACTTCCGAGTGTTCACTGAGGACTTGGAGGGACTTGCCGCAAATTACATTGCATTGAGAGAATACTCATCTGGTTCAATTACTGTGCACCGGTAGTAGCGGAGAACGTTACCCTGTAGTGTCGCTGATAATTGACTCGAAACAGTATGCTAAGGTGAAACGCGAGGATATAGCCATGTAAAAATTGTGAGGATTATTAATTTACATTTAGACTCGTTCTACATATTCTGATTATCGGTGACTTAGTTTTGGATAGATATGACCGGCCTGTATTTGTTTTGTGTGGGGGTGGTGGTTCTGGGCTGGGCGTCCCGGGGATGTGGATACAGCACGTACCCCCGTCGCTACAATAGAGATAGCGTGTGGGGCACCTGTCCCCAGCACTGTCGGTGTATGACCCTCAACAGCCGAGGGACCCGGGGGCTGCTGGATACCTGGGGTGAGGAGCAAGTGTCCGAAAAAACTCTAAAATATTTTTCCGGGGGTATCAATGACGAGGCGGCGAGGAACGGACGGAGCATGGTGTGTCAGGGGCTGCGGACCCTCCCTGACCCAATTCCTGCAGGTAAGGGAGTCACTCAAATCAATACCCCTGGTCAAGGTGATTGAAAAATATTTTCTCTACAGAACGATACTATTAGGTTGATATTTTTTGTTAAAAAATATTGCTGCTTTACGATTTATTTTTAAATTTTGGGTTTTTTCTTTTCTCACTTAAATTGAGTTTAGAATGTGGACATACATTGACAGAATACTAATTCAGTGACGTGTTAATGGATTTAGCTATGTTTACGTTATATGTTGTCATAGAATGCTGGTCTACAAGATATACATTAGTCATTCCCTGCACGTGTAGTCGTTACTGATACTGAGTGATAATTAACACACTGCCGATTCTTTACCTCGGCACGAACTAATGCAACATGCATCAGTTATCAATATGTACGAAGTTTTTATTAAGCTCGTCGAATTACTCAAACGTCAAAACATTTCTTCTTTTAAATTTTCTGAACGAATTTCAGTTTTCACAATTACAACCCTGTTCTTTTTACGGAGTGAATTTCTATCCACCCGTGCTCCGAGGCCATTTAAGATTTTAAACTGTTTGGATAAGAATCGAGTTTCAGCCGATTTACTGAGTAAGAAATGAACCAGTCTCCCGTTCTTTATAATATAAACACATTTGCTGCTAAAGGTCACATTTTATCGTATTGTCGCAGGGTTTATAAGCTGACACCTTTGGCAGTTGTCTTGTGACACGTTTTACATTAAACAACTCTGTCCACTTATTGAGAAGGGTCCCCAAAAACCAGAACCTCCACAAACTGAACTGTTTTCTCACCAGAGCGCGATTTTGGCGCTAAAATACCCGGGCTTTTTGGTGGAAGAGAATTTCACTTTGTGTTATTGTTTAATTCAATTAGAAGATGGTATCGGCCATAGCTATAGATAGAAAGGGACGGTTAGCTTCCACCGGGTACAAACTGGGGCGACACTAATGACACGGAACACGTTAACAGAGAATTAATTCCGGCTAATTACCCCACTCTGAATATTTCAGATATTTCCTCTCTGAAGATTCTTAACTTTAACTTTTTTTCACGTGTGGTTTGCGTTTAACTGATAAAACATTTCTTAATTCAAAGTATTCGATATATAATCTTTTTCCAATGTGTTAGGTGTTGGAAGGTGATCAGTGATGATATTTTAAATTTTTAATCTTTCTAGTAAAGCAATATATCATAAAAGTTGAACTTTAAAGACAACAGAATTTTCCTGAACCAGCCGTGAACTGCGAGAACTACCTTAAGTTAGCTGATATACGTAACAGGCATTCAGTATACTCTACGAGTTCATAAAGTTATTGATGTTATTTTAAACAGATAAATCACCGTCTTCCAAGTTTTAAAAATCTTTATCATCAATACTGGGAAATTTGGGTAGATTTTTGCCTTGAAGACCATTAAACATACGGGCTTCGATCAAATCAGAAATAACACGCTGTTAATAGCGCGTCAGTTGTATAGATAGAACGCTCTCTCTCTCTCTCTCTCTCTCTCTCTCTCTCTCTCTCTTACACAAACACACTATTAAATCTAAGTTATAGCTCATATGTGCATAATTTGATATCAAGAAACGAATAAACATGTGCATGTTTTGGAATGTAAATTAATCATTAATTTTTTATAATTTTTTAAAAAAGCACAAATATATAATTATACGTGTATAGTACTTAATTAAAAGCAATTTGATCTTGCTAACTTTGAACAAAAAAATTCGTTAAAAATAACATTGTCAAGAAAAAATATTTTTTTCGGATATTTTACTATCATTATATATTTGCGAACTAAGATGTCTGATAGTGATATATTGGATTAAAGCAATTATATTATTTTTAATGTACATGTACATGTAACATCGCTTAAAATAGATTCACCCAGGTACATGTTCGTGTTCTTTTTATATAAAGTCCTCCTCAAAATGTCACATTCAGCGTTTCTCGGATGTCGCGGAGTCACCAGTCGTTCTAATTGACCTTGGCGGTCTTTGAGCGTGTCAAGTCCCCGACGGTCTCAATTAGACACTCTGTTTTCATGGACTTATATTTATTTGTAAGTCAGACTAGATAACATCTTTATGGGCTCTACAACAACGGCTGTTTTTACGGGTACTAAAATCTGCCTCAATATATGGTAGGGAGATCTGGTAGTTGACGTTTGTGGTCGTATAAATCTAAGCCACACCCTCTCTCCCCCACCCCACCTACATGGCTTGTTGGAATGGATTCTAAATATTTTTGTGACACAACTGCAGTAAAACGTTTTACTACAAATTTTGTGTATTTTCATTCATGGCCAACAGAGTGACATTAAGTCAGAATCGTGTTTCGCTAACTTCAGCATCGTACTAGTATATATTATAATCATTTTGAGTTTACACCACAAGAGTACAGTGTTTATAAGTATGTAAACGACGATGTTTAGTCTTCATAAAACATCACCTAATTTAAAGTCTTCATATATTCATCAGTACATGCTGTTACGCTGGTAAGCAGCATCCTCTATTAAATCTGATATCTGACGCCTTCTACCCGAGCCATGCCGCCTTATAACAGCCTTATAACAGCTGACGGTGTCGTATATCAATAGAGATATACAGATATCCAGGGCTCCGGGGAATTAAGTGTACCCGAAACCCCTTTATCAGGTAAAATAAATGTTAAAAAGAGATATTCTACCCATATTTGTAATAACGTAAAACTTTTTACCCTAACTATTTTCGATTTTTTTCGCTTTGCTACCCCATTTTATTGAGAGACAGTCAAGGGAAATGTCATGTCGTTCAAATGAATTCTTTGTTTGGATTCTTTTGTAAAATATGTGGGTGTCTTTTGATTCCTCTGCTTTGTCAAAGGAGTATTTGGTCTGTAAGATTTGATCAAAGGGTGAAACCAATCGGACCGGATTAATTGGGTATCGGACATGAAGTGACACCGTGTGGTCCTGTCCAGTTGGAGACCCTGAACTCAAGGGTCAATATTATAGTATTGGTTTTTTTTTCTCTTTTTTTCTTGGGCAATTTCGATCATTATAATCTCGTGTCCTTTCGCGCAAGGTCTCGCAAAGGTTATCACTGTTGTCATGGTTACATGTACGTGGTCGGTCAATTTTTTTGTAGATACAAATCCCCATTGGATGTTTACTGATTTGTAAACAACACACCTTTTCCAGTTCTTCATATGTTTTCTTCATATATTCAGCCTGACGTGATGAGGTCTTAAAAATCAATTTTGTTACCCTTTAATTTTTTTATGAATGAAATAAAACGGAGCTTAACATCAGTAATGTCGCGGGGGACTGTAAATACATCTTGATAAGTCTCGCGCTTATCACCACTCGGCGAACTTCTTGAATGAATTTGTCATATGCTCATTTATTTTGGCGTGAATGTTTATGACAAACCTTTGGGGGGAGATAACAGATCCGCTCCGACCGCGGGGGGCCACACTTAGCACGCGCCATCAAGCATATGTAAGGTCGGACAGTGACTTACCGTAAATATATAGAGCCAGGTATACTTAGTTGGCAAAATATATAGTTCCAAGTTTTTAACCTATTATTCACATCAGTTTGTTTGAACATTAACCTTTACACATTACTAAAGGATTAATTTGAATTTCCAAAGAAACCTGGCATATTTTTTGTTGATTTAGATATAAACATTCTTGGCCGTAACTAGATTTAAAATGTATATCAAAATTCAAACCTAGTATGCAGGATATAGAAGTGACCTGAGAGATACAGAACAGAGATACTATAAGTACAGAATGGTGTCGGTCGGTTAGTGTCAGCAGTCACGTGCTGTTTGGATCTTGTTGGCAGAGTGTGGAGAGATAACGTCAAAACTGACCCCAGGTTACCGTAACCTGACCCCTGTAACCCGTTACAGCTGCTGTAATGTAATCAGGAAAACCCCTGTTTGCCGACGATTGTGTAATTTATGCCACTTTTGTTGATACGTCTATCAACAGTTTTAATGCGGATATATTACAGACCCCCCCCCCCCCCCAAAAAAAAAATGAATACCATACCATGCATTGTATATCTTAATACTTAACTTAAAACTAAAACTTAAACTTAAAATTTCAACTATAGAACTTAAAATAAAACTCAACTTAGGTCTTGTAATCGCGTTAACAGATATCTTATGCCATATTGCTGAAACAAACATAAAAGAACCGCGGAATAAAATTTCCCGAAATAAACTTGACTAAAAATCAGCATGATTTTTTCATCGATATGATATTACTGAAAAAATGTGTTTCACCAATCTCTGAAAGAAGAGAGAAAGAAGGAAAAAATGGATGTACTTTTTTCTATATTTATCGCGACCCCCGCTCCTAGTGGCGCTTAGTTTTGTAATCTTGCCGAATTACCACAGGCTCAAAGTATTGAAGTTGTCAGAGTTTACGTGCAGCAGATGATAGGGAGAAATGAATGGGGGCAGGGTATCATTCTAAACCCACCTGTGGCGGGAGAATGGCTGCATCGCCTTCACCTGTTGTTTGTAGATAATTACATTCCGATATCTCTTAAACAGTTCGAATTTCATATTATATCTTTTCCTATTGATACATTTTCTACATAGTAACTAACATTAAATGGTGTTCGTGTCAAATCAACTTGTTGGAACTGCTAGGATATTGAAATTAGATATATATCGTTATGAAGGAAAAATCAACTGGGGGTCTGTAGGCATCTGTTTACTGTCGATTTTTTTGCGACGCAGGGGGGAGTTTTGACTGACTATGTCAATATTTCATACGTGAACTTATTTTGTCCAATTATATATTTCCAAAGTAAGCGATTATATAAAAAGTAAAATAAATTATCCAAAAATGGCAAATCGAATAGAAAATTTAATTTATGTGTAATTTGACAAAATTAATTAAACTTAAAAGGTACTAAAAATATTGGCTCATAAACTTCCTTTTGGAAAGACGATACTTCAAATTGGCATAGAAAGTAAAAATGGTGAATTTTTTAGTTCCGTGTCAAACTACGCGTATGACACGTATGTCAGAATATGATCGCTTTATTTGTTTAAAATTTGTCGTTTGATCTCCTAAAAGATAAACAGAAAGAAAAATCATTGAAATCCACCAGTGCACTAATTATACTTAGCTTATCACGACCCAGTGAGACCCTAATGAACCGAGATCGCTTGATTAAACCGCCTGATTAGGCGCGGTATGACCGAGGTGACGGGAAAAAAATGTCCGAACGCCGAAATCTGTTCTAAACGATGTCGTAAAATATGTCAGATGTCTGTGGTTTGGAATAAAGTAATCGTGTGTGAATTTTGACGAGTTTAACACGCTATAAAGAAAAGAGCTAGAGATCGCGGAGAAGTAAGAACTGAAGAGTTTTTGCTTCAATGGAAATCTTAAGACTTAAAACGAGAAACGTTTTCTTGACAGAAAATTACTTGTAGGCGGGAAGCACCACTATATTGTCTTTGAGCGAATCAATGAGGGGAAAAAAATATTATGTTAAGTTTCCTTTTGTTGAAAAATCCTGTGATAAAAAAGATTTCAAAGTTTTAAAAGCGATGTTTATTACTACTCTGAATAATACACTTAGCGGTGATGTTATTTTAATGATCTGTACGATATGTTTTTATGAAAAGAAATGAAGTATGTATGAAACGTCAGAAGTATGTGTGAAACGTCAGAAGTATGTGTGAAACGTCAGTCTAAATTAACGAGTCTCTGATATGCAACGAATATCCCAACATTAAGGAGATTTTGAATAAAAGCACGCTGAGAGTTTATCGAGTAAAAAGATATTAAATTTTAACTACATAAGCAAAACTTTAATATGAAAGAAAGAAAAAAACTCAAAGTTTAATGTACAAAAGATATCGAGGGCTGGATCATTAGATGAAATAGATGAGATTGAGGGATTGGGATTTTGATGTTTTGGGGGGGATATTTTGATGTTTTGGGGGGATATTTTGATGTTTTGGGGGGATTACACCAGGCTGAAGACGCGGAGTTGTTACTGTAGATAGAAAACACGACGATAGGGCACGCAATCCAATTCATCCCGGTCTAATATAGCAGATTATGTTAATTAAACATTCTCAAAGATTATTATTGCGTTATAGCTTGGATTTCCTGCTGGAATATTGAGTAGTTGAACCAAATCGGTTAAAAGAAAAAATAAGTTTGAGAAAATTAAAAAGAAACCGACAATTACTGAACGCGAACAAGGAAATGTACTTCAATGGGATTCCGTGAATCTTTGTTCCCCAAACACAGGTCTGTTTGCTACCAATCTGAACTGGATAAATTAATTTAACGATAGACTTGGTTCCAATCACCGTGATTCGGTACAGGTTGCTCCAGGGTCAGTGAAATTAACATCAGGTCTCCACTCACCCTCCTCAGTGCCCCGTATGTAAACCAGATACACCACTGTCTCGATGTCCTAATGCATTCTTCAACTAGGTGATAGCATCAAATAGTACTAAACGTCTTGGAGAAATTCCAATCAATTGCATAGATGGTTTGTACTTCGTTTCTACCTGCAAAAAAAAAAATTTAAAAAAATCAAAAATTAAAGCTCTTAAAAGGTAAAAAAAAAAACAACAACAAAGAATTATAAAACTTACAGCGCATCAATTTCTAATTCTTCAATAAAAGCACAGGAAATAACACCACAACTGTTCGATTTTCAATCAAACGTTACTCTTATTCTTCGTTCTAAGAAATAGGAATGCAACCATAATTATTCAAAGATATTAAGATGTTGTTAATTAATTTGTTTCCAGTAACCTTTCGTTAGAGCAGCTGCAAAACGGTTAAACACACAGGCAGAGCTTAATATCTGATCTTTATAGTCACATATATTTCAGATTACAACTCACACGACTTGACAACAGCGCTCTGCTGCACCGTGTTGTACACATGAATGCTGCTTTGTTCAGACACGGCGATCAATTAACCTTGTAAAGGAGTTAATGAATACAAACTGCAGCGGTAAAACCAGATTCCATTATCTTATTAGCTATGTCGAAGTAAACCAGCCAGTTCACCTGTCCTTGAGTAAACTTACATTGTAGAAAATCGGTGCTAGAGTGAGAAAAAGAGAGAGCGAAAGTTAAAACAGATAGAGGAATTAAGATGCCGCGTAAATGTATATAAAAATTCAACAGCTAGTAACAAAACATTAGGTAAAAAAATACTTTAAGATTGCTCTCTACAAAAACAAAGTAAGATGCCTAACCCAAAGAACACACAATATGAACAGAATGAAAATATACAACTCCCTGTATAGAGAGTGACAGTACTAGCAGAATACATGGAAGCGCGGCTTTACATCGAGAGCGGGCCGATTAGTTTGTCAGAACCATTAGCAGGGGGATTTATTTGGATGATCATTTGAACATCCGTCTAAGACGGCACAATTTTTCTTCAAAAGAGGCCTCTTCTTCACGGGAATTGCATTGGACATGCAATGGTTAAAACATATTTCATTAACCTGGTACAGATGTTGGGAGTAAAGCTTTACATTCGCTTTTTACCAGCACGTCTTCCAAGTGAAACTTTTTACCCACTTGTTTTTGGCTAAACTCCTTATTGTATTTCTGGAGGCAACATTCCTTTTAATTTTGCTGATCCAAGAACATCATATTTAATGTGTGCAAGAAATTAGATGTTTTTAGAGTGTATAAACTAATATTACGAAAGCCCAATGTATAATACATGCGCGTCAAGATCTAGTCAAATGACCCCCCAAAAATATGAAATTGAAATTATGAAAATTTTAAATCATTTTAAATTTTTATCTGGTTGAGGACTTTAGTTAAAATTTGATATTTCCGTTCATTTTCTTTTCAAGAAATAAAATGTTTAAACCCTCAACAAACCATTAACATGTCATAATGATTATAACTTTCTAATATATTTTCAGATATATCCAAGTTAACAATATTCGGCGACAGTAGCGGAAGTGGACAGGGAAAGACTGACGTCTCAGAAGATACCCGGATCAAGACGCTAGAGAGGCGGTCTTTCCGCGGGAACATGCGCTTGAAAGAAATCACGATGTCTGGTAACAACCTGGGCATTCTTTATCCGTACGTCTTTTACCACCTACGAGATCTGAAGATTCTTAATTTGCCAAACAACAATATCCGCCATATGTCGGCGGCTGCGTTTCACGGGCTGTTTAGCTTGCACGAACTGAATCTGTCGGACAACATGATTCGCTTTTTGCCGACTCCTGTATTCAATTACCTCCGTGAATTGCGAAGCGTTAATTTGAATGGCAATAAAATCAGAGCCATACAACGAGACATGTTCCGTGCTCTGGGCAAGCTGGAGAAACTCGACTTGTCGAGAAACAATATAACAGACATGTACGATGACACTTTCAAGTATAATTCGGAACTGACTGAACTTTATCTCAGTGGAAACCGGTTATGGAAACTCCGACCGGAATGGTTCAAAACATTACCTAAACTCAAGAGTCTGTCCCTGAGAGGTAACATGATAAAGACCGTAGAGCCCAACACGTTCACTAACCTCCCTAACCTCAAAGAACTCTTACTCTCCGCCAACATGCTTCAGACCCTCAAAGACGGGGCCTTCAAAAACCTGAAGAGACTGGACATCCTAGACGTGTCCACCAACGACCTGACGGCGGTCCCTACTTCCTGTTTCGAGGACCTTCAATCTCTGCATGAGCTTTACCTGGGGAAAAACAAACTGTCCATCATTAGGAACGGAACGTTTAGTTTTGGCGGTAATCTGAAGAGACTTGATCTGTCGGGGAACTTGATAGACACCATAGAAAGAGAGGCTCTCTACCCGATCAATCAAGTTCATACCGTGGATTTCTCAAAGAACAAAATTCGAGTGCTCACCAAAGACTTTATCAACGGTCTACATAACCTTCAAGACCTTAACTTAGCCGATAACTTTATTGAGGACATCGAGGAAAGCGCATTCATTGGAGCAGTTAAGCTTTCGCAGTTAAATCTTAAGTCCAACAACTTAAGCAGCATCGGCCAGGAAACCTTTGAACCGTTGACCATATTAAAGTCTTTGGACCTGGGACAGAACAGGATTAGCGACATTCATCCTAGTGGTTTATCAACACTTAGAAACTTACGGTCCTTAAACATTAATGAAAACAGATTAACAAAATTAGAGGGTAACATGTTTTTATCGTTATATAAACTTCTCGAGTTAGATGTTTCAAACAACAGGATCAACGAGTTGTCAAACAACAGTTTCGTAGGACTACACAATTTGGAGGACCTTGATTTGGAATCTAACAACATCCACATCATTGCTGCAGAGACCTTTAGATCCCTGCCCAGAATTGTTACTCTTGATCTCAAAGGAAATAAACTGATTAGTTTTAATTTCTCTGTAATATCTGAGCTGCCATACTTATCGATGGTTGATCTAAGCGAGAACAAATTGTTCAACATTCAGACCGGAAATGACGTCAAGCTACGGCTAACTGAACTTAGCCTCTCAAAGAACAACCTAAAGGAATTATCTGAGAGGATTAAGCGGATTATGTCGTCATCATCGCTGCTGATGCTGGACGGTAATCCCTGGACGTGTAACTGTAAAGCAAAATGGCTGAAAGACCCCATGTTGTCCCGACAAATCAGGGTCCATTCCTCCAATGACGTCATATGCAAATCACCAAACAAACTGCACGGTAAAAAGGTGCGTATATAAGACCTAACTACAAATAGATATCCAATGCCCCCCCCCCCCCCCCACAATAGAACCCAATAAACATTGATAAAATCGACAAGATGTGTGTTCAAGATCTCATTGATGAGGTGATTACAGATCTTTTATGTCTCGGACCCCAATTCGTATTTCGTAGAGTAATTGACAGATTTAATAATACATTCTAGATTCTAGTTGCCTATCACCGAGTTTTATTTTTGTGACTTTTTTTAGTATGCATCGACGTTATTAACATAAGGCTTCGAAGTATGGAGAACTTAAAAAAATCAAAAAGCATAAAACAAGATAACTTCGATCGGAAATTCGTTTCAAACTTGGTTTAATTTTTATGATGGGCTTCAAAGTAACATTAAGTTTTGTAAAACCAATTCTCGCGGATGTTAAAATTAGATTTTATGTGCGCCTCTTGATTAAAAGATATACATAGTATATATCGCGCATTACATTTTTATTAGATGCATGTTAAAGGTACATGTGAATTGTTTGATACCGGTATCATAATATTAATTCTTTAGGTAATTATGAATTGGAACAGGTGGAATCTTAACTTTCAGCATTTTGTAACTGATATAATCTTGCAATCGATAATACTATAACAAATATATGTATTATTTACTGCACGATACGTTAACACCCATCAAAGCTAAATGTCAAAACAAGTATATTTATATTATTAAATAAATGAACTTTTTTCGCACTACTAAATCTCATACACAAGAAGAAAAAAATAAAAAGTTACATGAAAATTGCTTTATAATTATTTTCAGGTGACCGCTTCCTTGCTCATTCTGTATATGTTATCCATGATGCTGTTTGTCTGTTGTCTCTATAATGATTACTAGTATATGACCTATCTGTTGTATGTTGTATCTGTAGTTGTTTGACCCCTCAGTATGTTGTCTTTGTGGTTGTTTGAGCCCTCATTATGTTGTCCTTTTAGTTGTTTGACTCCTCAGTATGTTGTCTCTGTGGTTGTTTGACCCCCTCAGTATGTTGTCTTTGTAGTTGTTTGACCCCTCAGTATATTGTCTTTGTGGTTGTTTGACCCCTCAGTATGTTGTCTTTGTGGTTGTTTGACCCCTCAGTATGTTGTCTTTGTAGATGTTTGACCCCACAGTATGTTGTCTTTGTATTGTTTGACCCCTCAGTATGTTGTCTTTGTAGTTGTTTGACCTCTCAGTATGTTGTCACTGTAGTTGTTTGACCTCTCAGTATGTTGTCACTGTAGTTGTTTGACCCCTCAGTATGTTGTCTCTGTAGTTGTTTGACTTCTCAGTATGTTGTTTCTGTAGTTGTTTGACCCATCAGTATGTTGTCTCTGTGATTGTTTGACCGCTCAGTATGTTGTCTTTGTGGTTGTTTGACCCCTCAGTATGTTGTCTTTTTGGTTGTTTGACCCCTCAGTATGTTGTCTTTTTGGTTGTTTGATCCCTCAGTATGTTGTCCTTTTAGTTGTTTGACCCCTCAGTATGTTGTCTTTATAGTTGTTTGACCTCTCAGTATGTTGTCTTTGTGATTCTTTGACCCCTCAGAATGTTGTCTTTATGATTGTTTGACTCCTCAGTTTGTTGTCACTGTAATTGTTTGACCCCTCAGTATGTTGTCTTTATAGTTGTATGACCCCTCAGTATGTTGTCTTTGTAGTTGTTTGAACCCTCAGTATGTTGTCTCTTTAGTTCTCTGACTCCTCAGCATGTTGTCTTTCTGACTGTTTGACATCTCAGTATGTTGTCTCTGTAGTTGTTTGACCCCTCAGTATGTTGTCTTTGTGATTGTTTAAACCCCCTGTATGTTGTCTCTGTAGTTATTTGACCCCTCAGTATGTTGTCTTTGTAGTTGTCTCTGATTGTTTGACCCCTCAGTATGTTGTAAATTTAGTTGTTTGACCTCTCAGAATGTTGTCTTTCTGATTGTTTGACCCCCTCAGTATGTTGTAATTTTAGTTGTTTGACCCCTCAGGATGTTGTCTTTGTAATTGTTTGACCCCTTAGTATGTTGTCTCTGTAGTTGTTTGACCCCTCAGTATGTTTTCTTTGTAGTTGTTTGACCGCTCAGTATGTTGTCTTTGTGTTTGTTTGAACCCCTCAGTATGTTGTTTTTGTGGTTGTTTGACCCCTCAGTATGTTGTCTCTCTGATTGTTTGACCCCTCAGTATGTTGTAATTTTAGTTGTTTGACCCCTCAGTATGTTGTCTTTGTGATTGTTTGACCCCTCAGTATGTTTTCTTTGTGTTTGACCCCTCAGTATGTTGTCTTTGTAATTGTTTGACCCCTCAGTATGTTGTCTTTGTGGTTGTTTGACCCCTCAGTATGTTTTCTTTGTGTTTGACCCCTCAGTATGTTGTCTTTGTAGTTGTTTGACCGCTCAGTATGTTGTCTTTCTGATTGTTTGACCCCTCAGTATGTTGTCTCTATAGTTGCTTGACCCCTCAGTATGTTGTCTCTTTAGTAGTTTGACCGCTCAGTATGTTGTATTTGTGGTTGTTTGATCCCTCTGTATGTTGTCTCTATAGTTGTTTGACCCCTCAGTATGTTGTCTTTGTAGTTGTTTGACCCCTCAGTATGTTGTCTTTGTGATTGTTTGACCTCTCAGTATGTTGTCTCTATAGTTGTTTGACTCCTCAGTATGTTGTCTCTGTATTTTTTTTACCCCTCAGTATGTTGTCTCTATAGTTGTTTGACCCCTCAGAATGTTGTCTTTGTAGTTGTTTGACCTCTCAGTATGTTGTCTTTGTAGTTGTTTGACCTCACTGACAAGGATCTCTCCTGCCAGACAACAAAGGACAGGAACTCCACGGCTCTCCAGATGTGTGAGGCCTCCACCTTTGTCAAGAAGCGCTGGTACACCCCACGGTAGGTAATTAGGTGTAGATCCCATAGCTGCAGGTCTGTAGCTCCCGGTCTGAAAAAATTCGGATGGACGACCTGGGAGCTTCAGTGCCTCCCATAGTAAAAACCTGCGATTTACGGCGCACAAAAAACGGCGCTAGTTTTGGACTGATTAACCTTATTTCCACACAAATTCTGTGAAAACAATTAGTACCATTAAATTTTTCAGGAAATTTACTACTGATATTGTCACTTTACTTGCGTCAGAGTTTCTCTTAAACATGCTTACTGACCTCGAAAAATGAAGTATATTAATTTACGTCGAGATCGAGAGTCGCCATTTTCCCATATAAACAAACTGCACCACTTCAATTTACGGGGCTGGTGATGGTGTTTAAAAGAATATCAGAGGCTTCTGCAGCTATAGATCACAGAGAGTTTCCAAACTCTCTGTTCACGTCTATTGTAAAATCTGTACTGTGTCCTACATTTATTTACATATCATTGACCTCTCAGTATGTTATATCATTTTATTTATATTATATATTTATATTATATTTAAAGGATACATGTACACGTGTTTTCAATTTACAAGTTATACATTGCAATCTCACTTTCTTCAGATCTGTTCGGAAGGCATTACTGTCGCGACACGCGACTATCGTTGATGACAAAGGAGCTCCGATTGTAAACGGAATAATGGTGTCCGAGGATTGGGTCCTAACGATAGGAACAAGAGCGAACGAGATTCTACAGTCCACGAACCCAAGCAGTGTCCGGGTCAAAGTAGGAAGAACCAAAGGCTACAGGAACATAGTGCGGACATTCGTCCATCCCCTGGTACAGTACGGGTCGGAATTTAACGTGGCCTTGCTGAGACTGCGCTACAACAAGAGGAACCCAGACCAATCGTGCATCATCAACAGTAAACAATACAATGTGCTGACCAGTATATTCAAACACATCATCGTCACCACCCGGATGACGGGGAGGACGGGAAAGTTCGACAAACTAAAACCCCGCAAAGGGCGCATCTCTAAACCCTGTTCTCATAAGAATTTGATCTGTGCGACCATCAAGAAACCAAAGAGGCCGCTTATGCTCATGGAGGGATCGCCGATGTATCTGGGTCATAATGGCGACTACCGCTTGGCCGGGATAGGGGTTAACGTCCCCACGGTAAAGGACTACAAGTATGACTTTATTCCGCTGTGGTCAGTCTCGGACTGGGTGCAGGATGTATTGGACGAGTATAACGCCAAGTGTCACTATAATTCTCGGGGAGTAGACGTGTGTGAGGATCTCTCTTTGCCAACGTTAAAAGACATGGAGGACAAAATTCGCAGGCCTGAGCAGCACTGAGCACGAATTGTGATTTATTGTCTTTTTTCTTTCTAACAGTGCTGAAATACTGCACTATAATGCGTGACAATTTTGTGTAATGGCGGGTAATGACGCTTGAAGATCACCCCATAGAGAACGTTATAATCAAAGTAATATCCAATATTACTCAACTCCCTCCATTACCTAGATTGCAAAATTCCGCCAATTTAGCGGAAACCCATTGCATAACCTCGATGTTCATTGACATTCAATGTTATTTATTCCGATGTGATGAGAAGATCGTATAGTTTATTATAACTATTAGCTAAGCGACGGCCGCTTAGATAGAACTACGGTGCCGAGTGCTTAGTCCGACTTCGTGTGACTCGATTTCCCGTCGCCATCTTTTTTATACACTTATCTATTGTTTGATGTTTCACTTTATATACTTCAAACACGGGGAGGGGAGCAGTGTAAAGTGCTTGAGGGTGCTTCCTCCTCTCTCTCCCCGCGCCATCAGACTTTGTCCGTAGAGCGGAAAATGTCATTTACAATCTTAATGATGTTGTGGCTAGGATGCTATTCTTATTGTATAAACTGTATAAATATAGCTATAGGTTTGGTGACTGAAATAGCCATATTTAGTGTTTTTGATACAAAAATTGTTGTCATTTAGTCTGTGAAAGACCGTTATCATTCTGTTGTTACTTTAATTAAACTTAAATTACACCAAAGTCCTCTTTCTTTTATTTATTTATCTCTTTCACTGCATAACATTTCAATGTTAATTCACAGCAATCCATTTAATCCTTCAACCCGAAAACCAAATAAATATGGATAAAATAGAAACACAGCAACACCAAGAAGATTTGTAAATGAACCTTGATTTTATTCTGTTATTCTTCAATTCTTCTTAAGTTCTGATAATACAAAACAAATTGCTGTATAACTATCTGACCTGTTACATAAATTAAGTGATTGTAACAGAAGACCTATACATTCTTTTCAGTAACCTAAAGGTTGAATATGTAGATAAATTCAATGTTATTCTTAAACAATGTCAGAATGTTAATATTGATTAATGGTATAAAACTAATTAAAAGCTTTTCTCATGGACACAAGTATTACAGTTCACAAGTATTACAGTTCACATGTAAAAAGTACATAGGTATCAATTTAATGACAAACCAAAACTTTTTGCTATTAATATCACCTACTGAAATATTCGAACCACAAAATTATGTTACAGTTATGGGACGGAGAGGTCGATTAACTGTTAAATTACTTGTCTACCTTAAACAGTTAAACTGGTGATGAACCGGAAGCTGTTTTATTCATTTCCTGTTTTGCGCGATTTCATTGGCGCAGAATCTCCTAAAAAGTAATGTTATCGATGGTCGAGGATAAATCAAGAAACGGCGTGTTTAAACAATAATAAAAACTGTAAATGGTGGAATAAAAACTAGCCAGGCCAGCAGTACTGACGAATTAATGTTTTCCCTCAAGTTCAAGGTGTTAAAAACTATACAGTAATATCCTTCACAAACTCATAAAACCGACATAATAACAAACAAAAAACTAAAAACCAGGGATACCGACATGCCTCGTACATATACACCCAGACACTGGGAGAATGTCTGGAATGGATCATTGTGAATCCATTGTCAAAGCGACATGCAGCCCGCCTATCTATCATGTACATTGTGATTAGTCGTGTCTGACGGCTTGATTTACTTTTTAAGTTATTTCCTCGCATTTTCTACCCCCACTAAATGACAAACAGACTGCTAACAGCTGCCATACCTGTCACATGACGAAATGGGGGAGGAGGAACAAAACCATATTTCTGACTGATTCATTTGTCAAAAAGCAGTAATATTGCCATGGTACATGATATTGATAACTTTTAATTTTAAAAAATGCTTGTTAACTGACGGGCGAAGAGAGAGAGAGAGAGAGAGAGAGACTTATCATGATTCACTTAATTCAGTCAATGAGTCTTCATCGTAAAAAAAAAAACAACTGAATAAAGAGCAAAACTTAAATCCTAAGAATTATGTACAGTGTAATAAAAATTAATCATCAAAACACTTTGTGTATACCACACAATCATTAAGTTACCCAACCTTACAATTAACGTGGTACTAGTATTATTAAGTACGCGTGGTACATGGACACTAGTACAACAGAATGATCAGTCTCATATAGAACTCATTTAATCTCATGACTTCTAATGAAGACAGTCGGATCTTTCATAAAAACTCGCCAAGAATAGACAACAGAAATTGTGCATGCAGTGCAATTAATGGCAACGATGCAATGTGCGTATTAAATAGCTCATTCACAGTTAGTTTTACAAAGTTCAAAATAGAAAAAAAATGACACATCTGGTTGATAAGAGCAATAAATTTTCTGATTTGAATATTGAGTCATGCTGAATTGTATAATTCTGTCTATTTAGAGACATTATTTTGACAAATTGATCTGTCATAAATTGAGAGTGCAAAACAATGGGATATGAGTAACTGCTCGCAGAGGTGCAACTGTGTGATGTGTGCAACGTCAACAAACAGCGTCTTATTTACAAATCCAGTAGTAGGACAGTTTCAAATTTCAATGGTAGCAATAACACATTTGTCATTTCCATTTTAATGATAAAGCACATCATAAACTTATCTTTAAGATTTTTATACAACACAAATAAAAAATAAAAACAGACAAAACACGAGGAACGAATGACGTCGTATTCGGTTTGAACTTCTTTTGTTTTGTTGAAATATTTGATAGAATTTATTTAACGTTCCCAATGTGTAAATGCATTAATTATTTTCCTGTCGTTGACGACGCATTTCTTTTTTTCTTTTTAAATAAATAATTTATTTGCACAAGAATCAGATTGAAGATTACCCTCAAGTGAGCAATATTTATTACAGTCAGTCTTATAGTTCTGTCATATCAGTATCTTAGCTCTCTCTCTCTCTCTCTCTCTCTCTCTCTCTCTCTCTCTTATGCGACGGTTGCGGCGGTTTACCAAGCTTTTTTTTTTTTTTTTTTTTTAAGAAAATCAGCTGGAAATCACCTCAGCTTTTCTCACAAGATGTTTTTACGGTTTTGGCTATTATATTTGAGGTTTCCCTGACAGGTTATGACTGTCCGTTTTTATATTTTTGTAGGTTTTACAACATGAACTTCGACCTCATCCTTGTTTTAAATGTTTTTGATGAAAATCATGAAGTAAGATTTAAATCAAGTTGACACGTCCGGCTCGTTTATGATTACGCAACGGTATTAGAGAACATTACAGAATTATCTTATAACATTAAAACCAGGAGGTTCTATAACGCTAACTCAAAGAAGAGGAGGTAGAATAGAGTTGTCTCGCTTGTAGTATTACGTGCTTCGATAGTCATAATTAATATACTATTAAACAAGAGCATGGCAATTTCTTAAATATTAACATTTTTTTCTAATAAAGCAATTTTCTAATAGTACATTTAATGAAAAAAAATAAGAGAAAATTGTACAAGTTAAATTTATTTCCCTTATTTGAGTTACCAAAAACCCAGAGTAACTTGCTAAACAATAACAATAATAGCCCAAGTTACCAGAGCGTTCTGACAGGTAATATCTGCAAAGAAGCAGCAAGTAGTATTCTAAAAAGAGATTCAAATAGAAGAGTACAATTAACAATATACTGATAAGCTGTTTGCCGAGTAGCATGAAAACAATCGCACGGAATTGACGCATACAATGTGACAATTTGCCTTTTCAAATAGTGACATGAATTCAACGTCTGACTAGTATCAAACTCACATTGTATAAGTCGGTGCATTGTGCTCTATATTATTAATTGATTTAAGGAACTATATATAGTTTTATTGAATTAAAATTAATAGTTGAATGAGGATAATAATTTACGTAAATCTATTGTACATGCGCAGTATGTGAACATCTGATGTATTTCCGGGATTAGTCGTAACCTTCGGATCGGTTCGATTATTTACAATCCAACAAAATATTAATTAATTTAATGGTCGCTCTTATTCAAAGGAATTGAAATATCAAAAACATATTTCATTATATCTAAAATAGTTTCTGTTTGATCTTGAAATTTTATAAATCCTATCAAATCAACTTATGTAAGCAAGTTATATTAGTATACATCAAACTGTTTTCTAAAATGATATGCAGAATATAATAAGTTGTAATCGTTTTTTAATGTTTGTTGCTTTGATCTTAATTTAGCTTGCATAAAATGTTAATTCCTCTGATTCAAACTCTATCTACCGGAAGCTGATGTGTCAGTTCATTTAAAACATTACTAACATTTTTTTGTGGTTAATCAAAGGGATTTTCGTGTGCAGAAATTAAATGCATTTATCGGACCTGCACACCTGTTTATTTTACCTGCATCGTAATTTCTATCACCATTTTACCTGTCAATCCCACTAGATTACCTCTTCATCTTACTAGTATACCTCACCAATATATTTGTCATTTTCACTAGTTTCCATGTAGCTGTCTATCTCAATATATGTGTCTATCTCACTAGAATACCTGTCTTTCTCACTGCTTTATTTACCAGTATACATGTACTTACCTGTCTCATCAGCATACTTATCCATCTCACCTCTTTATTTCTTTGTTATGCCAATTATTATCTCACCTGCATTAAGAAGATGGATGAATAAGGCGTGTAAACTGCCTATATGAGGATAGATAAGATACTATAAAATTAAAATATCAACAAATCTCATAATTTCTTTCTAAATTATTGAAAACAATGTATATTTACCAAAACATCGATTTATAATCCCTAAATATGTTAAATAATTGGAATATAGGTTGATTTAAACTGGCGTATGCGTGTCAAAACCTCCAAAATAGTGTCATTTTTATAATTTCAATGCCTTTTCTTTTATAATGTGGGTCTGAGCTCCATATTTTTGTCATAGTCTATATAAGGTTTAAAGGAAATCAAACCGATTTCAATCAACGAAAACATGGAGATATGACCCACTATACTTAAAAAATGTCATTTTGTATCGCAACAATTAAACGTTTTAGAAAAATATTACAAGTCCGTAAATTCGTGGTTGAAGTCGTATATTAGCATTTAACAGGGGAGTTTGATGTGACTGAAATGGCTCAGTGGTTAGAGCACCAGACATTATGTAACATTATAGAGCTAGGGATTTTTGGTTGTGGGTTCGATGCCACCAAAACGTAAGAATTTATTTGTTGTTCTTATCGTTTGTAAAAGGTTTTAAAACTAAATATAGTTAGAAATTGTGATTTTCTAAACTTGTATTATAACATTATCAAGTATATTTAGTTGGAAAAAATTAAATTTGAAATTGTATTTTACGACTAAACCAAATGGGCATTTGCACTATCTTGTTCCCCCATCTTCTTTCTATCTCAGTTTTATATCTGTTATGTTCACCTATCTGTATACCTGTCTATTTCATATGAATACATGTGTATATCTCAGATGTAAACATGTGTATATCTCAGATATATACATGTGTCTATCTCAGATATATACCTGTGTCTATCTCAGATATATACATGTGTCTATCTCAGATATATACCTGTGTCTACCTCAGATATAAAGCCGTGTCTATCTCAGATGTAAACATGTGTCTATCTCAGATATATACCTGTGTCTATCTCAGATATATACATGTGTCTATCTCAGATATTTACATGTGTCTATGTCAGATATATACCTGTGTCTACCTCAGATATAAAGCCGTGTCTATCTCAGATATATACCTGTGTCTATCTCAGATATATACATGTGTCTATGTCAGATATATACCTGTGTCTATCTCAGATATATACCTGTGTCTATCTCAGATATATACATGTGTCTATCTCAGATATAAAGCCGTGTCTATCTCAGATATATAGCCGTGTATATCTCAGATATATACCTGTGTCTATCTCAGATATATACATGTGTCTATCTCAGATATATACCCGTGTCTATCTCAGATATATACCTGTGTCTATCTCAGATATATACATGTGTCTATGTCAGATATATACCTGTGTCTACCTCAGATATAAAGCCGTGTCTATCTCAGATATATACCTGTGTCTATCTCAGATATATACCTGTGTCTATCTCAGATATAAAGCCGTGTCTATCTCAGATATATACCTGTGTCTATGTCAGATATATACATGTGTCTATGTCAGATATATACCTGTGTCTATCTCAGATATAAAGCCGTGTCTATCTCAGATATATACCTGTGTCTATCTCAGATATATACCTGTGTCTATCTCAGATATAAAGCCGTGTCTATCTCAGATATATACCTGTGTCTATCTCAGATATAAAGCCGTGTCTATCTCAGATATATAGCCGTGTCTATCTCAGATATATACCTGTGTCTATCTCAGATATATACATGTGTCTATCTCAGATATATACCTGTATCTACCTCTGATATATAGCCGTGTCTATCTCAGATATATAGCCGTGTCAATCTCAGATATATACATGTGTCTATGTCAGATATATACATGTGTCTATGTCAGATATATACCTGTGTCTACCTCAGATATAAAGCCGTGTCTATCTCAGATATAGAGCCGTGTCTATCTCAGATATATACATGTGTCTATGTCAGATATATACATGTGTCTATGTCAGATATAAACATGTGCCTATCTCAGATATATACCTGTGTCTATCTCAGATATATACCTGTGTCTATCTCAGATATATACATGTGTCTATCTCAGATATATACATGTGTCTATCTCAGATATATACATGTGTCTATGTCAGATATATACCTGTGTCTACCTCAGATATAAAGCCGTGTCTATCTCAGATATAGAGCCGTGTCTATCTCAGATATATACCTGTGTCTATCTCAGATATAAAGCCGCGTCTATCTCAGATATATAGCCGTGTATATCTCAGATATATACCTGTGTCTATCTCAGATATATACATGTGTCTATCTCAGATATATACCTGTGTCTATCTCAGATATATACCTGTGTCTATCTCAGATATATACATGTGTCTATCTCAGATATAAAGCCGTGTCTATCTCAGATATATAGCCGTGTATATCTCAGATATATACCTGTGTCTATCTCAGATATAGAGCCGTGTCTATCTCAGATATATACCTGTGTCTATCTCAGATAAAAAGCCGTGTCTATCTCAGATATATACATGTGTCTATGTCAGATATATACATGTGTCTATCTCAGATATAAAGCCGTGTCTATCTCAGATATATACATGTGTCTATCTCAGATATATACATGTGTCTATCTCAGATATATACCTGTGTCTACCTCAGATATAAAGCCGTGTCTATCTCAGATATAAAGCCGTGTCTATCTCAGATATATACCTGTGTCTATCTCAGATATATACCTGTGTCTATCTCAGATATATACCTGTGTCTATCTCAGATATAAAGCCGTGTCTATCTCAGATATATACATGTGTCTATGTCAGATATATACATGTGTCTATCTCAGATATAAAGCCGTGTCTATCTCAGATATATACATGTGTCTATCTCAGATATATACATGTGTCTATCTCAGATATATACCTGTGTCTACCTCAGATATAAAGCCGTGTCTATCTCAGATATAAAGCCGTGTCTATCTCAGATATATACCTGTGTCTATCTCAGATATATACCTGTGTCTATCTCAGATATATAGCCGTGTCTATCTCAGATATATACATGTGTCTATCTCAGATATATACATGTGTCTATCTTATGTCTAATTATCTATCTCAAAACTTATTTCAAAGCTGTTCGGATACTTACCAACATTCTTGTTGTCAGATCTAGATGTCTACCTTTCGGTATCACCTGTTTACTCACCTAACTCACCTATCTATCTTATGAACATACCTGTTCGTCTTACTATTTCCGCTGCACTGACATATACCGACATGTACATCAATGGGTAAACAAGTAATGTCAATATTTACACTGTATATCGTTACATGTAATCTAGAGTAAATCTAGAGAAATGTCTGCTAGTATATGGTTGTTGACTTCATTAAATGCAACCGAAAATACAACGTCATAATAAATCAAAATTGCAATTTAAAATAAATATATATTACATGTCTGGTACATTGTCATGTATCTGAAGAATAAAAATACAGAGGCGTTGCTGTGTTATCATCAATATAATTAAACACTTAGTGTGAATCTCTTAATTTCTAATGAAGGTTTACAAAGATATGAATGTAAATTACATAAATATCGATGGTCACGGGAAAATGAGATAAACATATACAGATCAGATCTGAGGTGGTAAGTCCTACAACATAAATCAACATTTAGTAACAGATGCAGATGGAAAGGATCCAAAACATGCCTTGCACACAAGTGTAAGCTTGTTGACTGACTGGATGGTGATCAAAAGCATGAAGCTGTCCTATCTGGGGCGGATCATACGCCATGCATGCCTCTAGGGCTGGGACTGGGAAAGAAATGACAACTCACTCAAATAATGTAAACGAGTCATTATTTGTAGATAAGACGCTTTTTGTCAATATCGTAAAGCTTTTTGTGTAATGCTTCATTTCCCTTTATATTTAGTTTTCTTTCCCGAAGTCTGCACCCCTTGTGTTAGTTAATCTCTCTCTCTCTCTCTCTCTCTCTCTCTCTCTCTCTCTCTCTCTCTCTCTCAGCATTCAAGTGTTGAAATAAAATAAACCGGTTCGTGAAACTTTGCCTAACAATAATCTCATAAATCATTGGGGATTTTCTTGTCGAACAAAAATATAGGTTACGATGTTGACAATCTATCCCCCTTTAACTTAATCAAACAAATACATAAAACTTACCTCTTTCACTCCATTCTTTGCTTGTAAAATGACGTAATCTTTTTTGGCTCTATGCGATTTACATTTAATTAAAAAGTTTTTTTGTTAATATGGATGCAATTTCAATCATTTTATTGAACCTTAATGTCGCTTCTCAACTGGAAGGGTTGTTTAAGGTCAAGGTCACTAAATATCAAATGCTCAGTGTGATCTTTCGCATTATGTCAAACATCGCCATAATTGCCTTTTTTACGCTGTATTACGATCGGTATAACTGGCTTTCAATACGTTAACTTGTAATACAGTATAATAAACATCAAACGCTTTAATAAATTGTCATCAATGCGGTATTATAGATTTGTACTCGGATAATAGAAATGAGACATGACTGACACAATGCAATGGTGTCGCTTAGGAGGCCATTGTTGTCCTCAGAAAAAAATGCAACAATTCCAACTTCGCGTGGGTCACTCCTCTCAGCCCCGCGCTTTCACATCCAATTTTTAATCAATTTGAACCGCATTTTTTCAGTGATTGGCGTCTTTGTGCATACACTCATTACCCGTGGCCCCCAGGGCACGGATTTTTAACATCTTGTGGTAAAACTCGCAAACTGACACGGCCCTTTGAATTTTATAATTGGTCGTCTGAAATCCGACAAATTCTCGCACTGGGAAAATATTTTGACAAACTTTCAATCGTTTTTTTTTTTAATTCAAGAGTCACTTTGATTAACCATTTATTTTTTGCTTATTGCTTTTATACGTCTTAATTCGCAATGAAAATAAAGTGAAATTTGACATTCTTCGCGGATGATAAATCATAAACGGTTATTCACCATTTAAATCATTTTAGATTTATTGGGTTCAGTTTTGTTATTGTGCGAACAGGTGTGAGAGAAAGCAAGATTTCTCCTTCTCTCTTCAACTCAGCGAAAAAAACGTTTAATCCACTGCAACCCAATATTGCAAGGTAAGGTGGATCGGTCCGTTGTTTTCCGGGTACAATACATCTGGACGTCTGGGTAAAGAAAACTACGCAATGCAATTGTACACCTGTAAAAATGTAACTTTTGACTCACACATTGGCCATTCATTTCAATCAGAAAAAGGGTATCGTTTTCAGCCCTCCAGTAGATGTGCATTTTTAGATTGTTGGCTGTCACACGGGGCATGCAACACGTGTAAAACTTTGCTGCATACCTGGATTTTACAGGTGCTCGGCAGATAGACTTTCCCAGGGACACTGGATAGGGGTACAACCGACCGCTAATCTCTGTTGACACCCATGCTCACCGAATGTTGTCTCTCAGTCGTGCTCGCGTTAATTTCTCGCTGTAGAGAGTTACATTTCCTATTGACAGTGCTGACACCTACAAGACGGTCTTTGAAGTTGTTACATTTCTACATGCCAGGTGTGCATGTCTAATCGGTGACGGAAATCGAGACAATTCGGTCGAGGTTATAGAAAAGATGTCAATTTTAAACGAATCAATGGAAATTGGAATTAAATTGAGAGAGAGAGAGAGAGAGAGAGAGAGAGAGAGAGAGAGAGAGAACCAGACAGACAGACGAAGAACGAACAGACAGACAGATAGACGGACAGTTTTAATCATCATTCGTACAATAAGACAGGCAGAGACTCCAAACTTTGAAGTAACCAGGTTGGACTTTACATGATTAAATTAGCAATGTACATGTATGTCACAATATAGTACTTTAAAGGGACTTGGACACGATATAAGCAAGGTGCAGAGTTTGTAATTCTTTGTTTTGTAAACAAAGCTCGAGTCTTGTTATAGTTTACATATGTGTTTTATTGGTATAAGTTTCAATCAAATGTTGCTTTCTTCTATTGATAATATATTTTATAAACACATTGAATAAGTTTGCCTTGTTTCCCATGACTCATTTTGTCAAAGAAATGGTAATTCCATACTTTACATTATTTGTAAACAAATATAAGACTCGAGCTTTGTTTACATACATGTAACAATGAATTCTTACCTCTGTATCTCTTTTATAACTTTAATTCAAACATTCAAAATTTGGCCAATCATTCAAAATGTGCAAGTAAATCATTTTATATTTAAAAAAAATAAAAATAAAAATTTTGATCTAAAATCGTGTCCAAGTCCCTTTAATACTCATTGATAAAATCACTACATGAAATGACTGTGTCATCACCAATATAGATTGTCAAAGTCCAGCGAACCTACTGCTTAAATGCCTTCTCACTGGTGGTTTATTTCTCTTATGTTCAGGTCAAGGTCAATTTGGCTATAGCCGTCTTAAAGAAATTTAGTCCGACGAACTATCAAACCACAACTTGATCATTTTTTTTCCAGACTAGACTTATATGGTTGGTGTGTTTGGGTCACTGAACAGACAAAGATTTTCTCCATTCAATCTGACACTTGCTCTCTTCAATTGGGTCACTCACCAGCAGTTCCGGTGTAACTCACCTTTTTATGTCAGATTTACAGAACAGTCAAAGAGGAAATAGTGACTCAATTTCTCCTTGTGATCTCGCGAGATTTACTTTCCAAACGTGGTTTGTTTAGATTCCGGAGCACAAATAAATTGTGATTTACATTTTTATTCTGTGAATCCGTTGCGTTTTTACGTAAGAATTCAAACAGGAAGAAGTCGCAGCACACTAAAGACCGACCCAAAAATAAACAAAAAATTCACTTATTCTCCGAAATTTCATAAATATTTATAGAATGTGAGTTTCCCAGAGAACGATGCGCTGTTTTGCTGTCTTTTCTTCCTATAATCGATTTGACCCCTGGAGACCTAAAGTGTCTCGTCAGTTAAAAATCGTGATTTAAGCAGGTTAATTTGTATCTACTGCCAATAAACTAAGTGTCATGGCGGCCCGAGAAAAGCGGGAATTAAATGAGAACGTCGTCTGCTGCCTTACATCTATGTACAGTGACATTTATTGGTCGGACAACAATGGTGTTAAGATCTTAATTTGAACATTGAACTTTTGTTCGACAGTTATGTTGAAACAGAAGATATCAAACCCAGAACAAACATTTGTAAACTATAATGGAGATTGCGTGTTTTTGTTTCTTTGTCGAAAATGTTTTTTCCTTTCTAAATAACACCTTGATTCGTATCATTTTTCTTTAAAGTTTCTGAAGCATGATTTTTGGCACGGTCCTTTGCTATCTTCATGAAATCAAACGACTATGTCCTTCTTCCATTAAAAGTGTTTGACTCTCAGAAATTTCGCTTGCGTATCAAGAAACAAATATCAGAATATGTCCATTCACATACCGGTATTACGAGAAACGACTGTCTTTGTGGGCTACATGTATATACATATGTATCAGTAAAAAAACTGAAGCTATATTAAAATAGAGATCGATGTTGATTAGTTCGTAAGTGGTAGTTATAGTGGTACTGATATTAAGAAAGCTGAGTGATTGTGGACATTTTTAGACTGTATTGATCTCCCCAAGAGCCCTGTATAAGAATATACGAAAATACTCAAATCTAAAAGCTAAAATATATGAATTTTTTTTTCTTTATTTACTAAATAATTTTCTAAAGCTAAACGAATCATAACTAAACATTTGAGGTCAATGTGTCGGTTAATGTGTTGGTAAATGTGTCGGTAAATGTTTCGGTTAATAAATGTGTCGGTTAATAAATGTGTCGGTAAATGTGTCGGTTAATAAATGTGTCGGTAAATGTGTCGGTTAATAAATGTGTCGGTTAATAAATGTGTTGGTTAATGTGTCGGTTAATAAATGTGTCGGTTTATAAATGTGTCGGTTAATAAATGTGTCGGTAAATGTATCGGTTAATAAATGTGTCGGTTAATAAATGTGTCAGTTAATGTGTCGGTTAATAAATATGTCGGTTAATGTGTCGGTTAATAAATGTGTCGGTTAATTTGTTGACCATCCAGCCTCCTTAAAAACCCGGTAACTTGGAAAAATGACAACTTACAGAAGATATTCTATTGATTATAAATATAAGAGAGAGAGAGAGAGAGAGAGAGAGAGAGAGAGAGAGAGAGAGAGAGAGAGATTTGGGACATTTTGCATTCCCAAGTCCGACAAAGTTTAGTTTGACTAAACGAATAACAATTTTTCATGATTTGAATAGAAACTAAAAGCACAGTTTCCTTTGAGGAGATAAATGCTGCACTTTCTGTGTAAAGACCCTGCAGGAGGCATCGTCCTTAGCTTAACCCTAACAACCCAACAAAGCCTGTTCCTGACGGGAGGGTGACAGCCTGACACACCGTCTCCAGAACGTGTAACTCTGAACACCTGAACCAGCAAAGATTTGATGGAACGTTCTTTCATGGCACCAAACACCCAGATACTGCATGACTGTGTTGCTCAGAAACTGATAGAGCTGCATCCGGACGCAACGTACATATTTCCGGAAAATGAAGTCCGTTTACAAACCAATAATTTACTTGTGCAAAATACAAATACTTGTATTAAGCACGTAGCAAGAGGGGCTGAAGTTGACTCTTACACGTTTTAAGGAAAAAATTGCACCTTTTTTCTTACGTTTGGCATTGAACAATGAAGGTTCAAGTCGACTGGCCCATCCAGTTTTTGCCTGGCCTTCCCCTTAAAAACGATGTTGTATGCCTCTTCAGTTTCTGATTTGGTCGAATGGTATTTGCATACCGATATACTTTATGGATTATGTTTTCATCTTTTGGTTCTGTTTATTTGTTGTAATTCAACAAAAATTTAAGGGAGGTATTACATTGTATGTTTATGTTCACATATTTCGTTTTACCATTATTTAGAGGATAAGAAATATTTGTGACCGCAAGCCGTGTACGACTGTGGATGTCAACATGAACCAAGTTAATCCCCGATACTAAACAGATTTCACAAGTGCCGGAGATTCCGGGGACGAACTCTCCTAATAAAACTTAAATACTTACAAGATGATCAGCTTTTGAAATATTTCGATAAGACGGCCTTGCAGCGTGCACTTGTGTAATTCATGTAAACTTTAATAGAATTACAAGAATCAGTTGAAAGCTCCTCTTCAGCTCCAGTGTAGAAATCTGTAATCTCTCAACCACAATATATCACTGTAGTTGATTTAATTTACTAGTAATTGACACTCCTACAATGGATCGTGAGTCGTCTCCCCTTTGTATTAGGATCTTGGCCTTTTCTAGGATAAACTGACAAGACAATATTTGTTTTTCCACGTGGGAAAATACAGACTGTGGGATTTCTCAGAATATGGTGTAAGGTACAATATGTGTTATATCAATCACAATAATAGGTTTTATTAAAAACAAATGAAATAATAAGTTTTAAATCCTATTAAAGTACTTACTTTGAAATGGGTTAATATCATCGTTAAGAGGGATGGTCATTATTTCTCCCAAATCTTAAACATTAATTTGTTTTTCTTCCAGACATGGTATTTCATGTAATATTATTTTAAAACTTAAGCTATTTAGTTGTTTTGGAGTATTGTACATATAAAGATACCATAACCAATGTTAGTAAAATGATTTTGTTTCATCTTGATATATTTGAGCGAACATGGATCTCAATTCACTGTTATCGCGCCTTGGGTTCGAACCCGTATTCTCCGAAGCAAATAACAGACGGTACAGTGCACAAATATCGTGTTTTATTTCATTTAGTTACCACTGTGACATTAGTCCGCCTGTACAAGGAACCCCGAGAAATGGCTGTGGTAAGCGTTGTCAACAGCCCGACTTCCGCCCAGAATGTTTGACCCCCACCTGTCCCCGACCTCTAGCCAAACCCGGTCACCTTTGTTTAGGTGAAGGACGACAGATCCGCCATGTTGGATCCACTCGTGATTGTTGTGGTCGAAGAAAACGTACATTTCATTTACTCCGTTCTTCTTCAGGAAGATGTGGAGACCGTGATCTTGAGATGCTGGTTGTGCGCTGCCGGAAAATGCGAAATTGTAAGAACCGGAGGCGGGAGCCACGAAGATTCCGTGTACTGGGTCGTATGCATTTCCTATGTTGGTTCTGATTCCGGAAAAGGAGAGAGTGGTTCCCTTGGTAACGTTGACCAAATCGTTTGTCAGATAGGCGAAAAATGCGATGCTGAGATCTTTTGCATTTAGCACAGCTGTAAATTAATCAAAACGCAAATAAGAGTAAAATTTCATGTAAATGGATGGTAAAACTGTTGGTAGTTTTAAATGGTGGTGCCAGAAACATCGTCAAATTTACTTACATATTTGATTTTTCAAATCGGTGACGTCATTTTGCAGATGTATAACCTGCGCCATTAACATCTGCACTTGTTCTGCCAGGGTATGTTCGGAACTCGGTGGCTCAGGGTTGTTCATTAAATAGCAATCAACAGATCCGAGAAGTAGTAAAATAAACAACATGTTGAGCCTTTCGTAAAGCAAAGGGACTAATTATTATATGATTCAACTAAATGTACTAGGCCGGTTCTATTGCCTTGGACTTGCGTCAACTTTCTTATCTGAAAGGGTCTTTTCCATTTATTTATCTTGTTCATGAATAAAAAGTTTTCTCTGCAATGTTATACGGCATTCAATCATTGAACAGTGTACATGTACGTCTAGATCTATCTATAAAAAATAATTCATTAATGGTTAACTTTATTGTCTGAATGCCTGTTACCTGTATGGCTATATTGTTTAGTACACCTGACCTTGTTCTAGTGACCACAAACCTTTATCTGGGATCATATGCTTCGACCTGATTGAACACAGAGAGACTGCGATGAAGACCTCAGATATCCCGAATGCGCCAAATAGCTCAAATGCATCCCCGTGTAGCCCTGTATTATATTCTTTACAGTAAATTAGCGAATCCCAGTGTCGGGTAATTAGCAGGAAAAGAGTACAATATGGTTATGTTTGGAATCAGTCTTTATTCTTCTGTAGTCGGCGAGAGCAAGTTGGGGGAGACCCTAATTTCAGTTTTGTTTGCTTCAGTTACTTTCTTTCAATCAGATTGCTTTCATCTTTCGGTAGGAATTTACACGACTTTGCATATCCTGATGAGTTGGTCTGTTCCGTTCTTTTGTTCTCTGCTCATCAGCCAGGAACACTCTTTGAACTAAACAATGTTGCGTTGCCGAGTTCCGCATGCAAGTCGGTGTTAAATGAGCAAATTATGAATGGTAACGATAATTCGATGATCATAGTAATGCATACAATGCACCTATCTCTGGTTCCGTCCTATCAGGTAGCTGTAGGCACCAGTGTGCACTGTAAATAACACCCTTACAGAGTCACCCGTACCGGCAATAACAGAGTGGTCACCTATCGTTATACATGTAGTTCCGATATTTTCGGGAACACATTGATGCGCAAAGGCAGGCCTACAGTAAAAGTATTTAAATTTTTGTCGTACATTTTTTCTGAGCTGAATTATTTTGAGGCATTGTTTTTACATAGACAAGAGTGGATTCCAGATAGCCTAGGGTGGCTTATAAGATAATCCGGAGGTCAGTAAGAGTCGAGAAGTCAAATTTGTAAGCTCTCTGTCGGATTCAAAAGACATAAAATAAAAACACATCCCGATTAACCGTGTCCGTGGCGCCCGATTACACCAGAAAACCAAAAGCTAATTGTATGTTTGATATAGAAAGTGAATTAAATGTAATAAGTACCAAAGTTTGACAAAATGTTGTCGTTTCACTACCTTTAGAAACAATAATATAGGATATATACATCATCCGACTGATACGTCGCTTTACTTTAAAAGCGTATTATACAATATTAGTTGTAGCTGAACAAATAGCACTAAGAATTAGGTAAATATTTCCTGTAGGTATCTTGTATTTATATATACATTGTGCTAGTACATGTATGTGGTTTCAATAAATCTATGGATACCGACAGGTACGGGAATAAATCTGATAGGGTGGATTTTAACATGCGAACATATGGATGAATTATGGATGAAGCTTGGTCTAAAAATTCAAATTGTACATCTGTGAACTATCTGTTCCTCCATTAATGTTCCACCCCTGGACATTATAGGCAGCCGATCAGTTGTACGTCACCTCTGGTCACCTACATGTATCAAGTTCTGATTTTCGCTTTATACATTGTTCTTTAACAGGCAGGGCAGTGAGATGGCATGTGCTGGGTTTTATTACCGTGTTCCCTCGTATCATTAGTCAGCCCGCGGGCTGACTAATTAAGTTAGGATGAA
Organism: Magallana ariakensis; assembly: GCA_020458035.1. Lineage (NCBI taxonomy): Eukaryota > Metazoa > Mollusca > Bivalvia > Ostreida > Ostreidae > Magallana > Magallana ariakensis. The sequence continues at coordinate 58,770,280 of CM035818.1, forward strand.
ACTTCAATTGCGCTTGCGTAAATTGGAATTCTGGGAAGGAATTAGCCAGTTCGTGGTAAAGAAATTCGAAGAAGTTATGAAACTGGTCAGTTTCTAGGTCAAACTGCGCATCGGAAGACTGTCAATGGCGTCCGTAGCCACAGTCCGGAGTCCGCGTATATCTTTCCGACTCTTTAAGTGAGATTGGAAAGTAAATTCATCTTGTATTTTAATACATTATGTATTCCCTTTTGACCTAAGAATTAAATTCCGCTGGCTGACTTTCTTAGCTTTTTTTAAAGCTAACCTTGTTAACGATCTAAGGCAGGGAAATAAAAAGTTCCTATAATATCACCGACCGATCAAAACACCTGTAAATCGGCCAGCCCCGATTCTGACATTATTAATACTTATAACCTTGTAACAATTATAATTAAAAATTTCCGATTGATTGAAAACATTCCTTACCACAAGATAAATGATCAAGTTTTATTACTGGCATATGTATTTCGAATTTGTATAGATTTGAAATTTTATAGCTCCATAACAAACTATTATGACAGTTGTGTTCCATACATCGATCAACATTCCTTGAGTTTTATAGGCATTTGATAAATTTGAACTGAATTTCTATATTTTTCAAACGTCTTGACCTTTTTTGAACCTTTCCAGGACGATTAAGTGCAGCTATAACACAAAAAAATCTTATGACACATCCAAATATGATAAAAAATTGAATATTGTTAAGTACCCGCTAGTAATTGCAATTAATCATTTGTTGTCGCGAAATAAATCGCTGTGAAATTGATGGGCATTGCTCCAAACCCTTATCTGATCGCAGCCAATCAAATCCGATTATGGGTCGCTTTGACGGTCCGGTGTATGGGTTCCAGAGACCCCGTCATGCGAGGGGGTCAAAGCTGATCTACCGTTACACAGGTTTTATGAAAATATTGATCATAAAGATGCAAATCGCATTACTTTTTTTAATTCTTGACAAATTGAGTGGCAAATAAAACCCAGCAGGTCACGACCAAGTAGATCCAGTGTTGTGACAGGTGTTTTAGGAAGAAAAGGATGGTTCAGCATGTTTGAGTGTGTGTATGTAACATATACCAGAAACAAATGACAAATCATTTCTGTAAGTGCCCAACGCAACCTACAATATAACACCGAAACTATCTGAGGATAGTCGCCAAAGCTTGATAGAATTTGATTAAAATTCTAATTTCTAAAACTTATATTATTTACCTGAGCTTTCATAATAAGTGTATGGCATTACTTTTGAAAATGCAGTTTAACTGAAAATAGGGTTTTTGAAATTGAATGGTCTTAAAAAAGTGAACAACTTTCAAAACAAAAAATTAATGTTTTCATGACCAAATATTAATTAAATTAAGACTAAATTAGTATTTGATATTCAATCCCTGGAACTGTAGAAAATAATATACTCGGGAAGAAATGACTAAGCATTTACTAACAAACTTAATTTTGGATCAGGAATGTTAGTTTTGAGAACCAAAAGAAAACTGCAAAATCATTGAGCATCAAGAATGTTGTTCTGTTTCGATGACAACAATACCAGTATACGATTATCAATAGATAATGTCATTTCAAAACGTGTTAACAACTTAATCTTTCTATGATTATCTTGTACCACAAATTGTTAAAAGTTCTGTTATATGAAAATAATGTGAAGTCGCGTCAATTTGACGAACCGTTTTGACAAATTTACCCCTATTCAGGCGATTAGCATTGTCTGACTCTATAAAACGAGGAGGATCAAGTTGTCACATAATTTCAAAATCTTCAATGGAGACAAATTTACTCCGGGATGACACTAAAATTACCTCTAATCGTAGAGAGGAACTCACACGGATAGCGTATGTTAATTGGCGCTGCATTCCGCATAGAAAACGATTGTTTTACATGTACGAAAACGTACATCGGAATTTGATTGTATTCATGCTCAGGATTTATTGAAAGCTTAGTGATGTAAATCCTGGCCATGAATCATTCTCTGGCATTCAATAGCCATCACAATGAACAAACACAAGATGGGAGAACACTTCTGTATGCTTTACCAATTGTGAGCGATCGTATTTTCCGGTATCAATAAATACACTATATTATACCTATAAATCTCATTGCAGTCTTTTTAGCCTACGTTCAGCCACGGACATAAGTAACGCGGTAAACCAGTGATAAACTATTAGTATTGTCATTATGTATTCTTGAGTGTCACAATTCAACCAAAGTTATGATTGATGGTATTCTTTAAGGGACCTTGTGTTTTGACAATTGCTTGCGAACCCCATACTTCCAGTTGGTCTTCTCTTGAAATCCTAGTATACAGTAGAATCAGCCAAGAGGGAATGGCAGTTTCCATTGTGTGGGGGCTTTCTCACGGGGAGACATAATTCCATTGTTGTATGCAACTTGTTTACCGCATAGTTCAGGGGAATTGGTAGATAAAGTTCACCGATTTTAAACTTCCTTTTTTTGTATTGACGGACGTATGCTATGATGGGCCACGACCCAGGGTAGCCCGTAAGTCTATTGTCTGTGAAACACCTTTCCCAAACACCTTTTCCGAGATACATTGTAAGAGCCATCGAGTTAAAACGGAAATAACAAGTTTCCGTAAACGTAATTAAATCAAATTATTTTTACTTTCGTTTATTTCACATTTTTACAATTTCTTTATCCTGGCTGGTATAACAACTTTTTTCAACAAGATATGTTTACAGAAACTTAAAACAGGCATGTTTAACAGTGCGTGGTAATGAGAAAATGAAACAAAATTGTAAAATGTATCAAACCATGTGTATATTTCTAAAATTTATGTGTCATTTTGCAAAGTAAATTACAGTGACCATTTCAATTTTCGTAGCAGTAATCATTGAAATGAAAATAAAATGTCCTTTAACATTGACTAAAAGAGCTACCAATTTCGGAAATTCCCTGAAATATTGATAAAATTAAGTATCCGCCGGTCATAAGTTCAGAACTGTGCCAGCCTACTAATCTTACTCCATCAACAACTGTCATAATTACTTCGGCACCAGAACGGTGTGATACACAAGTAATCCATATTCTTTAACCTAGATATCATTCAATTAATAACCTAGTTGCTTTCTTTCTTAATTCTTCACGGAATTAATTGTATCGTATCAATTAATGACCGACACTTGAGTCACAATAGAAGGTCTGTGGAGGGCAACCTGGTGCCGCAGAAAGATTACAAACACCGATAAAATCTTTCGTGTAGAAAAAGTAGCAATTTTCAGTACTGATATGAATGCAGGGGCAGACTTGTTACCAATTGTTAACCTGTACCTCATGTCAAAGAAATGTTTAACATCGGGATGTCACTATTTCTGTAAACATTGCACGTCAATAAAATATATGTACAATGCTGAATCCCAATTTCTAGCTATACATCAATGGCATGATGCAATATCATGTATTGCTTCAGCCTCAACTTCATGATACATGTAACAAAAACAATATCATGAACTGTATCGTATCATGCTCTAGCCTAAATATCATAATACATGTACAACTTACACACCGAATCCGTCATGCTGCAGCGTCAGTTCAATATAATGATACAGTTTTGTGTGATACTTCATACTATGCTTCAAATCGATACAATGGTTAATTTGTATCTTGGCATGCTTCAATCTTAGTATCATGTTACAACTGATATCTCGCTATGATGCAGCATTATCCAGACGTCCCGTGCGATGCATTATCGTTAATATCGTGCTACATATCAATTCCATGATACTGTATCGGGTCTTGCTTCTGTCAGCTATATCATGTTACCCATCATGGTCATCATACGGTATCTTGCACTGCTACATCATCATCTCATTATCGCCATACAGTTTCCTGTGATGCTTCATATCGTGCTACAATCAATGCAACGATACTATATCGTGTCATGTTTTAGCCTGAATTATTAAGATTTCTTATGACAATTATTTATGAATTTGATATAAACTTACACAATGTTACAAGTACTTATTCTATGCTCCTAAAAAAATTCCAAGTTAACGTATTCAGTCTCAACCACTCGTCAAGTCTCGGTCCAAATCTCACTTTAAGATCTAAACAAACATCACTTTAATTTTTCGTAATAAAACTTTATTACCAAAAACAACTAAGGTGTCGTGTTTATTTGGAACCAAAATGGTGACACCTCTCATGCCCAGGATTATCAACAATATTTGAGATTTCACAAGTCATAATCATGTTAAAAGAAACCAAAAGTATGCTAACACCAATTTCAAACATTGCTGTCACACGTTTAATATCCATATTTTTATGTTTTTATTACACACTGGTATCAGATTCTGGAGTAGACCCTTGACTCAATGGGCCACAATTTGATCGTTTTGCTCAATATCCGGGTCTCTGTAAGCCTTATAGTGCGCAATATCACAGCCAGCACTGATTAGAGACAGACAGAAGACTTCAGAGTTGTGTCCACGCTGATAAAAAGAAGAAATGAAAACAACTTTAATCAGACACTTCATAACCTGAATCGTTTAATATGTCACACAATATTGAAAGACTTATCAGATATTAAGACTATTTTGTTGACATAAGAAAATTATGACCAAGGTAGAATTTCGCAATTTGAAAGAAAGGTTTACTAAATATGAACCATTTGTCACATTCTCTAATAACTTTCAGTTCTTATTAATTTGGCTGAAGCTTATAGAGGAACAACCTTAACTTTTTTGCGCATTTTCATGTACATACAGCTTAGAGTTTTGCGAATGTCGATCCCGATCAACTTTTTTCAAACTGCTGGTATGCAACTTTTACAGAGATTTTTTTTCCCATTTTGCCTGGAAGAGTTGCCAATTATTTGACTCATGCTGTTAATAAGAACTACATTGTGCTTTTGCAAAGAGCGATTCATCGCACCAAATGTGATTAATATACACAAAGTGCGATGTAGATGTTTAACAAAATTTCTCTATTCACTTTACACAAAAGCTGCTTAGTTTAATTACAGGACAGCACATCACTTCTAAAGACCATCAAAAATTTAATTCATCCAAGAGAATAGAAATATTAATCGTGCGGCTTATGATATCTAAAACGTTTTATGCTGATCAAGTTTTATTTGTCGTCTGCTTTAATTGCCTGACGGCAGCGGAAGAACAGTACATAAAAGAACTATTAGATTTCAAATTATGAGTTCTTTCGAGTGCAATGGGCAAAAGGTCGAGGTTTCGTTAATAAGAACATTAATGAAAGTCACTGTATTCTGTTTTTGGGGGAACAACATCGTGCGATCAGCGAAATCATCAAGCCTTACAATGGCGGGAAAGCATAGAGCGAAAACCAGTCAAAATATAAATTGTAGCTTACATCTTTGAAAAGTTCAAAATTACCCTATTTAAGTAACATAAAATCGGTGTTTAAAGTTGTTTTATATCAGTGTGGTTCTAAAAAGACAAAACAAACTGTTTTGCCGGCTATTGTCGGTGTTTTCAGTTTGATATTTCCGTCTTTTTTCTCTGAGATGTAAAACTAATGAGTTCGCCGCGTTGGTTGCCGACTGTCTGACGTGTTTACGCTGCATGGGATGCTTCCCCTCGCAAACAAAATCCCATATACGGAGTAACTACACCCCACGACTGATGTACATACAGTTATACATACGCTAAAATTGAAGGTAAATCGAGCAGGTACTTCAAACTTGCCTTGCGACATGCACTTTAGCTTTGCGTGGGGGCTTATTCTTGTATAACCTAATTTGTAAAAACAAACACATTTAGCTTGGAACATAGACAGATGTCATCTACACTTGTCAAATTATAATAAGCATTAAATACAAATTTAAAAAAAAACGAGCTATGATTCACCTAATGTAACTTGCTCAGTGTGCGTAGACCTAACAGTGTATGCAGACGTACTTAGTATTATATATGTCAACCTGCAACAAGAGAGTTAAACGGATAATAAATATACCAATAAATTTGGCTAAAAAGATATTTCAGTAGAAAATGACAAATGGGTGAAACATTCACCGATTTATCATCACTTCTATAAATGTGTTCCGGGTATTAACGAGTTCTTGCGATTTGAGAATCCAGGATTGCCCACTGCTCCATAAGATACAGTGGACACCAGCTATCTTCAACACCTGATAATGGCAGCCAGATCAGGTGACATATATAATGTAACTAAATTTTCTTTCATAGAAGTAACTGATACCTAATTCGAGGTGTGTATCTGGATAGGTATGGCTAACAGGCTTTCATTTCTTCCTTAATTTTCTCTGACTCAACCCTGAGGCCTAGGGTCTCTGGAATCATGTCGAGATCAGCAGTAAGGGTCGTGTGCGAGTATGGATTAATCTTGTCTCTGTATTGTTTTGTAAAATGTAATATGTAAAAAAACACATATGTCACTAATCTAATAAATAACTTGCTTATATAGGTACCGCAGGTGCGAGAAGCAGCTGGAATATTGCTTTTTATACAACACATCTACCCAAGATGTGCGCACATGCTGTCTTTGTGAAATATATATTAGCGATTGCATGGTTTGTTTTACCTCCTCAGACGAAACACAAGAAAGCCTGCCTTCATTAAGACATATTCTTTCGCGTGGCTCAGAAAGTTGACGTTTTAACGATTAGAGCGCCTGTAAATTAATATCTTTAGTGTAACAAATGTTTCAATAACTGTATTCTTCTGTTCTTTTTCTCTTGGTGTCAAAGAGTAAACACGGTTTCAAGGACACAATATCCCAATTAATTGAAGTCGGCTCTTGACCCAATAGCCATTATAAGATAAGTTTACCTTGGCTCGAATGTACAAAGCTGACAAAGGCTGGGTAAATTTGATTACGATTTGTAAATAAATATTACGTTATGAGCACGATTAGGATCGAGACCCCCGAGAGAGATAAGCTTTTGAATACACTACACAGATCAGTGAGAATTTAGTATCCCGTTCTCTCTTTGCCGCCATCTGATTTTGCCCGTATAGCCGGGTAAGTGACAGAGTTTCGTCGCAATCTGGTGTCATAAAACGCCTTATCGTATCTGAGCAAGCCGTGTACTACAAGGTTATGAATTTCTTATCAGCGGCGCTAACCACTACAGCGGGTCTGTAAAATTCTTCTGAATGTAGGTAAAAATCTACTCCTCGGTTTTATCAATGTATATGCGTACGCACAGGCAATCAAGCGTGTAGATGATTTTGATTGACATTATAGGTCTTTTAATTCGAGCCAAGTCGCGTTACAATTAGTCCGCCAAACGAAAAGAGGGCCGACACTTCTGTAGCACAACAAATGCTCACTGGCGCTCTGCCTGTGATGAATGAAATCCGTAGTAGGGTTTATTTTGTTTTTTAAGGCCATTGTCAACCACATGCGCGTAAACGTTGGATATATATACCATGGAATAGCGGAGTCTACGAATCAATTGGACAGAGTCTGTAAGAGGAACAACCTAAAAACTATTTAATGCCTCAACCATAGGATTAACAGATTTAATAGAAAATAACCTCAACGTTACCAAACATGGGTTATATGGTGACAATTACTTGTTTGATTTTGTTGGATTTATTTTGTAACTTTGCACACAGTTTTAGTACGTATCCCCGACGGTACAATAGGGAGACGGACGGAGGGGGCACCTGTCCCTCGCAGTGCCGGTGTATGAACCTTCTTCAGAGGGGGACACGGGATGTGCTGGACGCCGTGGAAGGAGGAAGCCGCTGGGGCGCCAAGGGGTTCGAAGAGCTGACCGAAATGCTGGGTGATGCCCCCGCGGACAAGGGAAGAAGCATGGTGTGCCAGGGTCTTCGGCGCCTCCCATCTCCCATACCCACAGGTAACAAGACAACATGGCCGCTTATAAATGTCATAATACTGAGCTGAGTTGATGTTAAGTGTGGCTAACAATCTGTGAAGTAGAGGTTGATGGATTACCCCACACAATTGTTTCCTGCCAGCCTCTTTGCGCTTTATAGATTTAAGAATTGCTTTAAAAACACTTTAATCGTCAATGAAAAAAGCTTTTTGTGGAAAGCCCTTCGACTGGCAAATATTTAGACATTTTAGGAGCACGTTTCTGACCTAATGATATCAACCATTATTCCCTGTCCCCCAGATTTGCACATTAATTTTGATGCATAAAGGGTCTTGGTAACCAGAGCGAGTACACTGTAAGTCTGTAGATTGAATGCGGGACATGCATCTGCAGTTTGATATCAACTCAATATTTGAATATCAATTAAACTCTGTCGGTGTCTTCTATCACGCTAATCCTCATGGGATTTCCGTTCACAAATTGTATTTCAATGTACACGGAGCTGTGGCGCTACCCATCGGCCTAACGGGGCATACCTGGTGATCCGGGATACGGGGGTCTTCTGATCCCGAAGTCGCGCGATTTCTAATCTGTGGGTATCTTCACAATATTCCAATTATCCCCAACCTGCCTCTGATGCTTTGGTTGACAATGTTAGCGCATGCAGGCCAATCCTTTATCATCGCATTCGCGGAATCTCGTCGCGAAATTTCAAGCTAAATATGTAATTTTACATTTGTTACCCTCCAGTAATCGATTTTTGGACACCGTAGAAGCATGATGATTAATTTTTTCAATTACAAAATTGGAGAACATTACTGTTTTCTCTTGTCTAGACGAAATCACCATAAAGTTAAATCGCACGGAGTTAAAATTCGTATGGTTTTAATACATTCAGGAAAGTAAGCGCACACCGACTTGATTAATTATTACACCTGTGTAACTCCCCATCCTTAAAGGATTTTCCTACAATTAAGATCTTTAAACGAAGATGTGTTGAAATATAATTTAAAAGAAACATTATTTTCACTCTTGCTGTTTTTATTTTATTTAATTTCTCCGATCTAATGATTCCCACCTGTCGGACGAGGCAAAATGGTTCATTAAGCAAATTTTGAAAATGCAGGTCCTATTATTTGAGAAAAAAAATCCGTTTAAAAAAAGTCAATTCCATTTCTACATCTGTTTTCTTTTCAAAGCAAATCAGTAAATCGAAAATTCTTTTTAAAGCATTTAAATAAACTTCGTATGTTCAAAGCAACATCTAGTAAATACATTTACCGGTTCCTCAATGCCCCTGTGTCAATATTTCTACTCTTTCTTTCACGGATCAACCTCAGAAAGAAAGGGGATCAAAATAAATCGCATTAACCGAAAAAGACAAAATTATACCTGCATTTAAAATGACACCCGCCCAGCAGTGACCTCTAATAACCGACAGTTCTCCCAGAGATCAGAGGGATATGTACCCCGTGTGTGAGGTAGGGCGGGGGGGGGGTGAGGGTCGGAACCTCTGAAATAACTCTTTCGTGTGTTTTTGCCCCAGATGTTCAGCCCCAGTTTTCTGTGTCCAGTATCGACAATCTGAAGCCCCGTTAATTGTTGTTGTTCCTAACATGATATCCCCTGCCTGACTGACTTAGTTTCTAAGTAAATTTGCTGAGTATCTGTCTACAACGGTCATTCTGCCGTGGTCAAGCAAACGTGTTTACCTGTGATCACCAATACCTTTGATGTCATTCCCTGAAGTACCCTGTGTATCCAGAAATCCAAACCGAACAAGCTCAAAGACAAACAGATGATAGTCCAAAGTTGACGCGAGGGTCAACTCTTTACACTAATGGTCACGCCGAGTCTAAGGGATAACACCTGGGTATATCGGAAAGAAAACTCATTGATATCATCTATACTACCTGTTTTAAATAAGATATGTCTTATGTTTTCATAAGCTAGTCCGTGTAAATGTTTTCGTTTGTTGAAGAGAATTGGATATCGTAGATATATTTTTATGCAAATGCAGTTAATCCGCTTTTAAATCCATTCGATAGAAGGTTGCATATGTATGAATACCGTAAAAAAGTCATTCATTGAGAAAAATGACGGCAGGTGTCTCATACACAGGTAAGCATTTACCTGAACGTGTATGAGAGAGAGCAAACACCGAGATTTGAATAAATAAGGGTTTGGCCGGGTGTAGAATAATCTTTTAAACTTTAATTTATAAGCATGTGTTCTCTGTCAATATATATTCTTCGGAAACAGGTTTTAAATTAAATCTAGGTCACGGTTAAAAAAATCAATAAAGACACCAAAAGATAAAAAATCCTTTAAAATATACACTAGAAAAAAAGAGACCCAAATAGAAATTTATGAATGAATTTACCTTGGTGGTACTACGTACCCAAACTTATCAATGGCGTTCTATGGTGTGTTAAAGGAAGACCACATTGAGAGAATGCTTAATTACAAGCCAGTGATAAAACCCAAACAAGGTTTACAATATCATCGCCATTGCGAGTTTTTGCTTAGTTCGACCTTCCCAATAAGACAAAGCAAGGAGGTACCGCGCCCGACTAAGTTGAGCAGCTATCTGCAATCTGCAGAAGACAGACCCTAATCCCTTCAAAGACGAGACATTTCAATAAAAGCATTTTGAACGAACACATATGCAACTGAATGCGCTGTTAGAATTAACAACATAATGGTACTGCTCCCGACTAATCTACAGATTAGACCTTTATAAGCCGTTGTTCTAAGGATAGGTATATTTTCTATTGAATTTTCTAGAAATGGGTCGAAGAATGAGCCGATTGAGTCAAAAGTGCGTATATTTCATTCTTCTTTAATCGCCTCCACGACCGGACGGAAACTGGCATGGCCTCCAAAAAATTCTGAAAGGAACTGCTTTGTAAGTGACCGCCAGGTCTTCATGCGGTTCTTAACTTAATTTCAATTTAATAAATCTCATAATAATACATTTGCAAATCAAGCGAAGCAAATCAACGAGAATATTTTTTTGAAAACAAGAAACTAAATTGTCCATTAAATACATTATATATATTTTTTCACAAAAGATCCAAAATAATAGCTCTAAAAATCACTATTTAATTTCATAAGGGGTGTCCTGGTCAATGCGAAATAAGCTACCGATCCCGATGATAAGATTTCTTCCTCCGCGTGATGTAGCATCCTTCAGTGTGGGCTGATTGCCGGTAGACGCTAATGGGTTCCTTCCATGTCTCACACCTTCATGTTTCTAAACAAACCGTGAACCCTGCCCCCTTACATAACTTTATACTTTGCGGTTGTCGTACTTTAGCGCACAGACGACCCCTTTACACTTAACCAGTCTTGACGAGGTGGCTCAAGATCTGCGCTTTTATTTTCTTGATAAATGTTGTAATTATGGAAAAAATGCAAGCACAATCAGATTGCCATAAAACTTTATTAAATTGCAGTAAAATGATTACATCGCACATGCATGACCAGACATAATACGAGTACAATGCATTTAAAAGAAACTTTTTGGTTTTGAATTTCAAAACGGTAGATAAATCTCATTATTCAAAAGAGAATGAGATGTAAAGCAGAGAATGCAAGTGTTGAATTATCCTTGGTCTATATGTAATTGATAATATCAATCCTTTTTTTTCTCTTTTCCAGACATCACCAAGCTAACTATTTACGGCGACAGCAGTACGGGTGTACCGGAGACGGTGGCGGACCAGCCCCGGGGCGACATCCAGCGAGTTCCGCTGATATCCGATACCCAGATCCGCTACATTGAGACCAACTCCTTCCTCGAGAACACGGACATGAAGGAACTGACGATGTCCGGAAACAACGTTGGTATCCTGTATCCTTACACGTTCCAGCACCTCCGTTCGCTGGAGGTTCTAAGTTTTCCAAACAATAACGTGCGCCATCTATCGGCGGCCGTCTTCGCCGGGCTTACGTCATTAAAGCAACTCCAGTTGTCCGATAATATGTTCAGATTTCTACCAAGTACCGTATTCGACAATTTACAAGAGCTTAGAGTCCTGAATTTGAATGGTAACAAAATTCGTTATATTCAAAGAAACCTTTTTGCGCCTCTTAAAAAATTGGAGATTTTGGATCTGTCCAGAAACAACATCACGGACCTATTTGATGACGTATTCAGCACAAACACCGAAATCAAAGAACTGCTACTGAACGGAAATCGACTTTGGAAAATTCGCGCCACGTGGTTCGATAAACTAACAAACCTTCGAAGCCTCTCGATTCGAGGAAACGTTATAAAGTCGATCGAGTCTCAAACCTTCGCTAACCTCGTCAATTTAGAAGAACTACTGCTTTCTGCTAATCATATCAACGAACTTAAAGACAATGCATTTGAAAGTTTACAAAACTTAAAAATTCTTGATTTGGCCACGAATGATATTACGGACATTCCAAAGATGTCGTTTTTCGAGCTCGAAAGGTTAGAGGAAATGTACCTCGGTGGAAACAAACTACAGACCATTAAGAACGATACCTTCCACTACATTAAATCTCTGAAAACGTTAGACATTTCTCGAAATCTAATTGAAACTATTGAATACGGCGCTTTTCACAAACTCCGTTTTCTACAAGAACTTGACTTATCACACAACAAGCTTAGAAAAATTGAGAGTGACTTCGTCTTGGGGATGGCTGAACTTAAGGATATAAATTTAGAATATAACTTCATCAGCGAAATCGAAGGGGAAGCATTCAAGACTGCCAGTGACTTCCTGTCCTCAAAGGTGTCCGTCCTTGATCTCCAAGGCAACGACTTACGAAAGATAGGAGCGGAGATTTTCAAGGGCCTTCCTCAATTAAAGTCTCTTGACATGGGAAATAATAAATTACGACGAGTGCACAGCATGGCATTCGCTAGCCTTAGCAACTTAAGAAAACTCACATTAAGCAACAACAAATTGAAAAACATTAATAATGGGTTGTTTTCTAACCTCGTGCGGTTACAGGAACTGGATTTGTCCACTAATAAGTTCCAATCAGTGCCCTCCAATGCTTTCAGCGGCCTCGTCGACCTGAAAGATCTTAATGTCGCTTTTAACAACATCCACGATCTGTCTTCCAACGCCCTGGGGCACCTGCGTCACTTGGCCCTCCTTAACATGAAGGGCAATAAACTTCTCAACTTCAACTTCACGTGGATAACCAACCTCCCCCAATTGTCCAGCGTCGACCTGTCCTCCAATTACTTGTTCTGGGTAGATGTCCCTGAAACTGTCAAATTGAGCCTCAAAGAACTCTCCATTGCTGATAACAACCTTAAAACGGTGCCCGCGGGCCTGAAGAAGATCCTCGCTCAGTCTGCTTTTGTGGACATGACGGGGAATGCTATGGACTGTGACTGTAAGCTGAGGTGGCTTATCGACCCCGCCCTCAGCACTGCTGTACACGTGGACAAGTTTGATGACATTATCTGCAAAAGTCCGGATCGACTTCACGGCCGTAAGGTAAATACAGAACCCACAAAATTAAAACAAGAAAACCCACCAAAAGAGAAAAGAATAAAAAAAACTTTACTGTTTTGATATAAGAAATATATTTTTGTTTTTGTAGTTAAAGCATCTGATGGACAGTGACTTGGAATGCACAGAGAGCAGTCATCAGCAGCAACAGTCGACGCTGATGTGCGACGCCATGACACTTCAACAGCAATCCTCGCTGTCGCCAAGGTACGAAAGTGCAAAGTTCTACAAGTATAATAATTATATGTTTTAAGTTTCACATCAATATGACATGTTAATTAAAAAACAAAATAACATTTTTTTATTTACTTTTGTTGATCTTTTCAGACTCGGAAACAAACTGTCCATCAAGAGACACGCTACAATATTTGACAACAACCTTCAGCCCATCGCTAACGGTGTTGTGATTGCCGATGGCTGGATCCTGACGGTCGGATCAGCGGTAGAGGGTGTGGCCCAGGCCACGGTCAACTCTGGCTTTAGTGTCAGGATCGGCCGCAGCAAGAAACCTGCCCGTGTCATTCGAACCCTGTACCACCCGCTGGTCCCCATGAAGATGCATCTGTACAACGTGGCGCTGATTCGATACGTCGGCGGGAAAAAGACAATGAACGTCGATTATCCTTGCTTTTTAACCCAGAACCAGTTTGAATCTGTCTCCAAGATCGTACAGAAAGTGTCGTTCACTACACGTCTCAGTACCAAGCGTCGCTATGCCAAACTAAAGCCTAAAAAGGGTCGTCTTTCCCGAGCGTGTATCAGCGAAAAGTTTATCTGCTCCAAAGTAAAAGCTGCAAAACAAAAGAAAAATGAAAGTCTGTTAATTGATGGGTCCCCGCTATACCTAGGGCAACCCGGAGATTCCAGGATGGCTGGTCTGGGAGTCTATATGAAGACTTCTAACTTATTTGAATATGCTTTCATTCCTATTTGGTCAGTGTCTGATTGGATAGGGACAGTTATGAAAGAATTTGACTCAAAATGTACAATAAACAGAAGAGGTGCAACCTGTGAACATCTACAGCTGCCCTCCATAGAAGACATGATAATGGAGCTGCAGCCAATGGAAGAGCACTAGAGCAGTGACGTCATACATGACGTCATTCCCTCCGCCTTATTGCAAGAAATCCGTCATATCACCAATCAGTTTCTCCATTCATTATTTGATTCACGTTCTCACGACGTTTATACGCATTTCACACCATTTTTCAATGCGAATTTGAATTACACTTCATTTGGGTGTATTTTTATTTTGTCTCGGTTACGTGTTGTTAGTGATCACCATATGGCATCTTGTCTTAGTCAGTTGTTTATTCTTAATTTATTTGAATTTTGATGTTGTGCATCAAAGTGTATAGTTCATGGTCAATTTGTGCTAATGAACGATTTCATATTATCATGAAACTTATTCTCTCATCAGCTTGAATGACCGAGAGGCGCATTGTAAATAGTCATAGCATTCACATTCTGTATTAATTTAAGATTTCATTTGAGTTGAATGTTGTATTTGTTATCATCCTGAAAAATCGAGTCATTATTTTTTATTATTTTTTTTTACAAATATCAGAATGTTCAGATCTTTGACATTTTTATATTTTGTTAATAAAAATTGTTGAGCTTTACATCCTCGTCTTGTCCTTATGAGCTGTATAATATCGGAAGATTTGAAAAAAAGAGAAAATACATAACGTCAATGCTTATTTATGAATGAAATGTTAAAAGGTATTATATTTTTTCGAGAAATGGCAAGTTATTTAATTTGAAAAAAAAGAGAAAATACATTTTATGAATGAAATGTTAAAAGGTATATTTTTTCGAGAAATGGCAAGTTATTTAAATTAAAGAAGGTTTTTCAGTTCAATTAATATAAATTTGGCACTACTGCCTGAAATATCCAAAGGTAAAAAACATGATTCTTTAAAGTTTGTTGCGAATTAAATATTCAATCCTGTGTGCGTATTATGAATGATTCGAAGGCTGTGACTTTGGACGTGGGGAACAAAAACTCAATAAATACACCAACTATTTGACACTGTTTAGTTTTTCACAGTTGGTCGTTACTTTTTATGACTTGATTCACGTACATTTCAACAACATGTTTAAACATATTTTCTCGGAAAGATTTTGCGTGCTGAGAAAGAAACCATAGGATAGATACCTAGGCACTTTCTATTTGATCACCATAGTCATCTTCTCAAACAACGTTTTATGACATGAATATTGTAATCGCATTCTGATTTGATTTAGGCTTGGTCATGTGAATAAATGAAAACCAGATTATGTTTGGAAGGTTCTTTTTAGAGGAAAATTGTCTAATTCATATCTGAAATGGCAAGGCCAAAATTGCTAGGCCGTTAAAGGTGACTTATTTACGATAGTATTCTTTTACATGTGTACAATCACTATGATGTCAAATTGGTTTAATGTTCAAAAAGGAAAATTAAATAAATGATTGACATGATTTGAACGATGATAACTCATTGAAATTTATGATTTTCGAGCATCGACCGATTTCAATGACATAAATTATACAACGTATCGCAATGCTACAGGATACCACGTGACCAGTCATTGTTGTTGCTTCCCGGAGACACGGTGAAGTATTTATAGCCCTGTGAAGGGCGTCCCAGGGTGGGGTTCTGCTGGTCTACGTGTCGGGTGTGACGACATCGGTCACCACATATCATTATGACAGAACACCTCACACTTTAAGGGTATAAACAATGTTAGTGTGAAACAAACAGATCAATTTATTGTTGATATCGGATAGAAATAATATAATTAAAAGACAAATATAGGGTATATGACTGTTTTTTTTAATAGTCCATGCTATCTAAGTAATCAATTCAATATGCTTTCAATCCAAAATTTGTGTAAGAATTATGCAAGAATAATAGCAAAACTCGGTTTTTGGTTTCGGACTGCATGAGTCGCCACTCGCAACAAGACCATTTGTAAGGAACTATGCCACCTATGCCAATACGTGATGTCATATTGAATGGAAACGTTTATGGTCAGATAGTTTTACCTTTTTGCCTAGTGCCATTTTAGGTTTCATCCTCTTGTACCGATTTGACTGTTTTGAATAGTGACCTCTGTTTGAATGACTTCTTTATCTAGTTTGAAATTGTAACCGTTCTAACCGATGTGGTCTATTTCTAATATTTACTTTTCTACTTTTCATTAAAGTACTGAAGTACTGACGGGAGTTGATTTTGTCGATTATTGTTTATTTTAAAATCAATGATATTTTATTTTGCATGACAAGTAGTTTCTAATCTGTATTTGAATTTCATGTACGCACATTTTTATAATATGAATTCTCAGACTTTTCCAACAAGAATTTCGAGTAAATCCAATATGAATCAAGTTGTGTAAATTTAAAGATAGACCTAATTCCATTAAACTATGTATCAGTAATCGAAATATTTCTAAAAATTGTACACGTTTGGATCCAAGCAATATTGAACTCTAGTCTCGTTCAACCAGACGCTCGGCTGTCTCCATTATTCTCCGACTACCAAGAGAGACTCTCCGCTTTTTGGAGATTTAAGGAGACAGCCGAGCGTCTGGTTGAACGAGACTATATTGAACTCTGGCGTAGGAATACATACGACTACAAAAAATATCTAAATTTTTCAACCGGTTAGCTTTACAACTGGTTTGAACTGTTTGAATAGCAACACTTTCAGCCGGTTTGGCGTATTTCAATGATACCGGTAGCATCTCTATTAGGTTCAACCTATTTTGGTAGTAACCGCAAACTGGTTTGACTAAATTGTTGAGATAGTAATCTTTCTAAATGGTTTAATTTATGTTGATAGTTACATGTCTTCTAGATTCACTGTTTTGACTTTGAACTGTAAGAATAATGATTTCAATGTTAATGTTTTAATCATCACCGAACAGTTACCTTTAATTAAGCGTTATAATAAAGTTGCAGTTTTTAAAACCAGAATTTCAGAATCTGCTCGATTAGTCTCGAATGCTAAATATGGACATCTCCATTTTGCGAAGAACTTTACAATTATACGTACTCCAGCTTTATTTATTTCATCACAAGCATACTTATATATGTCTAACGAGTAAGCTCAGATGTCCATCACAAGCATACTTATATATGTCTAACTTATATATGTCTAACGAGTAAGCTCAGATGGTATACACGTCACCCACTAACTAGGTCAAGGGTTCGGGACTGACCGGTGTCTTTAACAAGTTATATATTTTTTATCATTTTGTTTTCAGTCTATATTATAGTAAATAACTATAAACTATTAAATTCTTAAACAGTTATCATATTTTGAATGTGAATAATTTCCATCCATACTAATATATCTTAGTGTCTTAAAAATCTGCTAAATTGCAGCATTTCTTCCAAAGTTCTGTAAGTGAATATTCTTTTAAGAAGTCAGCTTCGAACATCAGCGACTTTGAAGAACCTTGTTCTTACGAAAAGTATACTGTAAGAAAAGTTTAACCATTCTGTAAGATCCTCTCATTTATTTATCTTTTACTGATATTTTGACTGAAGAATTAGATCACAAACATTATTCTTCATTACTTCCTGGAGAAAGAAAAAGAACAGGATATATTGATTAAGCTTCCTTTTCTTCCATGGAACGATGACAACAATAAATATATTCAACACCAAGTTTTCATAATTACAGGAAAATTAAATTTACGGCCCTCTATCTTACCACTCCTATGAGATCGCAACGCTCCTTCTCAATCTAAGTGTGATGAAAGAGCTCGCATAGTGTATTAATTACGCCGATAGAAGCCTTTAGATTAGGTATACCTGTATGCATTCAATAAGCAAGTTTTTGGGGCAGCGATCGCCTGTGTTTTTATGTTTCATATACGTCTTAAAGGGCCACCATTACATTTAAACCTTGGCTGACAAATGTATATTA